>OY979675.1:12412500-13012500 GCA_963855955.1 Luperina nickerlii
CTAAAAACTTTCTTTTTACAAGTAAAACCAATTAAAATTAGTATTAATTACTTACAATCATTCTGATTTTTTGTCATATTATTCTACAAGCAACATACTAAAGCACTAGTGTTTTTATTTTTTAGTCCAAATAATAGATTTTTGTAAATAGATAATTGCTTCATATTTTGCAATAAATTACAGGCGTTGTGTCATCGCGCTTCTCTTTCTTTTCAATGCAGTCCGACAGTGAAGGCGCTTTAGGTCATGTAGTCCCCTTAATATAGACTTTTAACTTACTTTTTCTTTCTGTCTTACTTACGTATGAAGGTATTAGGTTATTAATGGGTACTTAAGTTTGTTAGGTTAATATTTAATTCTTTAACTTATTTCGAAATGTTTGTGTAGGAGTTGAAACGATACAGACGTTTATTAAACATGACGAGTACTTTAATGTGTATCTTAAATATTTTATAACTACAATAAACTATAATCATTTTCATTAAATATTGATGACTACAAGTTTATTACTTGGAGATAACTATAAATGCCGACTACTTAAGCATCCGAATAAGCTTGCGGGGCAACTTACTATTCCAGAAAGCATCCGCCGATTAAAAAAGCGGCGGGACGTTTTCGACCAGAACAGTCAGTCCGAAGAGTGACTTGAAAAGTTAGGGCAAACTCCAATGGGAGTGGTGCCCCACACGCCGACGGAGTCATCTCATCTGCTTATAGTTTGGAAGACTGATCGCATGACAAAATTGAAAAAAAAAATAGTTTATTACTTACGTAAGCATTTTGGCAAAGCAAAATCGATAAAACGCCTCTTAGGTGTAATGGTCGCAAGCGCTACTGCTCGAGCATGAGGTTCTGGGTTCGGTTCTCAGGTCGAGCAAAGTATTATTGAGTTTTTTCATTAGGAATTTCTTAGTAGCAGCCCGCAGTCTGGAATTGTGCCAGGTTGATGGCAACCTCTTCTGTCCCTTATCACATGAGACTTAGACATAACTGGATAGGTAATATATAATTATGTTATGTACAGACAAAAAAAAAACTTAACTGGATAAGTATAGGTACACCTCTGCCTAACCTTTCAGGGATGGCGTGATGTTATGTTATGTACAGACGCCAGCACATCAAGCTACTACAATCTGTCATATTTCTTTAATAAATTTTAATTTTTATCGCTAAAGCATAAGGTTCACAGTTGATTGGGAAAATTTGACAGTTTCGGGTAGGTTGATATGCTGGGGTCTGTACTATTGTACAGACCCCAGCACATCAACCGTTCCCACCACCCACCACCATCCACCTCATTTTCATTATAGACAAATGACTTTAACGTGTATAACACTTACACAAGCTATTTGGCGTTACAAAAACCGAAAAACTAAAATTGGCATATCCGAATATCGTATTACTGACCCCAGCACATCAACCATTCCCACCACCCACCACCATCCACCTCATTTTCTTAAACACAAATGACTTTATCGTGTATAACACTTACACAAGCTATTTGGCGTTACAAAAACAGAAAAACTAAAATTGACATATCCGAACATCGTGTTACTTTCGCTTCACTGCGTGTTACAAAAATACATAACAGCAATTCACGCATTCCACATAACTGCATCGTATGCGCCGAACATTCAGAAATATTAAGGAACTAGCTTCTGCCCGCGACCTTGTCCGCGTGAAATTTCTTGTCCCCCCTTGACCCATCGCGTCGCATTGCATTGCCAGCTATTTATTCTTTTTTGCTTAGCGTTCTTTCAGATTTTTTCTTTTTGCTCGGTCCGTAATGACGTAGTGTAATGTTAAACAGCCTATAATAACATTTCTTGAGAATTGGGCTATCAAATGCAAAAAGAATTTTTCTAATCCAACCCTCAAATGCTAGTTTCAGAGATTAAAAAAACAAACAAACTCATAGGCTTTATTATATCTAACATTAATATTTATAGTATAGATAGCACCGGTTCACGCATTCCACATAACTGCATCGTATGCGCCGAACATTCAGAAAATATACGGAATATTGCGTTTTATGCCCACAACTCTATGAAACAGCTTTTATTTGTTATTCACTAAAGATTCAATGGATTGTAAAGAGTGCAATAGCGGTAAAACACTGCGATAGTCTCAATGCAGTGCAATATTTACAGAGGCCATTTTGAAACGAATTTCGACGGTACTCGACGAAAATTCTCTTTATAATGGTATTTGGTTTTAAGGGTACCGTACCCAAAAGTGCCAACGTGTTACTAAGGCTTAGCTGTACGTCCATCTGTCTGTCTGTCACAAGCCAAAACCTATCTTTTGAACCGTATAAGTTATCACAGTGTGAACCTACTACTATGGTGTATTGTGTGTCTTTAAGTCTATGCTAATTAAATGTATTTTCTTTCTTTATGGCGCTATACTAAATAAATTTAAAAATAAATTTATTTTTAATTTAAAAAAAAACAAACGAGTTTTTTTTACTAAAGTATTTTATCGTTCGGTGGTACGGATCCCTTCGTGTGCGCATCCGACTCGCACTTGGCCACTTTTTATACTACTAACCGTCTAAAAAAGCCGGTTTTTCAGCCGTCTGTCTGTGCAAATACGTAGGTATTGTTTCAGCAAACGAATGATGCATTTTTGACTTAGCTCTGTCCATTGTGGATTTATTAACTTTGTTTTATCTGCGAATGAAAAGAGAACTCAGTATTTGGATTTTTCTTGTCTTTTGTATAAACGTGGTGTAGGTGTTTTCAGGAAAACAATATAATACGTTGAGAGGAAAATTTCCTAATAATAAGTAGGTACGTGTTTTCTTTTTTCCCAAGGTGAACCTTCTTTCCCTTATAACAATAATAGAATAGGTACCTACCTCTACTTACCTACCAAACAATTTGAAATATTTAAGATATTTCTCTTACATTGTAGAAAACAAAATGTAATTCTAGTTTTGATTTTTTTTTATATTGTCTCCTGAGCTTCTTTTTCTAAATTCCCGTTTTCCTTGCATTTCGACTTGAAATAGCAATCACTCGAAAACAACTAAACCGTTTTTCAATGCTTCTGATACCATCTTCAAGCTGAAACGTCAGGCTATAAAAATGTACCATAATTACGCAACTCCAATAGTAGTTGTGTAATGTTTATGGTTTTACTGGCAGCGACCATTGGTTTCACCCACATAAGTTTCGACTCCTTGGTAATTTCGGGATAAAACTGTCCTTTGTCCTTTCCCGGGACTCAAACTATCTCTATACCAAATTTCATCTAAATCGGTTCACCGGTTTATGCGTGAATAGGTAACAGACATACAGACAGACACACTATCGCATTTATAATATTAGTATGGATATTATTTAATTTTTGTATATTTAAAACTTATGTAGCAGTGGGCAGAGATACTATAAATACATACATTATAATTACACTAAAAACTAACGCACACGAAGTGTCTGCGTCGTGTTTCGCTGACTGGTGTCATGTAGCCAGCCACGAAACCGGCGCTGCACTATACCCTTCGGCCAGAACTCTTCCTTGAGAAACTTCTCGAGATGATGTGTCGGGACACGCACCACGAACGACTTGACACCTAAGCTTAAGCAAGGTAGTAGCGAGCTACCTCGCTACTACCTTGATTATGTTTAGGGCTGCATTAACATGGCCGTCTGGCAAAAACTAGTCAATACTAGGTTGTGCCAGACGGCCATATGAATGCAGCCCTAAATGGTCGAAAGAAGGTCTGTGTCACAAAGACCTCCTTTCTGTGACAGCGTGCCGTAACGTCACATGTCTTAAAATTTTTGGTTCTAGGACATGCCGGCTTCCTCACGATGTTTTTTTTCACCGTTTTGAGAACAGTGGTGATGAACTAGATAACATAAAGTAAAGTGCTTGTCAAGGTTTAAACCTACGGCCTACAACTCGTAAGTCGCGGCCGTTACCACCAAATCCAATATTCATTTATTCAAATTAGGCTGGAATCAGCACTTTTCGAACGTCTAAATTACATAAGACGGTCTCCCAAAACGCCCGTCCTTCACCGCTCCGTTCAATTTTCAATACAAAAATTCGTTCAATTTTCAATAAGTGGAATATATAAAATTGTATCCATAACAACTTTATTTGTTTAACCCGACCACATACCTATTGTTCGTGAAAAACCTTGAAGTATTATAGTTTCGTGTGACTCAACAATTTACGGACTCATTAACGTGATGTACGCACTATAATAATCAATTACTTTTAGATTAGTATTTCAGTACTAATTTATTGTATCGTAAGGCTTACTAATTTTATTCCCATAGGATAGATAGAGCTCACGAATCCATACTAACCATATGCTTATCCATACTTCAAATACTTAAATTATAATTTAGCTTCTGCCCGTGACTTCGATGACTTTACTTCGACCTCGTAAGATTTCTTGTTCCCCTAACCCACCCCGTCGCTTCGCATCGCCTGCCTGCGCTTTTATTTCGTTTTCGCTTAGCGTTCTGTCTTACTTTTTCATTTTGCTCGCCTCGTTAGGGTTCTAGCGTGATGTTAAATAGCCTATAGCCTTCCCTAAACATTGGTCTATAAATTGCATAAAGAATTTTTCAAATCTGACCGGTAGTTCCAGAGATAAGCGCGTTCAAAAAAAAATCTGCTTTATTATTCGTATTTTTTCACGCTTTAACAGCTGAATGGATTTAGATTAAATTTAGCACACGAATAGACCATGACCTGTGGGGTAATTACGTAATACACTATCACTAACAATATGTTTCATTTTGACTGTTCAACCTCCATGGCGTTATTTACGTTGTTGAGCAGTCACGTTTTTCATACATATGAAGCAATGGATTAGCAATATTCTTCAAAATGATTCAGATTGAGATTGATAGTGTGTTACGCAAACAGGGTGCTGGTTTTGTACGGACGCCAGCACATCAAGCTACCCGAAACTGTCAAATTTTCTCAATCAACTTTGAACCTTATGCTTTAGCGATAAAGTTGAAAATCTATTAAAGAAATTTGACAGATTGTAGTAGCTTGATGTGCTGGCGTCTGTACAAAGCACCTTTTTATTCCGGTAGTGCGTTCCCTTGAGATCTTTTGCGACCTCCACGTGGGCGAAACCGCGGGGAAAGATAGTGAAATTATTATAATAGTGCTGGATTAACATGTTAATAGGTATTTCTTCGTCTATATAATTTTAAGTGGAAGGCAGTAGATGCTGTCGGTGTATAAGATATACTTCGATATGCATACTATAGTTGGTTGAGAATAATTATAATGTTTTTTTACAAATATTGGAAGAAAATTCAATTAGACTCAGAAAGATAAGAATGAAAATTGCGTTTAGGAGCTTAAGGTAAAAAGCGCGAAATGACAAATAGGTTGCAAATTGTCAAAAGAGCAAAATGTCAAAAGCGTAGAATGTCAAAAGTGCATAAAGTCTAAAGCTCAGAATGTCAAAAGAGCACAATTTCAAAAATTCTACTTCAACGCGTTAACTGTGTTCTTGGAGTTAATTTTTTTTAAGGCAATTACATTTTTTTCTTTATTGCTGAATGGCCCGTGGCTAAATAATAACATCCGCACAGGTCGATCGATCAGGTTAAGCTACGCTTACCGCGGTTGGTCTGTGGATGGGTGACCATCTTTACATACCATGACCTCTCCGTGCCTCGGAAAGCACGTTAAGTCGTTGGTCCCGGCTGTCATTCGTGGATCTTTGACAGTCGTTACGGGTAGTCAAAAGCCCGAAAGTCTGACAACCCAGTCTTCCCAAGGGGTATCGTATTACCCAGTAACTGGATTGTGGAGGTCAGATAGGCAGTCGCTCCATGTAAAACACTGATATTCAGCTGCATCCGGTTAGAGTGGAAGCCGACCCTAACATAGTTGGGAAAAGGCTAGGCAGATGATGATTGCTGAATGGCCCGCTTTTAACCTCGATCACGCCTGATGGAAAGCGATCAATGAGGTCTATGATGAAAAGAGCGTGCCCAGAAGATGCCTATGGCACTGGTACTCCTACGCATCGACGAAACAGCAGGCTGCTTGACTGCGGTGGGAGAGTGGTCGCAAACCAGGCGGGCGTTAGCCTTACCATCGCAAGGGAAGAATTAGCCTGTCAAATAAGGCTTTGGGTGTGACTGTCCAGGATGCGCCAAGTGTTCGGTTCAGTTGAATAACTGGCGAAACCGACTATGCTACATGAGGGAGGCTTATACATGCGTCCCAAAAAAAAATATATACAATCCTCAGAATATCGCGGAGAAGACCTGGATGAGACTCGCACAAACCAGGGAAGCATGAGATTAAAAGGGAACTGGCCTATAATCAGCAGTGATTGTGATGGTAGTAATTATGATAATATTCGACATTATTAAAAATATATTATTATAATTACTAGTAGCGCCCCCCGGTTTCACCCGCATAAGTGTCGATCCCGTCGGAATATCGGAATAAAAACTAACCTATGTCCTTTCCCGGGACTCAAACTATCTATTTACCAAATTTCATCTAAATCGGTTCAGCGGTTTAAGCATGAAGAGGTAACAGGCAGACACACTTTCGCATTTATAATATTAGTATGGATTCTCTTGACTCTAGTCAAGGTCAGAGATGACAGAGACAAAGTCTACGATGGAGTGAGCTCACCCAGAAGAAGCCTGTTCACTCTTACTTTGAAGAGATTCGGGTTGTATGCACTCGGAAACACAAACGCAGGTAGACAGTTCCACTCTTTTGCTGTGCGCATTATAAAGGACATTTGAAAACGCTTAGTGCGAATTGGTGGAATAGCAACTAGGTAGGGATGGTAACTTGCAATAATGGATTAACTGAACAATAAATTATACAGGGTTATTCTTATTACATATAAAAAGCAATACAAATCTTGGTAATCTGAGGCGTGGTCATAGCGTTAGTTTGAAACTTAGGAACAAATTCTATTATAAAAACATTGTAGATAGGTATTTCCGGAAAAATTAATAACTTCATAAAAAAATCACAACTTTTTTCGGCCAAGTGACGCGATGTTGAAACACTTTTTATTAAAATAAACTACGTAAAAAAGTTTTTATCACAGGATAAAACTTTATTAGCATTTAAAATTGTACAGACGCCAGCACATCAAGTTACTACAATCAGTCAAATTTCTTTAATAGATTTTCAACTTTATCGCTAAAGCATAAGATTCAAAGTTGATTGGGAAAAATTGAAAGTTTCGGGTAGCTTGATGTGCTGGCGTCTGTACTTAGTTGTGTGTGCTTAAACATTCGTTTCCGCTTAGCTCTTTTATTTATATTTAGCTCAGTTCTGCAAGCAAGGAAAATATTACACAAAACTCAAGTATATCGTGCTAAAGTGAGAAATAATACCGCTCTACTAACAGTTGCATTTGTTGTGGGGTTTCTATTTTGTATGAGTAAGCCGTTACCCTGCACACAGGCTTATAATGGCTTATTCTATGTTGGAGTACAAACGCAAGCACATCAAGCTACCCGAAACTGTGAAATTTTTCCAATCAACCTTGAACCTTATGTTTTAGCGATAAAGTTGAAAATCTATTTAAGAAAGACATTCTAGTGGTATTCCCTGAAGTGCTAGGCAGATGTGTACTTATATTACACTCACATTTCGCTATGTTATTCAGTTATGTTAAAGTCCCACGTAATAGGGGCCTATGTCCAATAGTGGACGTTTTTCGGCTGAAATGGTAATGATAAATAGTGGGGGGGACCCTATTACCATCAAGGGGACAGATCCAGACTCCAGAGTGACATCGCTCCGTTCTACACAGAAATACTTTGCTATTACAAGAACATAATATGCTACAATCGTTTTAAAGAGTATTTCTACAGGAAGTCTAAAGAAAAAGGCATATGTTATAAGGCTTTGTAAAGTGAGCCTCATCGAATCCTTTGTTTCGCTGAAAGTCAAGCAAAGAGGTCGTATGTTGTTATGGCACATAGATTGCGTTCTGGTGGTCATTTTCCATCCAAGAAATTTGGGTACCTAATGAAAAAAGTCTAAAGTTATCCAACTGACAAAAATCCTTCACTTCAAAATAATAAAATGAACGTATTAAATTGATAATGCCTTTGAATATGCCAGCCAGCATTAAAACCGCCATGATGGCGATATAAATGAACACATCACATAATGCATTGTTACGTTTGTATCTTTAGCGAATGTATGCAGTTCATCACCCACAAATCGGATTTACTCTATTGGCGCGTTAAGCCACGCTAATTTCGCCAATCGTTGGGAAATTTGGTTGGTACGCGATTTTACATACAACCGGGAATAAATTCATTTAGCTTTGCATATTCAGAATAATATTTGGGAATATCTGGTGTTTTAATAGTTTTGTGGGGACGTTTAAAAATAGCTCGATGGTAGGTATGAATAATTTCGACATGGCACTGTTGTTAATTGGATTTAAAAAAGAAGGAGGCACGGTTGTGCCTCCTTTTTTGTTTAAATTGTCACAAACTGCTAGTGCTTCCATTATTATTGATACTGTAAAAATAAATAAATAATTTATTTGGACAAGTGTTTGCACTTGTACACATTTCGTAAACACGCCAAATTGCATGTCAGTTTGTCGGCAGGTTTAGTGTTTGGTATCAACAATCTGACTAAATATCTAAGCAGGTATACAGGATACAAATAGTTTAAATGGAAGGTAAGAATATTATTATCGTATAGGTCATAGCACACATATCAACTCGGAAGGATCGTCACCGTATCAACTCGAGCCATTCTGTGTTCTTTGTATGAAACTCCCTACTGCAACGCACACTAATCGGAATCGTAACGTAATCGTCTCGCCTCGGGACAAGCTCACGAACTGCGGCCGCGGTGCGGTGCGTGGTCAACTTGCAGTTCCCGTGCTTACGGCTTGTCGGTCCCGCGCTTACGCCTCTCCGTACCCGAGCTTACGTCTCTTCTTCCACTCTTGCCCCTCTCACCCCTCCTGCGGCCTGCACACAGAACACTTTTCGTGAAAAAAAAAAAAACAACAAATAGGATGCAATAATAGAGATCCGATTTTGCAATAGGTACCGAAAATACATTCACAGGACGTATCTCTTTTGTACAACAATGGCGGACCTCAATCAATCATCCACATAGTATTTCCATCTCTTCATTGGTTATGAAGCTATATTATTTAACGTCATTCTGAAGACGGCTTTTCATATGGGGCTATTGAAAAATGAACAGTCTCCAGTAAGTATAAATTATCCGCCTGGTATTTGGAAGATTAATGACTTCGCAATTTCTCTGAGGATGTAAAGTCGATGAAGCCATTTTTCCTAAGTCCACTGCCAGAAAATGACACAAAGATTGATGTTTGCAGGCACTTTAGAAAGCTGCTAGGCGTAAACGTGATGAAAAACTGTTAAAAATTCGATGCAGATTTTTTATTTTTAGATGTCTGTTTTGAGTTTGTTATTTTTTTTTATTTGAAATGTGTTTGCTCTTGACTCTAGTCTAGGCCAGAGATGACAGAGACAAAGTCTACGATGGAGTGAACTCACCCAGAAGAAGCCTGTTCACTCTTACTTTGAAGAGATTCGGGTTGTATGCACTCGGAAACACAAACGCAGGTAGAGAGTTCCACTCTTATTGATGATTCGTAGGAAATAGAAGTCTATATTGTGTATTAACCCTTCGTGTCGAAACGTGGATCCACGCGAGACACAATGGCTTTTTAAGTATTTTTGTAATTACAGCATTCAACCGTATGTCCAGGCCTTTTTCAGTAACTCTAGGCGACACAAAATGAATGGCAAAAATAATAAAAGCGCACTGTTGGAATTTCAACGCTTAACTCAGCACCGATAGTTGATAATTCAACAATGCATTGCTATCTTAGTGTTTGTGAAAGCGGACATGAGTCTAGTCTATCTTTTAGCCAGTGTATCAGTGTGTGTCTTGCCCTATGAAAAAGAAGAACAATGATGGCGCTCACCAGCAACAACACAGTCAGACAAAGTTGGGAAAATGTACTGAAAAATATGTTTGTTTTTTTTTGACACAAGATTCGCTACTTTTTTTTCAGACCTTTACGATGCGGCGATGGATTTCCTTTTCTTGCTTGTTTTTCAAAGAAACTAACTGGCCAAAGTAGATGTATTCATCGACATAATATTTCCTGCCCATCTACCTCGACCCTACGCTTAGTGTTGATGGTCATGGCTTCTGTT
This sequence comes from Luperina nickerlii, assembly GCA_963855955.1. Taxonomy (NCBI): domain Eukaryota; kingdom Metazoa; phylum Arthropoda; class Insecta; order Lepidoptera; family Noctuidae; genus Luperina; species Luperina nickerlii. The sequence goes on from OY979675.1 coordinate 12,422,697, forward strand.
TTAGACCGATTCATCGCGAGTCCAACCTTGAGACTTGCCGTGCTTAGGTCTTGAAGCGTATATAGTCTGTAATTCAAGGGCTGTGGGGGCAAAGAGGACTATGTCGTCGGCAAATCGGAGGTTTGTCTCGTCGACTCCCTACTTAACTAATGCAAATGTGAATATCAGCTTTTATAGCCCAAGAAAATAATTTATTTAAAGGCTTTGCGAAATAAATCCTATTTAAGATTTATGACCTGGATTATCTTTATTCTGGCATTAGGAATATTGTATGAAAAATCCATCAGGATAATATTTTATGAAAATATATATCGACTGTTAAAGATCCCAACAGTCAGTGTTTTGCGAATATTTCCTAAAATATTGGTTTTACGCCAATTTATATTACATACAAGTTTCTTCGGTAGTCAATTCGTACTTTGGTGGTCGATGGTTCTCGAAATGTATGGCTCAGAAAATGTCAAGCACTACACTTATCGCAAACTAATAGCCAATAAAATAATGGGTTTATGCTTAAGAAATGACGACCAATATTGGACCTAAATAAATCAATCAATCTGTCTAGTCTTTTCCCAACTATGTTGGGGTCAGCTTCCAGTCCGGTCAACCGGATGCAGCTTATTACATGGAGCGACTGACTATTTGACCAAATTGAACCTAAATGAGACTAAATAAAGATAATATCGGTGAAAATTCTTCACTAGAACTTTTTTCGCAGAAAATATTCTATTTTCCAGGCTTATTAGAGGTAATTTATTTCTAAAGTGCCAGTAAAATCTGAAACGCTTAAATTCTAAATAACCTTTTAGTTCTACAAGTTCATTAATCTCTAACGCACTAAGTGCTTGGCCATGTCTCTGTAACGGCTACATTTTTCACTATTATTATATAATTATTGTTGAATCTTAAAGCCTGTTTTATTATTAAAGCAATATTGTGGCTTTAAGTGTAATTTCGTGTTGACTAATTGTTTATTTATGATTTTGTGGACACTGGATTGATGGTTGGCACGAATTAGATAATTCCTAAATGTGGAAATCAAATACCAATTTGATTTTACGGATTATCAAATTAGGGGGAAGACTGGCCAAAATGTGCCTCAGAAAGGTCCCGGTTGTCATTTGTTCTTCGACAGTCGTAATGGGTAGTCAACGGCCTAAAAGTTTGACAAACAGTCTTACCAAGGGGTATTATCCAGCAACTGGGTTGTTGAGGTCAGACAGGCAGTCGCACTACGTAAAATACTGGTATTCAGCTGCATCTGGTTAGACCGGAAGCCGACCCCAACATAGTAGAATAGAATAGAATAGAATAGAATACTCTTTATTATTGTCTCTCTCTTCTCTTTTTTCTTTCGCTTTATCTTTATAGTAGGGAGTAGGGAAAGTCTACGCAGATTGATTTTTTGACTTTGGGCAAAATAATCGTAGAAAACTTTTCAAGGACAGTACTTACCACTGAATTGATTTATTGTAATACTTGGTACAGCTCGCGTGGCATGACCAAATTTTATCTCAATCTACCAAGGATAGACAAAGTTCTTTCTACCCAACTTGACATCTCTTCTGCCCGAGTACGGGGTGACGTGACTCACGTTTCTATGATGCCAAGACATATTTTTTCTTTCCATAATAGCAAAATTTAGAAATCTTCCTACAATCTGTCCTTTTGTCTGTTAATCCGTAGACAAAACCAGTTTCTATTGTGTATAGAACCAAGTATTTCTATATATTTTTGCAAAAAAGCACTGTCTGTTGGTACACCTGTTTTAGAAGCCCATTAGGAACCATCTTGAATATTATGTGTTGTTTTCGTGTAAATGTAAGTTTTGATAAAAATTTTTTCTTTACTTCAATAATAAAGATAGATATTTTCAATTAGCATATAAGTAATTCTCTCAACTTAAGAGGATTCGCTTAAGTACACATTATTAAATATTACGTAATATAAAAGTAACTTTATAAAAATAAAACCTAATTACTGGAGTTCACAAATTGCTCCAATCTTTTCACTCCATAAATAAATAAGTGCTTATAATGACTTTTCTTTATAGCTTGCTCCAAGTGTACTCAGTTCATTAGGTATACACCGTTCTTATAATAACGCTGTAAAAAAATTTGAAATCTTTTGGTAAAAAATTACTAATTTAGTGATTGAATCGACGTCGTCAAATCAATTACCTTCCATCAAGGGTTTCGCGAAATCTTTTGATAAGATTGCCTTTATAACTTTATCTTATGACTCACTTATATCGAGATTGTTCAATGTCTCTGTGAAATAGGATTTGGGCCTGTATAGGTTATCTTTTGGAAAATTAACTTGTAATAACTTGTGTATATTTAATATGAAATGGTTGTCCCATTTAAGTACCATTAGTTACTTTTAAGAAAATGTTGAGTAGTCTATGAAATTATATTTTATCAAGCACAATGTACAGATGTCAGCACATCAAGCTACTATAATCTGTCAAATTTCTTTAATAGATTTTCAACTTTATCCTAAAGTATAAGGTTCAAAGTTGATTGGGAAAAGTTGACAGTTTCGGGTAGCGTGATGTGCTGCCGTCTGTAAATTAAAACCAGAGCCGTCCAAAATCACGTTGGGTTGACAAAGTAGCGGGAAACACTTAGATAAGGGACATACGGAACCGGGAAGTATGGTAGAAGAAAGGAGAAACATACCCAACAGTGAGTGATTCCGGGCTGAAATGATAACAACAATGATATGTTTCATATTACATAATATTCGATATCCAACTAAACTGCGCAATAAAATATTTCTTAGGAATTTTTCCTTGTGACCTTAGATGTTGTCACCATCAATTTGTCATCCACTAGGTATTGTAACAAATTCGCTAAACTTTAAAACACTCCCGAAGATTGGCTACCCCAAAAAAAACATTTCAACGCAAATAAATAAAGTAATTCCACGAAAATGTTTACGACACCGCCGCCTCGCCGCTTACGCCTGAAACGACAGCCCATCGTTACAAAATAGATAAATACAGAAGGTCAGCTTCTTACAACTAACGAAAACAGGCGCACGCACACATATACGCGTACGTCCAGTCACGACCATAAATAATGTATTACTGTGGACCGCTCGGCAATCATATCTGATTATCCATTAATATATGTCGTCAAGATGACGGCATCGGATATTATTGCCAAGCTGTTCCTAGCAACATATTTGTGCTCGTGACTGTACGACAATTTTCTAGTCTCTTGAACTGCATATTTCAAACGAATGCTGGTCACAATATACGCTTGCATACGAGGCTTTTGACTCCTTAGGTTATTTCATTTTTATTGTAGAACTTGCTACTGCTCGCGGCTTCGTCCGCGTTGTATGTCGATAAAAAGTATATCCCATGTCCTTCCCTAGGATTCAAAGTATCCCCATACCAAATTTAATCAAAATCTGTCCAGCCGTTTTGGAGATTATCCGGAACAAACTGACAGACAAACAGACAAAAATGTTAGAAATTGTTTTTTTGTCACAAGTACCGTAATTACTTTCATATGCATTTAGTAAAAAGCCGTTACTTTGAAATTACAAACAGATACTTCAATTTTATTTTTTTATCTGTATACGTAGATACGAATACGTCTTATTTGTGCAGAATATACAAATTTTCTTTCTTCTTTCTTTCTTTACTTTGCTGTAGGTATGTGAATAATGTCTATGTGTGCGTGCATTTACGCTCGTTGTATATGCCTGGCCTTCTGTACCCATATTTTGTGCCATCATGGCGGATCGGTCCATATTCAATCAACCCCTTCGATGGTGATAAATGGAAAGCGTCACTCCGCTGATCGATGCGGCCTTTCATATACCGATGTCGACTTAATCCTTCGGTAATATTCTCAGTATATACTCGTCATTACCAGCTCGTGAAGGATGAACATTATTGATGTGACGTAGTTCAATGGTTTTCACAATATTTTTAATACTGGGTTGGCCATGTTTGCCGAAGGACCGATGGCCGGTGGATCAGATGAGTCCTGGAGTGGAGACCGCGTATCGGCAAGCGTAAGGTGGCTGGGATAGACTGGAGACTGAAAGGCAGAGGACAGGCTGTTTTGGCGCAGCATGGGTCAGGCATAGGCCTGTCCCATGCTGTGTGATATTCATCTTAGCTTAACGCAGTCCCCTGCTGAACATAGGTTCAGCAGGGGACTGCGTTAAGCTAAGATGATAGAATACTTCATCTGAGTGTTTTTTGTATCATTATGAATAGAAGACCAGAGTGACATTTTATAGCAAACGAACTCGACCACAGAGCAATAACTTGTGCGTAAAAAGGTCCCACACAGCATTGATGCAAAAAAGTGTTTTCTGTATGGCACCAACATTTACAACCACATACCTGGTTCAATTAAAGAATTAAACATAACCTTGTTTAAGAAACGGCTTAAATCTTTACTGTTGAATAAAGCATATTGTAGCATTTCGGAATTTTTGACAGACAAAATGTGATGACTGTTGTTGACATTTATGCAATCAATTAATGTATTTATGTTTAAATTTTTAATATCTATGACATTTTTTAATGAATTTTGTACGCCTTCTGTCTGGCATAACATAGCGCACTTTTATTTTATTTTTATAACAAAAGCAAAGCAAGCGCATTTTTTTTTTATTTTTTTTTATTTTATTTTTTATTTTTTTTATTTTTTATTTTATTTTTTTTTATTTGTACCTATGTTAACAAATCAATAAATGACTTAATGACCTGAAGCCTATGTCTTTTTCCAGCTTCAAGGCTACCTGTCTGTCCAAACGATTTTTCCAGTGGTTTAGTCGTGAAAAGGTTGCAGACAGACAAACTGAGTTACTTTCGTATTTATAATATTGGAAGGCCTCCCACAATGTGGACCGACGACCTTGTGAAGGCCGCAGGAACCCGTTGGATGCGAGAGGCATAGACCATAGAGATATTGCAAAGAAGGTAGTTGAACTTTCAAGATGAAAGCCATTTCTACTGTGGGTTACGCAATTACCCTGCTGAATACTGGCTAAGACTACTACTTAAGGCTCCTACAAACAGGCGCGATACGCGATATAATCGCGCGCGACACAAAGGCACCGCCCGTTGCGCGAATTGAGGTGCCTTTTTGTCGCGCGCGATTTTATCGCGTGTCGCGCCTGTTTGAAGGAGCCTTTATAAGCCATTGGTGATCAGCATCCTAATTATGTAACACACTATCAATCAGAATTTGAATCGTTTTAAAGGATGTATACATCCCATGCCGATTTCGGCTATGTTGACTGCTATTGTTTCCGACAACTATAGGTTACGGGCGTATGCTCTGATGTGGCTAACGTAACCTATCTTCACTGCAAAGGCACGTGCACAGTGCGGACACGTTAGAATGCCATTGTGGTAATGATATTGTACAGACGCCAGCACATCAAGCTACTACAATCTGTCAAATTTCTTTAATAGATTTTCAACTTTATCGCTAAAGCATAAGTTTCAAAGATGATTGGGAAAATTTAACAGTTTCTAGTAGCTTGATGTGCTGGCGTCTGTATGTTGGCTTACTCTTGAGGTAATCTGGCCTGCTGTCGAGATCTCTCCTCCGCTCGTCTTCAAGGTCATAAACACTTTGTTTTACCAAACGCCTCCAAACAGGTCTATGTATTTTAAAGGAGGCTGAAAATCTAATCCATTGCCTCATATGTTCGAAAAATTTGTCTGCTCAACAACGTATGGTGATGATTGTTAGGGACCTAAACTAAGGACTTGAACTCAAAATGCAGTAGACTGTAATTTAAAATAATGTAATGCAAAATAGGTACAATAATCGCCGATGGTAAACGGATGGAGTGCGCGCGCGTGCCGTCGCCCGAGATCGGTAGTGAAGTGACGCGACCGCCCGCGTCTCGCACGCCGCACCTCTCGTCGTCGCCCGCCGCCTTCCGCTGTCACACGACAGCAGCCGAAGGTTGCCGGAGGCGCCCGAACAATGATGATGATGGGACTCCCTTTTCTGCACTTAGACTCCCATTCGGCGTTGTGCGTGGGGATTCTGGCTAACAGAGCCAGCCTAGCTCCGCCCAGAAGCACAGAAGCTTCCTGGGAGCTTCACAGGCTTCGCGGAGCGACCTCATTGTTCCGAGGATTTCTGCACGTTGAGAAGCCCCGGCCTCGCAATCCAGGATGACGTGGGCGGCTGATTCCTCGGCATCAAGGCAGCCCCAGCAAAGGGGGCTGTCCGTGGCGCCTATGTGCTCAACAGCGTAAATAAAGCAAAGAATATCGTTGAACTGCCAAAATAATAGTACATTACTTCAGAGGGAAGAAAGTGACAGTTCCATACCGAGATTATGGCATTTGCGCCACGAGCTTGCGAGGGGCGCAAACCATTTGAGGTATGGAACTGTACTTTATCCTGAGGGATGTATAGTGCTTTTTATTACACCTACGAGGAAAATTATGGACATAAATGCATAATGTTTATATTTAGTTAAAAGTACAATTATTAAAAGTGCAGCTATTATAAGATGTTACATTTCGTCCGGGTATCTTGATATTTTGAGACACGGCAACAGATTATCAACAACTTCTTGGGCCGTCTCTAATAGTTCTGGCGGTGTGTTAGGGATAACATCATCACTGTCGCTCGAAGTATCCATATTTTACAAAAAACACAAAAATAAATGTGTTTTTGCGAAAATGCGCGGGCTTTTCCATTTTTTATTCGCCCGTTTCTGGAGTAGGCTAAGATCATAAGGTCATGCAGCCACTTCTTCCGTGATTCCGCGCGTTTTATATACAAAAATAATTTCGTTTTTAATTTTCTGTATGCACTAAGGAGGTTGGTTACTGGTAAAAAAAAAAACTGTATGTGGCCAGTAACAATTTACTTGAAATTTAATTAGTAGACAGTTAAAGTCTCTTGGCAGTATGACTGCTGACAAATTAAAAAAAAAAGAAAAACCGGGTATGTAATGGAATTTCATACATATTTCCCACCCTTGGGTCGGAAGGATTTTCATACAAACTTCCATACCTTGGGATGAAAGGATTTGAAGGGCGGGATAAAGGCGTTTCTTCCCTCTAATTGGTATAATTAGTATGTATTTTCAGAGCAGGTGTGATAAAAAAGCTATTACTACTGATAATGTGTTACGCAATTCCCTTGCAGATCACTTTGCGTAATACTCATTTATTAATATTTGTATCATGTCATAAAAATAATAATGTTAAACTTCCTTCAACATCTAATGGATAAGGTACATGATCGATTTTGGGTGGCCGAAAATGTAGTTGAAAATTATCAATATTAATTATTCACACTTGAATACCTAATCTAAACTATTGCTGTCTCGAATAAATAAACCCATATATCATAACGTGGTAATTTGTACCTTCTATCTTGTTTGTAGAGTACATAATGCATTGACGTAATCTAAAATTCATTAAAAACTATTTAGCGGCTTTGAGTGACGCAAATATTGCTTATTTACTACTACAATAGGTACTTTAAAAGCCAGACACTAACTGAATATAGATTTAAATAACCTCTAGAGCTACATAATCAGCCTATAATTTTTCCACTGTTAGGATACAGGCCTCCACTCTGTGAGAGGTAGTGGTAGCGGTCCTTCTGCGGATTCATAGATGTCACATGTCTTCGTATTTTTGGTTCTAGAACATGTCGGTTTCCTCACGATGTTTTTCTTCACCGTTTTGAGAGCAGTGGTGAAATAATTTAGAAAAAGTAAAACGCCTGTCTGGGTTCGAACCTACGACCTACAACTCGTAAGTCGCGGCCGTTACCACTGGGCCACCACTGCTCTAGATTGATAACACAGGCCGACAAAATTTTTACCCAGAAACTAGACTATACTTTTCCGAAGGATTTTGATGCGCTGAATTCAAATCTGCCTCAAAATTGCTCTATCACGTCAGGGTTTCGAGATATCTTAACCTAAAAGTGCAAAAAATACCGTTTTTTCTCATTTTTGAGGTTATGTAGCACGGCCGATCCTATTTTTTTTTTCAAAAAGTATTAATAGCATCTCAAAGGACTAGTCTTCCTCTTTAAAATGACGTTGAGTTTACTCAAATATCTTTTTTTTTTCGCTGAGATATTTACTTGCAACGAGATCAATAGACTGTATGTGTATGAATTCTCAAACGTAGAAAAATCCACGTAAATGAAAATTTCAAAATGCATTTTCTCAAAAAAAAAAAATACTAATTCAGCGCGTCAAAATCCTTCGGAAAAGTATAGTCTGGTTTCTGGGTAAGAGTGTTCGTCAAATTTTGTCGGCCTGTGTAATTATTATAATATTGTTTAAATTATGTTTTAAAAATTTCTATACAATTTATATAGTGAGTGGCTATTAAATTCAGTAGATTGAGCAGCATCAGCTAGAGCCGTAGTAGCCCTATAGGAATAACCGTTACTTACGAGTTTGAAGGTTGTAGGTTCAAACCCAGACGGGCAATTTTTTTCAGTTACCCTACTTTACTAAGTAAAGACCTCCCCCAATTCCTTCCAGACATCCGTTTCCAAAACCACCTCGATCTAACCCTTGCGGTACGCGTCAGACAGGCACTTTGTGTGAATTATTACAACACCACTGCCCTCAAAACGGTGAAAGAAAACATCGTGAGAACGAAAAATTCAAAGACAAGTGTGACAATGGGCCCGCGTGGTGGATTACGGCCCACTCTTTTTCACCGAGGTCTATGTCCCAGTAGTGGAAAAATTATAGGCTGCCAACGTGTCGGCAGAAGTTTTACAAGGTTTAGAATTAAATTACTGGTGGTTGTGGTTTAACAGTTTATCAATCAATTATTATATCAATAATTCACCGACAAGTAATTTAGGAAAGTCTTTATTGCCTCTGCAGCCAGCCTATAAGAATAAAAAAGTCAAAAGGTCCCGCTAGACTGGGAATTATGAATCAAATTGGTCCTTACCTACACAAGCCAAACTGAAAAGATGTATGTAGTTCCTGTATTCTAGATATAGGTTTTATATCATTATAATGTAAATGGCATGAGTATAATATGATCATTATAAAACACGAACTTCCTTTGAAGAGGTTCTGCCATAGGAAAGGTATATTTTCATTATGTCATCAAAATAACAATTTATTATCCTTGGCCAAGAATAAAGTCATTTTGGTATCATAAATTGTTTCATCCAAACGTTTCGAAAACACTCTATTACTTCCATTGTTTTTCGTCAAGGATAAAAATAAGAAAGATAAACTGTTGTTTGGTACTTCGTAAAAACCGTTTAGGGAACGGGAGAATGAATATTTTTTGACATTCCATGACAAAGGTACGTATTCAAAGATTATACGCCTTTATAAGTGGTCCGGGAGTTTATTGCGGTTGGTTAATACATTAGCGAAATTTACTTATTTAGTCATCTATTTATTTATTTTAGGGGATCGTAGGTAATTAATAATAGCGGCACGGTTTGATTGAAGGTAAAGCTACCCTTGCCGCGGTCCGTTTGGGGATGGTGACTATCCATTATATATAAAGACCCCTCCGTGGCTGGTCCCGGCTGTCATTCGATCTTTGACAATCGTTACGGGTAGTCAGAAACCCAAAAGTCTGACATTCAGTCTTACCTAAGGGTATCGTGTTGCCATACTGGGTTGTGGAGGTCAGAAAGACTGGAAACCGACTCCAACATAGTTGGGACAAGTCTAGGCAGATTGACCCATTTATTTATTTGATCATTAACCATGGTCAGAGCTGTACTTGCGTTGTGTTCTCCACTATAATAATAATAATAATTATTATTATTTATTTATCTCAATCAACTTAGGATCATAGTGTACAATTTAAATCAACAACACAATTAAAATCAACATCACAATTAAAATTAAGATCAAAATTTAAAATTATAATAAAATTAAAACAAATTCGAATAAAAATTAAAACACAAAAATTAAAATTATTATATAAAATTAAGAATCAAATTAAAAACACAAATTAAAATTAAATATAATTAAAGTCAAATTAAAAACACAAATTAAAATTATAATAATTTTCATAAATTGACTTTCTACCGATGACAGCAAGAAGGTATGGCAAAGCAAAGAGCTTCACGGGGCTTCTATCGGGCTCTCCATGAGCCCGGTGTAGATTTCTTAGCGTCCGTATCCTGGCTACGCAGAGGGGTAATTCTTGTAATTTTATGAATTTTCACAGTCTGATCGCCGAAGCCTGCCGGATCAGCGGGATTGTCCGAAAGGGTTACCGCTGGCCCGGAACATAAAGGGCGAAGGAAGGAACACGGGTGGGTTTTAGTCAGTAAGAGTCTGACACTCCTTTCCGCTCCATCCAGAGCGGAAGGAGTCATTTGATGATTTCCCATCCTGAAAAAAAAAAGTCTCAACCTGTCAAAAATACCTCCAATTTCCCTATATTTTAGACAAGTTTTTGACATTGATTGTCGCCAAGGTGATATTGCGAATAGATTTTCCCGTAGAGACCCGCAGAGATTTTGAACCTTTTTAACGTTCCAAATGTCTACGGGTCTTTACGGGAAAATCATAACGGGAATTGGTCTTCAGATTTCTATGTTTGTAACTGTGACCTTTGCACGTGAATTCCTCAATTAATGCCGTGCCTAAATTAATTTGTCGTGTGCCACCAAAGGGACGCGTGCCATTGGTTCGCCATCCCTGGTATAGAGTATTGATTTAGGTATTTAGAACAAATCATCTAGCAAAAACGGTCTCTGTAATAACGTAATGTTACTGTAGACATGGCTAGTGTTGCTACCAAACAGTTAGCCCTGTTCGTTCCCGAAGGCAAAACAACTGTAAAAATAAATTATGTTGGAAACGAGTTTTTACCCAACAACCGCGCTAAAGTTTTTGAAAATATCACGTACTTCATTGTGGGAAATCCAATTTAATTACTTGTGTAATGTTATTTTATGAAAGTTAGTTGTGAATGTAATATTTAACAGTAGATATGTACAGTATGCGCCAGAAGTAGATATTCATTGTTGATAATAATTGTGGACAGTGTTCAAAGTTCCAGAAGAAATATATATAAATTTAAATGAAATGCTGCTCTTTGGTAAGCACATCACTTGAAATGGCTGGACAGATTTGGCTGTTTAAAAAAAAACGTGTGGGGTCGGGGGACCCCCGGGTGGAACGCGAAGTTCAAAATGAAAATTCAAGATGGCGGCTGCGAAAATTTGAAAATATTTGCAGTCGCCATCTTTAAAATATGTATGTCATAGTTGCCGTGAAAATGGAAAAATCGTAAATAAATGAAAGTGCTTTCTCTATGGGAGTTTTGTATTTATTGGAACACGGCAACGTCTGTCGAGTCACCTAGCTTATGAATAAAACGCATATAACCTTATAGGTTTCAGGAATCTATGTAATATAGCTAAATGTAGGTAGGGTTACTGACCGTACTCGTACAAAAGTGACGTTACAAACAGTACGCAGCAGTGGCGAAGGGTCAATTTTTTGTAAGAGGTAAGCCAGAGTAGATATCTTTAATATGATTATATTATTTGTCTATAGAATACTGACTGTGCCATTTGTCAAAGGGAATCTTCGCCACTGGTACCCAGGCTAGTGTTTTAAACAAATGACGTTAATCTTATTGCGTCTTCGAGAAATGGATCTGACACCCTTTATTAAGAGCTAAGCTATATTAGTTGCATTTGGCATAACGTAATAATTTGCAGACTTATTGCTATTGCCACAATAGTTGAAGGTAGCTTAAAATTATATTACTTGCCACATAGTATACCAATTGTTTTGGTTAGAATATAATAGAATACTCCTTATTATTTACACCAAATAAATAACAGATATAAATGTGAAAATTAACAAAAGATGATACAATGGGCGCTCATATCGCTAAAGGATGTTTTCTACCAATCGGCTCGCACCACATCGGATCGAAAAGGATACGAACGGATGCGGTGACAGCCGATCGCGTCCGGCAGCATGTCGACGCAAACGATCAGCTCCGTACCGTCGCTTGCGAACGTATCCGTTTCTGCGCCTAGTCAAATAGTTTCGTTCCTACCGCGTTGACGTGTTCTAATTTTTGAAAATGGTTGAAGTTGACGTAGTACTGTTGGCTATTGCATTAGCAAAAGAAGAAAATAATCATAAAACACAGAAGAGGAAACGAAAAATTTGGACGACAGCCGAAAGGATACGATGACAGGCGAACGGAGCCGTATGCGAGCGCGGCATACTTTCGGCTATATACGATCGCGTGTCGCGGAAGACGTCCGCGCTCAAGCTGCTGTGCGCGGCTTGGTAATATAGACTTTAAATACTATGTACTTACACGATTTAATATCGTTTAAAGATTGTATAATCCCTTCCGATCCGATGCGATGCGAGCCGTTTGGTGGCAATCATCCTTAAGAGCGATCTTTTAACGACAACCTTTGGATGGATTAAAATAGAGAGATACAATACGCGTACGGTAAGTACCTAATCTTTAACCCACATCCGTAGATTTTGATATAAAACGTATCTTCTATATGTAAATATCCAAATAATATGTAAATAAACAGTCAGGAAATGAATTATATTTTACACAAAATACACAAATTTTAATATAGATGCTAATGAATGTGTTATTTTCACACAACCAGAAATTATTTCATTTAAATACGTAAACATTATATCCGTCAGGAAGCGTCATTTGAGAGTAATTGGGTCATTCGTAATCGTTCTCGCTTAATAAAGACGGCTACACTTTTAATTAAGCCAAATATTTAAATTAACAACGTAACGAAATACCCATTAAAAATTCACCCCCGGTTTACTTCGTTACCCCACCAACACGGAATCGTACAATAAATATCTTTTAAGGCGTCTTTAACTCGGTAATTGTACTCTTTGCTGAAAACAAGAGAATGCAATTTACAGGGCAACGTTATGCATACAATTACGTTTTTTGTACCAGTTTTTCCGTGTGAAAATGTCGTACTTAGCGAGAAGATTTAATAAGTTTCGGGCTGACATTAAAAATATTTCAGCGTTAGTTCCAGCTTTCTACGCTCGGGTTAAATGATAATTGTTTGAAAATGTGACGAGATTTTTTGCTTTAATTTGAAAAGGACGGAAGCTAATTAACGGGTGGCCGTTTTCAATACACAGTTCAGTCGAGTCTAGTTTGTCACTATGCCATTTTGTTATTTTTAGGATTCCGTACCAAAGTGGTAAAAAGGAACCCTTATAGTGCGAGTCAGTCTTTCTGTCTGTCTGTCCGTCTGTCACAGCTGGATTTCTCAAGAACTATTAATGCTATCAACTTGACATTTAGAGTGGTTTTAGATGACGTTTGCCCAACTATTTTGCAAATAAGAAAGAAATATGTTTTTCTTTTTGTTTTTGCAACAAGGACTGAAAAGGTGTCGTATGTCTCCCTTATCTCCGAATACATAGAGAAAAATCCGAAATAATTCTACGTATGTGATAGAAGTTTATGTACAGATTACAGGAAAAATAAAACAATGTCTCTAAATAGCACACTTTTTCAGAAATCATCAAGAAAAATTAATTTAGTTCCACTGTCGGCCAATGTATGGCGCTGACCTAAAACTGCTATACAGTGTTAAAATTCTCTGAAGAATATAGGCCTCGTTTAAAACATATGATGGCACGGAACCCTTTGTGTGCGAGTCAGACTCGCTCTTGCCCGATTTTTTTTTTTTATTTACGGTAGTTATATGGATTTAGGTACTTAACAGTATTAGCCCGTATGCTGGTAAACATTGGCCTGTCGTTAACCTCTCCAATGTAAATAAAAATATCCTCCCGACCGATTTCGATCACGGTGACCAATCTCAATAGAGATTAGCCAGGTACGCAGGAGATTAGTGCACAAGTGTATGCGCGAACTCAGGTGCACTTTCTATTTCTTTACTCTCATAGTCCGATGGACGGCAATCCGGCACGACCGGGGAGAGATCAGGCGCAGGACCGACGGATTTACGTGCTTTCCGAGGCACGGGGGCTTTACACCACCAATTTCCAAATTCCGAGCTGTTACTGAGACATTCCTAATAGAATAACCCAATAACACTTTGCCTGACCCGGGAATCCAACCCAGGACCCCACGCTCAGCAGTCGCGTTTTCGAACACGAGACCAACGGGGCAGTTTAATGCAAACCAATGCCAGCTCCAATGTAATACCGATATTGACACAAGAAAGTAAAGTACTTAGCAGACGAATGTTGACGATGTTGAAAGATCAGAGGGGCAATTCTACTAATTTTAACAACGTTCACAGTCTGATCTCAGTCTCAATCTGTCAAAAAATACTTCAAATTTCCCTACATTTTGACAAGTTTTTGACATTTCTTTGTCGCTGAGATGAGACTGCGACTAGATTTTGAACGTTTTAAATTACGAGAATCGGCCTTCTGATCTGTCCAACAACATTATTATTTACGCACAACTCAATTTAGGCAGCATACAAAACGAGCCAAATAGTAAAAAACCTTCACACAATTCAAATACATACATCCAAGCAACAACAAACACGTATCAAACTCTCAACACGTATTCCTAAGGAAAAAACAATCAGTGAGAGCAAATTAAGCTCACATTCATCAACCACATTCCTATCAGCGTTCATAGCGGGCTGACGTTGATTTGTTTCTGTGTTGTCCAATCGAGGTGGTAAATCGTAATTACGGCTTGACGCAGGTGTGACGTGCCAGCAACTAACTGACGTACTGGAATTACGTGCAACTTTGACTTGCTTATATAGTCTGATAGTCTGTTTGATGTTTACTTGTTTGTGTTTGAAGGGGAATATTAAGAGCAAAAAGGTGGTGTGAAGAAAGGAGTTTTTGCGCGGGATTAAAAGGTGTAAAGCGTGCGGTGGATTAGAAAGAGCCTGATGCTTGCCTAGAGAAAATGAAAATGCCTGGCGGCGGCTAACGACAAAGACTGTCTACTACTAAGACATTATTATGTAGAAACATGGCACGACATGACAAGACATCCAGTAGATTTCTGAAACATTCGATACGTCTATTGCCGAATTACAAATATTGAGAATTTACGGAGTTTTTGTTTCAATCTGAGAAATAAAAACCCGTGAAATGACTGTCGTGTTCATTTGTTTTTAAAGAAATATTATAACGTAACAGAACATCACACCTGTATTCCTCTGAGGGTTAGGAAGTGGGAGCGTTGAATGCTTATGCGAATCCCGCACCCCCGGCCATAGGTAGAGATGGAACACCGCGGTGGTTTTAGCCGGTAAGGCTGCCTTTCCAACAGAGATGAGCAAGTGAGGAGAATAGCGAGGGATGTGTGTGAAAGCAACCAATGAAATCGCTTCATTTTAATAGCTTGAACTAAGTTAGCGT
Organism: Luperina nickerlii; assembly: GCA_963855955.1. Lineage (NCBI taxonomy): Eukaryota > Metazoa > Arthropoda > Insecta > Lepidoptera > Noctuidae > Luperina > Luperina nickerlii. The sequence goes on from OY979675.1 coordinate 12,438,060, forward strand.
TGGTATTGGTTAGTTTTACACACATCGCTACGCGTCCTTGCTCATCTCTGTTGGAAAACCATCCTTAGAGTCCGGCATGTCCCTCTGTCACCTCCACGATGGAGGAAGTCCATGAGCATTCAAAACGTGCACCTAAAATAAAAAAAGTGGTGTAAGTGTTCTGCGAAATGTGGATGTACGGACGCCAGCACATCAACCTACCACAATCTGTCAGTTTTTTTTAATAGATTTTCAACTTTATCGCTAAAGCATAAGGTTCAAAGTTGATTGGGAAAATCTGACAGATTGTGGTAGGTTGATGTGCTGGCGTCTGAACCCATTTGCCAGTTTAAGTCCCATCTAATCGGGAGCGAGCCTTTTTCCATCAACCTGTCCCAGCTGAGAGTCCAGAGTCCCGGCTGCTACTGAGAAATATAAAATAAATAATCCAGATAGAAAAACCCGATAACACTTTGCCGTACTAGGGAATCGATCTTATGCTCAGCAGTAGTTCTTTTGACCACCAGGCCAACGAGGCCTAAAAAAAAAATATCGTTCAATTTGTTTCAACTATTATTTTCTAAGTTTAAAGGCTTTTCAGAAATAAGGAGTTTATTCTTAAACACATAATTAAACTCTCTCCTCTATTCGAGGTAGGCCGGATTATGTAGCAAAATTACCGCTCCTTGATTAAGTACAGAAAATGCGCAATGAACCCAATCATAAATGCGAGGGATTTGAGGGAGTGTGAACTTTGTACCACTTTGTAACCACAGACACTTCACAGATTGTCTTGATGTTTTCCATTTGTCTAATTAACTAGGCTGAAGTTTGACCGCAATACTAGCTTTCAAATCAGGATCCATCATAGCTGGTGAAGGGTGAAACGTTGTGTTAACTATTCACGAGTATCACTTGAAAGTTTTGTTCACAAGATGTTGTTGGAAGTTTCTAGGTCAATTTGAGGCTAGGTTTTGCCGTGAATACCACGGTTTATTCGCCTTGTGCTGACACGGTCCTCAGTGTTGTATGGATCACCATGGAAGCTTGTTGATAGACACGTTTTTTCTACGGCGCAGTTTATACGCCGTACTGTAAAGACATACGAAGGTCTTCGATATCGGAGCACGTATTATGTAACTCAAATGGAGTTGGGCAGGACACCTGGCAAGGCGCAGTGATGACACGTGGAGTAAGGCTGTGACAGAGTGACGTCCAAGGACTGGAAGACGAGATATCGGTCGTCCGGTGGCGAGATGGGCAGACAACATTGTTGCCATCACGGGCAAAATCTGGATGACGCTGGCACAGGAGCGTGGGGATTAGCACAAGAAATCAGAGGCCTATGTCCAGCAGTGAGTGAACTCGAGCTGTGGATGATGATGGTGATGATCGTAAAGAAACCGTACCGTGTACAAAGGGTTCGATGAGGTGAAAAATATTCGCTAATCACACTAAGGTTTTCGAAATCGAGATGTGCTCTCCCAAGGTTAAACTCTAGCTCCTCCTTACTAATAAACGCATTATATTAGATGAATAGTTTCACACCGATTTCTCTCTTTCAGTCGTCAGTAATTAGACTTTCGAAAAAAGAAGACAATGCGTTGTGTAACTATACAGACGTTATACAAAGTTTATTAGTAAGGGGTAGAAATACAGAAGTAAACAGTCTGTTGGTCATCAGCCTAGCTGGCTTGATAGTACTGCCAGGATAAGACTTTAACGAGAATAGCGTGCAGCTTTCAACGTTTACATTATATACGAAAGTCATGTACCAAATTCGTTATCAAGTGATCCTGCTTATGTTTTGTAATATTCGAATCAGATTACGGTTATACGTACAAAGTTACCAAGGCACTTAAGCGTTTCCCAAAAGTTCTATCAAACTCCCAGAGCGTCGAGCTTGAGGGGAAAAGTAAATTATTCAACAAAAGCAATCTACTCGGTATGTTTAAACGTTCCTTGAAAATAACTGTTGACATGGTCCACATTGACAGTTTCAAAGAATCGTTCGGCAAGTCTGTCACAGAGTATTACAGAAGGTTGGCTTCATACAAAGAGCAAAAACAAGTGCGCGCATATATATGGCGATCTAGGCCTGTCCCTATGTCCTAACTGCAACCGAATGTCGCGCTAATACGTTATTGTACGGTGACTTTTGTTCGGAAAACCGGAAAGCGCCCTCTGTCGGCACGAACACACGTTCTTATCCGCCGAACAAAATGAACGCGAGGGTCGCGTGTTTGCGCGACGATCGTTTTGGTTAGGACATGGCCTTATTCATAGTAACAAGCGTGACAATCGCTTTCGTTTAGGACGCGGCCTATCTCAACCGAAAAAGCCCAGGTTCCCACGGGCGCGTTTTCCCCGTGACGATTTTTTTCGCGCACTGGATTTTCAACGCATTGCTAGTGCGCCGATAATTGAAAATCGAACAGTGTTATTTTGACGTACTGGGATGCGCCGATTTTACGTCCGTGCGAACAGTCGCGAGTGCGCTTTCACTCGCTTGTACATGAAGTATGCCTATGTGTGCGTGCGTTGTTGCTGGATGTATGGAACCGACCTTCTGTGTAACACTGTACGTCTGTGGCTCTGTGCTCGTCGCAAACCTTTTGTGTAAGACGTTCGTTGATATAAAGGATATTGTTATCTCTTGTTCGCTTAGTGCCTACCTTTGTAGTGTTTACCGTGTTTCTAAGCGTTCAGTTTTCATTCCAGTAAAGTGTGTGCTCAATGTATTCTATCTATATAGGTCAATGGAAAATTGGAGGCCGTTTCCAATCGAAATGAAGATTGTATTTCTTATTTGCGTCGGACATTTTTTAAGAAAATATTTTCTGATATTGTTGGGTCATTTAGAATTCATAACTATTGTGTTTATGTTGAAAACTGGTTACTTTGAAGAATATTTCAGTGAGCGTCTTTATTTTTCTCTCGTTACAGAGTTGTTGAGGAAAGGGAGGGGCGAGGGGAGGGGGGAGTTTGAATCAAAGTCAAAGCATTTATTACAAAAAGGCACCTAGGAACATCAAAATTAAAATAAATTAGTATTGATTCTTGTCGTCCCTTTCAAAAGGTAGTTTCGTATGGAGAAAAATGAACAAGAAACTCCACCCTTACTCTTTTAGAATGTTTTGCAATATTTTATAATTATGTATAATTAAATGTGAAGACGACGCACCTAGAGTAAAATTACTATATCACGGGATAAAAAATGAAGCAATGACTGATAAATTAATTAATCATAGAGTATAACGATTGGCCTCTGATTAAAAGTTGTTGAAACAAGTTTGGGTTTCTTTGTGAATATTTAAGGATTGTGTTGTTTGAACTTGTATTTTATACATTACTTGATTAACTTTAAAATTAAATAAACATTCTCAAATCAAATAATGATCTATCCCTGAATTCACTTTTTAAACGACTTCAAAAAAGGAGGAGGTTCTCAATTCGGATGTTTATAGACTTTTTATTTTTATTAAAGTTATTATTGTGCTAGAACAGAAACTTTATATGCAAAGTAACGTCAAAAACAAGTTCGTTAAACATCCTAATTCCTAGTACTTACGAGTACTTAATAGATATGCCAATTCCAGGGACGGTCTCGGTCCAATGAAGTCTGGGAATGCCAATGTTTGAGAATTCTACCAATAGAACGGTTCCGATTCCGACCGAACTTTCGTACCGCTAAGTGAACTGGCTTATAACTTGTAGGTACGTATACTCCGTTGCGTATTATTTACTAAGAATTTGGCATTTCAATAGTAGGTTTAAAGTACAAAGTTAAGTATTTTATGGGTAACGTAAAGAGACAATTGAGCTCAGAAGCTTCACAAATAAAGGACCAGAAAATTTCGAGATGCGTCGTTCATCAGTGAACGGACTAAGGCAAGGTTTAATGATTAATTGTGATGTGCGAAAATGGTCGCTGTACCACGCTGTACTTGGGTCGATCAGTAAGTACCCGTGTTTGGCGACAGATGGATTGTTAAGAGAAGCTGACATTCCCGCCATGTACTGTCATCAGTCAAACGACACCACACTACAGACTGTTTCATAGGATAGTTTTTATCTGTAGTTTTTATTTGTCAGTCAATTCGATCATATATGTATGTGTTTCATCAGATGAGTATAGACTAGAGCATTTACTTGTAACAGAACGTCGAACATTCGCCGTTTTTAAATTTATCGAACAGCACTTCGCACACGACACTTGATGTTTTGTTACAACCTAATTTAAAAAATCAACGAGCGTTTTATAGTAACATTTTATCAAGCAAAGGCACGACCGACACCTGTAGGTTCGACATTTCAACAATGAACGCAAGGTAGAAAAGATGTTACAGGTAAATGCTCATTCGCAGTGAGCATTACATCGAATGCAGCGTCAAGCATTCGTAGAAACGTTACATTGTATGGAAATGCTTTCGAAACTGAGCTTTTGCCTGTAGGTATTCTACCATCCGTATGATCATTAAATTACATAGAAATGCTCGAGAAAATGTTCTGGTGTATTCTCACCTATAAAAACTGTGCGTTATTGGTTTAAATAATTCAAACGAGGTCGTACATCTGTTTTTGATGAAGAGAGGCCATGGTACCCAAAAGCCGATGAGATGTGGTTTTCGGAGAAGAGATGTGGTTTCCGACGAAATCATAGAAAAAGTCCATGACATGATTCTCGCTGATCGCCGAACTTAAGTGCACGAAGTAACTGAGTCCGTAAGCGTGTCATACGGACCGGCAATAAATATTTTAAGATAAGAAATTGAATGAGAAACGGCCCTATTTCGCTAAGAAAGAGGGCTGTTTCATCACGATAACGCACCAGCACATTCATCCAGAATTGTCGTGCCCAAATTGCATGATCTGTGCTACGTGTTGCTGCCGCATCCACCGTACTTGCCTGACCTAGCTCCCTGTGAGTTCTTTCTGTTCCTATAAGGGTTCTGCTTTCTCCTTTTGGGGTAAGTAACCCTAAATTTTTTTAAAAACTTGCACTTTAATTGCTAATACGGGTACTTATTAATCAACCCACGTATCGTCGCCTTAGAGTGAAAACCTCGGGAATGTAAGTAGCATTTTATGCATTTCGGAGAATCTTATAGTATCGAACAGTTCTGTTCCTTCTGAAAAGTTACTTCTTTTACACTTACGAGGTTTTCACTCTAAGGCGTCGGTATGTAGGTTATGAGTCTGCATTAGAAAACGAATTAGTTAATTCTTGAAATTCATAACCAATGTCGTACAAGAACTAAACCCAAGGACATCAAAATAAGTACCGTACTTTTATGACGATAATATCTTTTACTCTTCTTCCGGACAAAGTCAAGGGCATATTTAGTAGGTATCTCAATAAAGCTAAAATAACTATTACATAATAATAAGCATGAATCAAAATAGAACAGAGTGTAATAAATGGCAGCAGTATTCAATAAATCAATTAATAGTACCGGAGCTACTATACGAACTTTATTCCATGCCACACAATATATTTCATTAAGGATTTAAATGTAGCCTGAACGAGCCTTTACATAATTGAGGGGCTGTACTATAATGTTCGATCATTTTCATCAAATTGATTCTCTTGGGACTGGTTGAAACCTCCGAACAGTTATTGAGTCGGTTTAATTACAAGTTTTGGTTATAAATGTTGATAAAGTTCGGGTCTGAATTCTCTTTATAAATAAAATAAGTTAATTTATTGACGTTGTCGATGATCGATTGAGTTCTGCGCATTCGCGAGTTCGCAAGCACTGAACAATATGTTTGTATGTTTTTTTTTTGTATTTATATTTGTTTGTTTGTATGGCCTAACTAAATGGTGTCTGAGTAAAATGGCTGTTACACAGAGACCAACGGACGAACAGTAGGAAATTATAAGGCTTCCGTTTTTGTAATAAAGTTTTATAAGTGAAAGTATAAATACACAGATTTCATTAACCAGGAATGAAAATAATGATTACGGTAACATTTAAATGTAAATAAAACGAAATAGACAAGTTTACCCAAATAATATTTTTTAACACAAAACAGAACATAAAACAGGATTCTATCCAGCCTCAATATCCTCAATATCGTCTGTATACTTTCATAATAGGATACTAACAAAAATCTAATCCCATCTCCCAGGTTTTCGATAATGGCACAACAGGCCATTACGGTCTAACGACTAAATAGCAGTACGAATAAATACTCATTTGGAGTACCAACGAGAGGTATTTACTTCTATTGGGAATTGGGTATTGTGGCTAGAATAGGCTCTTTTATTGGCCCATCGGGGCTCTTCGGCATCTATCGGAGGCTATCGGAGGCTCTCGGAAGCTCTCGGACGCTGTCGGAGCATTTCGGGTATAAGCAATGTTCCTTTGTTTCAGTACTGTTAAGCAAGTTATTTATGTGATGAACGCGACACGGGAGAAATGTGGGGTGCTGGCCGAGCAGATTTGTGATGTATGGGCGCGTAGGAGATTGGTTTCCGATTGTATGAGAATTTTGGACGTATGAGATGTGATAGGTATTGTTTAGTGTATTGAGTTAGCTTTCTGCGAGTTTAGTCTCAAGGTAAAATATTCACACGAGTTGTAAATATTTAGCTAAAATCACGATGTAAGAGAGTAACAGACATCTTTATCTTCGATTCATTGCATATAAATTTTTGTTTAAAAAAAAATTATTGAGTCTGTTTGGAAGTACACAATTTCTAACAAAAGTTTTTTTCTGGCTACGGTGGTGCCCATAAATTGTGTTAAGTTCACATTTTTACACGAAACACCGCGAAAAATATCATATTTTATTCCATGCATTATTACCCTGTAGCTGCTGCGTCACATTCAACGAATCCGCCATGACCTAGTAATAATTTAATCCATACATAATGGGCTTTTTTTAATACATAGGAAATGCACGCTTGTTTTCGTTTTTATCGGAAAGATGAGTTTTTGGTCTCAATAATGTTACTTGGGATCAAAATAAGCAAAGCATTATAATAATCGCCTATAATGTTTTCACTGCTGGGAGACAGGTCACAGGTTCTGTGAGAGGAAAACAAACACAGCATAGGTGCAAAATAAGGACTTTCATAAAAATGTCCTAATTGTCAATTTTAGCCTGACTCTAAAGTTAAACATCAAAACTAAAGTTGAACAACAAAATCTCCGCTCGCGATTTATTTGCCAAACATGTAAACAAATAGGAGTAGGTATTTGGAAAAATAACTTTAATTCCTACACAATAAAGTTCAGTTTACGCTACAACATCAAACATTTTTATAAATTTTTAAATAGTGCTAGTTCACTCTGAATCAACTTAATTACCAATAAAATAAAGGTGATATTTGATTAACTTGAAATAACAATGATTGGAAACACATTTGAATAGAACTTTAATGACAAACAAATTCAAACTCAAACTCAAAGCATTTATTTCAATTAAACCTTGTACAGGCACTTTTGAATTGTCAAAATTAAAATAGTCCGTCATCGCGTCAGTTAGTCAGAAAGTTGAAGCTAGTTGCCCAGTTGAAATGTAGAGCTTGTTAAAGCCCATCTAGTATTATTATTTGTAGAAGCCGTTCTGCCGAACTTCCTAGCTTGGCTTGAAAGAGGGGAGCGCATCTGCTTCAGGCACACCCAGGTGCTCACCGAGCATCAGCTTAAGCATAAGCTTAAGTATCTGAACAGAATTGGGCGTGAGGCCATGGCAAATTGCCACCACTGTGGAAGCAGCCTGGATTCCGCGATGTAGCCCCCTGTGAGACCGTGATGGTCAAGAAGGAGGCCGGTGAGCGGGATAAGGAGAGGGCTGATCCTGCTCGGAAAAGGAGGCGTTGGGGAGGCAACCGCCTTGGCGCTTAAGGGGGAAGCGCTGAGGTAGCCCGCGAAATTAAAATTTTCTTACGTTTTTTGCAATTTGCTGGTCAGTATTAAGACGTACGTTGACTAAAATACGATTCGCGACCGTAACAAATATGTATTTACGGAATTATAATAATTAGAATCAGTAATACAAGTTGTTTTAGTATAATCCTAAAATGTCAAGATTTCATGAAATAGTCATTCAGTAGGATTACATGGTCTTAGAGAGTTGTGTTGATGACTTTGATGATGCTGCCGTGCAAAGCGATGCTCAGGGAAGGCCCCTTTATAGTCTCCCCAGGGATGTGCCTTAAAGGTGTTGCACAGGTGGGGGTTCCTGAATTGGTCTTTTAAGAGGAACCGGGACCACCCCTATGTTCTGATGGTGTTAACTGGGGTGGTTTAAGTGAGGCAAAAATCCCACACTCCCGACCTCCCTCCCCGTAGGTCGGGTGCCTTTTGAAGGTATCCCCTCGAAAACAGAAAAAAAAGGTACGCCTCTGCCAAATGCTTCTGGGAAACAACGCGTTAACATCACGCGTTGTTTCATACTGCTATATTACATTAGTGTTAATTAGACCCTGCCCCAGTACATGTGAGTATTAATTCGGGCAGTATGTTCAATTGTTCACATTAATATCTAGACTTTCCACAATAACTTAAACTGCTATTACGTCTTCACGAACGAACTGCACAATTTGCCACCGCTCGTCTTACCCTTGCACAATCCCACAAGATATAATCATAATATTTGCATCAACTTCATTAGGTTTCCAAACAATACTCGCTTCCTTTGTACATGTGCCTGTGAATCCTGTGATACATGTCTGGGTACATAGATCACCGAAAGAAAAGACAGATGCGACATGAAAGATAGTGGCTTATTACAAATGACTTCAATGTAGGTATGTGTTGTTTGAAGCTGTTTCTTGTTCTTTTATAAAGGCTCCTTCAAACAGGCGCGACACGCGATAAAATCGCGCGCGGCACAAAGGCACCGCAATTCGCGCAACGGGCGGTGCCTTTGTGTCGCGCGCGATTATATCGCGTGTCGCGCCTGTCTGTAGGAGCCTTAAAGAGTGCTATAGATATATGTCTTTAAATATTAAGAAAACAAAATGTTCTCTTGTGATTTGTGCATCCCTAGACCAAGTGCACACTGATTTAAAATTTCGCCATATCCGTACCTTGATGAAAATGTAGATAATATGTTTTTTTTTGCATAATGCATAATGAGCCTATAATTTTCCCACTGCTGTTACACGGGCCTTCTGTTTTCGAGAATGAGTGGGCAACCTACCAAGCATCCAGCGCGGGTTGGTGGATGTCTTCGAAATTTTGTCATTACGGGTAGTCAGAAGCCCAAAAGTCTGACAACCAGTGTAAGACTGGTTGCCAGACAAGGAGTATCGTGTTACACAGTAACTGGGTTGTGAAGGTCAAATAGGCAGTTGCTCCATGTAAAATACTGGTATTCAGTTGCATCCGGTTAGACTGGAAGCCGACCCCAACATCGATAGGAAAAGGCGAGACAGATGATGGCGACTCAAAAATGTAGGTTGGGCCGCGTCTGCGGTATAAAGGCTCCTACAAACAGACGCGACACGCGATATAATCGCGCGCGACACAAAGGCACCGCACGTTACGCGACTTGCGGTGCCTTTGTGTCGCTCGCGATTTTATTGCGTGTCGCGTCTGTTTGAAGGAGCCTTAATACCACATCTCCCATCCTTATATAGTCTTAGTACAGAACTGCACGGTTCGGTACCAGGTGAAGAGCTCCTCGTAGACCACATGAATACGAATGTAGTCGCAGTAAGTGAGACAATTTAATAAACGCGCGTGTGCCTCGCTATTTGCGTAATGCTACGAAAATGGAACGAACGTTAGTTATGAATAAAATAAAAACTTTTTTACAAAAAAAACAACCGACTCCCAAATAAGACACTACAAAAGTGAAAAATAACTTTAATTTCGGAATTCGGTATCGTTGGGTTTTCATTTTCGTTGTTTGCTATCGACTTCCGAAATTAAAGTTTTTTTTCACTTTTGTAGTGTCTTATTTGGAAGTCAGTTGTTTTTTTTTTGTAAAAAAGTTTTTATTTTACACAAGTAAGTTGTACTTACCCCAGACAAATTCGTATAACACTACTTAAACTGGCGAATTGAGAACCTCCTCCTTTTTTGAAGTCGGTTAATAATATTATAAGTACCTACGTATGTACCTTATACCTCAGTTTATTGTTATTTTATTATAGTTCCTCATGTAAATAAAGCCAAATAATTAAAAAAAACTTTTTATGAATAAAAAAACCGACTTCCAAAAAACACTACAAAGTGAAAGGTCTTTGAATCTGTATTTTAGTTTTTGCCACCGACTTCCGAAATAAAGGTTATTTTTCACTTTGTAGAGTTTTTTTTTTGGAAGTCGGTTTTTATTTTGTTTAAACGTTTTTATTTCTCGCTTTTTAGTGGGTCTTTTTATAATGTATCTAAGTTACAATAGCCTAATGTCAACTTGCCCATCGCCTTTTATAAAATATTGCTTTTCCCGATGCAGCGACGTTAATTGTTGAGAAGTTCTCCTAGTATTCCACTATCAGCTCCATTTCACCATTCGCATTGTGACGGACATAAATTGCTTAGCAACCATATTAAAGTAATCGAATCGTAACCAGTGAAATACTTATTATTGAGTAGTTCCGTTGGCCATCTGTGGTCTTCTTCATCAGTTCCACTTCACCAAATGGTGGTTTTCGAGAGCAAATGCACGAGTTACTATAAAAAAATCCCAAATCGCTATAGGTGTGCCTAAAATATTTGAGGAGTTCCCTCAATTCCTCAAGGATCCTATCATCAGAACTGGATTTTGATAAAAACGGGACCAATCTGGAAGTATATCCTTTTAAATATAAAAATAAACTTCCAAATCGGTTCATAAATGACGGCGTACTGAGGTAACAAACAAATAAAAAAATAAATGCAACCGAACTGAGAAACTCCTCCTTTTTTGAAGTCTGATAAAAAGCAGTGAGAGTGAGTGGTGTCAGTGGTGGCCCAGTGGCATCAGCCGTGATTTACGAGCTGTAGATCGTAGGTTCAAACCCAGACAGGCGCTTTACTTTGTGTAAATTAGTTCATCATCACTGCTCTCAAAACGGTGAAGATAAACATCATGAGGAAACCGCCAGAACCAAAAATTCGAAGACATATGACATCTAACCAAACCGCACTGGGCCCGCGTGGTCGATTACGGCATACTCCCTCTCACTTAGAGCAGGTGTGTTTACCAGATAGAAGCATTTCATCTAAAATATTTATTAGAGTCGTGCTTATGAATACATTACACTAAAATAATCCTATGATATCTATCCGTATAGATAATCCCCAGCTTTCTCAGGATTTCTACTAAATGGTATTGTCATCATCATCATCACCTTTTCAGCGGAAAGACGTCCATTGCTGGACATAGGCCTCCTCCAAGCACCTCCACTTCGACCGGTTCTGTGCTTCTCGCATCCAACTGGTTCCTGCGGCCTTCACAAGGCCGTCGGACCACCTTGTGGGAGGCCTTCCAACGCTACGTCTTCCGGTACGCAGTCGCCACTCCAGAACCTTTCGGCTCCATCGGCCATCTCTTCTGCGAGCAATGTGCCCTGCCCACTGCCACTTAAGTTTGGCAATTCTTCGGGCTAATGGTATTGTAGGTACGTATATTTACATATTCCTTGAGACACAACGACAAATAGTAGTGAAAGCGATAAAACTTGATCCTCTACTCAAACAAAACCCTACCTTATACATGTAGCGAATAACTCTCAGATATTTTATTTACAAAAGATCAAGACATTTTCGTGAAGAAAATATCTTTGTCAGATTAATCTGAGCTCAGTTTCAAGGTTTTTGTTATTATTTTTGTTTAAGAAGTTAGTGAAACAAAAATATTATGTACAGTCAAACAAGTAATTTATTACTAGCTTCTGCTCGCGACTTCGTTTGCTCGGAAGTCGTAAGACACCACAGTTTACTAAAATAATAGCCACTTCGTCCGCGTGAAATTTCTTGTTCCCCGAGCTACCCCGTCGCATTGCATCGCCTGCCCGCGCTATTAATTCGTTTTCGGTTTGCGTTCTTTCTGAATTTTTCTCTTTTTTCCCAGTTCTTATGGGTCGTAGCGTGTTGACAAATAACCTGTATAGCCTTCCTCAAGAATTGGACTATTAAATGCAAAAATAATCTTTCAAATCCCAGTTAGATTAGCGCGTCCAAACAAACAAATAAACAAACACTTCAGATTTATTATTAGTAAAGATAAAGATTCCTGTAAACTACGTTTGTAGTTTTGGTCTCAGCAGCCAAAACATGAAGAGAGTCAGGATTAGTGACGCGGTTGCAAGCGACTTATCCGTGTGTGAAGCAGTTCGTTTGTTATACAGACACAAATCTTCAACTTTTCATTACACTGTCAATATTCATTTTTATGTAAACTTAAAAAGTAATACCGCTGTCTGGGTTATAACTTTTAAATTTGTGAGTTTTAAGAGGCTTTTAAATTTTAAGTTCATAGAGAGAGAGATAGTAATGTAAAAAAATTGATTACTCAGCGTACTCACAACACTGTTTCAAAGAAGTTGCAACTTTGCAAGTTAGATGCCTGTATACCCTATAGCCCGTTCTACTGTACTTTGTGTGTAGTAGCTGATGTTCCGCGTCTGCTGGGAGCTATAAACCACGAAGATACGTTTCGCGACGACAGACTGTGTTATCGAAATTTTACATTCGTAATAAAATACAAGGGGATTCTAAGTTTTCGTTCGTACGAAATAATATGAGGCGAGATAATAATGTGGCGGGTTGTGACTTGTGGGTGATAACAATTATGTCATTATAATGTACATGTATTTATTGTAGGAATTTCTTAATAACGGCCTGAAGTTTAGAAGTTGGCGGTGTGATACCTCCGTGCCTCGGAAAGCACGTTAAACAGTTGGTCCTGAGCCTGATCTCTCTCCGGTCGTGTCGGATTGCCGTCCCATCGGATTATGACAGTGAGGGAAAAGGGAGTGCACCTGTGTCCGCACGCACACTTGTGCACTATAATACCTCCCGCGCCGAAGGCTAGTCTCCGTTGAGATTGGCCGCCGTGGCCGAAATACGGTCTGGAGGACTTTATTTAATTACTAGCTTCTGCCCGCGACTTCGTCCGCGTGAAATTTCTTGTTACTCCGACCCACCCCGTCGCATCGCATCGCCTGCCCGCGCTATTACTTCGTTTTTGCTTAGCGTTCTTTCTGACTTTTTTATTTTTGCTCGGCTCCTAAAGGTCATAGCGTGATGTTAAATAGCCTATAGCCTTCCTGGAGAATTGGGCTATCAAATGCAAAAAAGAATTTTTCAAATCCGACTGGTAGTTCCAGAGATTAGCGCGTTCAACCAAACAAACAAACTCTTCAGCTTTATAATATTAAGTATAGATGTATAGTTGAGGAAATGACAATGGGCTGAAGTGACAGTGGGCGGGCCATGTCTGTCGAAGGACCGATGGCCGGTGGAGCAGACGAGTCCTGGAGTGAAGACCGCGTACCAGCAAGCGTAGTGTGGGGCGCCACTCAGCTAGATGGACGGACGACCTAAAGAAGGTGGCTGGGGTAGACTGGATGCGGAAGGCGGAGGACAGGGTGCAGTGGCGTACTCTGGGAGACGCCTATGTCCAGCAGTGGACTGCGATCAGCTGAGTTGGTTGATTGATTTGAGGAAATGACAACGATCAGAGCGGTATATTTGTGTTCTTCCAGCCTGTGTATCAAATTGACGTTTTCTCTGTTATATTAATACACTAGCTTCTGCCCGCGACTTCTACCGCGTGACATTGCTTGTTCCCCCGACCCACCCCGTCACATCGCATCGCCTGTCCGCGCTATTACTTCGGTTTCGCTTGGCGTTCGTTCTGACTTTTTTTTTTTTGCTTGGCCCCTATAAAGGATCCTAGCGCGATGTTAATAGTTAGCCTTGAGCGTTCCTAAAATGGGCGATAAAATACCAAAAATATTTTGCAACCTTTTTCCGACTGGTAGTTCCAGAGATTAGTGAGTTCAAACCAACAAACTCATCTCTTATTATCAGTTTAAGGATATACAAAGTCCCCCCCGTCGCGTTTGTCTGTCTGTCTGAACGCGATAAACTCAAAAACTACCGAACGGATTTTCATACGGTTTTTACCAATGGACGGAATTATTCATGAGGGTTTAAGTGTATAATTTATTAAGGTTTTGTGTAAATTGGCTGAATGATGACGATAGCTGTTGAATATGTCGGAAAATATCATGCCGACTGGGAGCGTTAACGGCGTGCGCCGAGTAAACCAATTGAGTTATGTGAAAACAATGTATAACGGAATCAATAAATTTTTAAGCCGCATTAACATATAGGGTACTACTTACTTTTATTCCCGATAGTACGTTCCCGTGGTATATTTCCCGACAACCAAACGGGCGAATCCGCGTGCAACAGCTAGTATAAAACTAATTTTCCCATTTAGGCCAGGCAAAAAAAACCTTCTTGCTTTGGCGGTAACAAAACTAATATTTTCATATAAGTTCGATGCCCGAAGACAATACAAAATTTTGTGTCGTTCTTATCGAATTAAGGTTCCTACAAACAGGCGCGACACGCGATATGAGGCTCGTTGCGCGACTTGCGGTGCCTTTGTGTCGCGCGCGAATTTATCGCGTGTCGCGCCTGTTTGAAGGGGCCTTTACAGTTTTTGTGCATTACATAAAACCTACCTTTTTTCTATACACTCATGCTTCGACATCAAGCAAATGTAGAAATTATATATAAACTTCATACGCGAAGTTGAAACAAACATTCAACCATCCCAACAAAGACGCCTTACAAACTGTCCCACATTTTTATTGTTCAAGAACAAATACAGAGTAAACATATTGAGCGATATTTTGTCTCGCTGGATATAGATGGATGTATGAGGACATTAGCAAAGCCTCGGGAAGCAGCACCAATTTATAGTCGCATAAATATATCGGACAGTAAGGGATGGATGTGTTTGCAACAAAGCACTAGCTGACGTCTATTACGCTGGGATGTGCAATGATCTGTGGGTTAGTTGAAACAGTAACGAGGGTTAGTTGGAACAGTAATGAGGTATTTTGAATCGAGTAACTAGAGGATTGTTGTGATGTACAGACGCCAGCATATCAACCTACCCGAAACTGTCAAATTTTCCCAATCAATTTTGAACCTTACGCTTTAGCGATAAAGTTGAAAATCTATTAAAGAAATTTGACAGATTGTAGTAGCTTGATGTGCTGGCGTCTGTACAGTCTATTCAAACCGGTTTCAAATTAATATTATTTCAAGTTAAACAAATTTCAACTTTATTTTAATGGTTATTATGTTGATTTCAGTGTGACTAGCACTACTGAAAAGTTATAAAAATGATTGAAGTTGTAGCGTGAACTGAACTTTATGGTGAAGGATTTAAAGTTATTTTCCCATAAATACATAATATTTGTTTACATTTTTGGCAAATAAATCGCGAATGCAGATTACATTGTACATTATTTTGAAACTTGCCAAAGAAGATATTATATTAATTTCTATACCGGCCACCGTAGGCGCGGGCCTGCGGGTGGAGAGTAATGGGTAGCTCACCGTCCGATCAGGACCAGGCCTGTGCCGGACGGCGCGTACGTGTTCCACGCGCGCCTCAAAAGGATGTCAGCATCATGTGAAGGGGCCCGTCAGGGCCGAAGCCTGCCGGGTCAGCGGGATTGTCCGAAAGGGTTACCACTGGCCCGGAACATAAAGGCTAAGGACGCAACACGGGTGGGTTTTAGTCAGTAAGAGTCTGACACTCCCTTCCGCTCCACAAAACCTGTATTCCCCAAAGGGCTAGGCAGAGGTGTACCTATAGTACACCCACATTTCGCCAGTTATGTTTAAGTCACCACACTTTGCTAAAAAAAAAGAAATCGGGTTGCTACTGATAAATTTCAGATGTTTAAACCAAACCAAATAACACTTTGCCCGACCCGGGAATTGAACCCACTACTTCATGCTTAGCCTGCTAAGCATGAAGTAGTGGGTTCAATTCCAAACTGCCTGTTGGTCTAGTGATCGCAAGTAGCTCCTGAGCTACTTGCGATCACTAGACCAACAGGCAGTTTGCGAATCTTATAACAAAGGCAGTTATGGGATTTCGTCAAAAGCGTAGAAGCCCCTTGGTGATAGCGAAGAAATAATATCTACTTGGATGTAAAAATGAATAATCATTTTCTTTTTTGTCAAAAGTGCGGGTTTTTGTTGTATGTCTAATAGAACCACGGCGTTTTTAAAGGCGAATTTACATTACGAAACAACGCAAAATTAGTTTCACTAATAATTTCATGTGTAAATAGATAATTTCATCGTGCATAGATCGCCATCGTCGCTGTAAACTTATGCAGTAAATATTTTTCAAATTTAGCAAGGAAGAAAACGCACTGTCGACGCGCGTCGACACCGCTTAGAATGAACACCGAGTGTGCCCTTAGAAGTTATCCTGAAAGTCGCAATATGAAGCCCATTTAAGGGGCTTACAAGACCTAAACGCAAAACACGCAAGTTTTAGAAACAATAAAAGTATATGATCGACTACAGTAAACGAAATCAGAAAAATATATGATATTTTTCAGGATATACATATGCTAGGTAGATAGTGTGTTGAAAACATAATACAAATAATTTGTTACCATAGAAAAAAATATGAAGATACCTCTAAAAACTTTCTTTTACAATAAAAACCATACTAATATACATACAATCATTCTGATTTTTTGTCAGATTGTTCTACAAGCAACATACTAAAAAACTAGTGTTTAAATTTGTTAGTCCAAACAATAGATTTTTTGCAAAATTGCAATAAATTACCAGCGTTATGTCATCGCGCTTCTCTTTCTTTTCTATGCAGTCCGACGGTGACCGCGCTGTAGGTCATGTAAGCAGATGTAAAGAGGCCGATGTGAGAGTAGGTGGAGAGGTGTAATATTAAAGGTAGGTATAACCGAAATTATATCGAGCACTTTAGAGATCTCATTTGTTGGTGGCACGTAGGCCTTCAGGCCTCTTCAAGGGTATATCTAATTTCTTTTCAATAGTCGGGAATGTCTGGAAATAATTTTCACACCTCAGTTATTCCATCAACCAAATTTTGTGACGTTTTATTTATTTACTGATATTTTTCCTTCAGCAGAGGTCCAAGCTCGAGGTTTGCCAGCGAGCCATGGAGCGCAGTATCCTGGGGGTTCGAATTTATGACTGTATAAGGAACAGAGTAATTCCTAGTGTGGGGCAACGTTTTTTAAGAACAAACAAACAAAAACAACAACAAAACAACATTGCATGCCAAAACCAAAATAACAGACGTTAGCCAGAAAGCTGCGAAACTTAAGTGGGATATGTCTGCCGCATGTCAGATGACAATTGACCTAAGAGAACCACCGATTGGGTCAAACTAAACGCACGATCCCATCGCGGCAGGCCAAGACAAAGATGGCGGGACGAGCTTGACTCCTACCATAAGGACTGGCTTGCGCCTCACAACAGACAGAATTGTGTGGAAAAGGGAGAGGGAGGCCTTTTTTTTTGAGGATGGGTTTAAACCAGTGTTAGACTCTTACTGACTAAAACCCACCCATGTTCCTTCCTTAGCCCTTTATCACGCCCTCACCTACCGCCTGACGCAGGTCCTCACCGGACACGGAAGTTTCAGGAGGTTCCTGCACATCATCAGGCGGGGGGAAACGCCCGGGTGTCACCATTGCCAGGATCGCCCAGAGGACACGGTGGAGCATACGGTGGAGGTCTGCCCCGCTTGGGCGGAGCACCGCCGTGTCCTCGTAGAGGCGATCGGCAGCGGCGGAGACCTCTCGCGTCCGGCCCTGGTTCAAGCCATGGTCCGGGGCGAGAGGGAGTGGGGGGCAGTCGCCTCCTTCTGCGAAGCAGTTATGCTAGCGAAGGAGGCGGCGGGACGGCTGAGGGAGAGAGCCTCCCGTCCCAGCCGCCGCGGGAGATGCTCCGGGCGTCGGGAACCGCGCGACGACTCCCGGCCACCGTAGGCGCGCGCCTGCGGGCGGAGAGTAATGGGTAACTCACCGTCCGATCAGGACCAGGCCCGTGCCGGTCTACGCGTACGTGTTCCACGCGCGCCTCAAAGAGATGTCAGCATGAATGGAAAGGGCCCGTCAGGGCCGAAGCCTGCCGGGTCAGCGGGATTGTCCGAAAGGGTTACCGCTGGCCCGGAACATAAAGGGCTAAGGAAGGAACACGGGTGGGTTTTAGTCAGTAAGAGTCTGACACTCCCTTCCGCTCCACCCAGAGCGGGAGGAGTCATTTGATGATTTCCCATCCTGAAAAAAAAAGAAAAAAAAAGCCCTTTATGTTCCGGGGCAGCGTTAACCCTTTCGGACAATCCCGCTGCCTCGGAGAGGGAGGCTTTTGTCCTGTAGTGGGACAATACAGGCTAGTTAGATTAGATTAGACTAGCTGTGCTCCGTGGTTTCACCCGCGTAAATGTCGATCCCATGGGAATATCGGGATAAAGAGTAGCCTATATGTTAATCCAGAGTTGTCAGCAGCAATAAATGATTAGCATCTTTGTCGGTTTTGTACATTATGGTTGTTATTTACTAACTACCTCACATTTTTTTATAAACTTTGTGTTACGAGTATAATAATTAAGTTTTAAGTTAGTTTTTAAGATTGCTTAAAGTGTGACAACATCCGGACAAACCTATTGAGGTTTTTGTGATGTTTATGTTTGTATTTTGTTTAGTTCCTTAATTAAAAATAAAAAAAGGTATTTGTGTCAAAACCCTTGTATTGTGATTGAAATGCAACAAGTTTCCAGAACAATTTGTATGCAACCATGAAACAAAAACATTTGTTACTCTCCGAATCTCCAGTAGTTTACTGAACCGTATCCCCAGGAGTTTAGTTAGGCGAATCTAAATAACTTAGTTTACGACTTAGTATGGATTTATTATACACAGCTAATTTTATTAATGACCGCTTCGGGGTCGTTTGTTTTGTGAGATCACCCCTTTATGTTGGCGTGTTTGGAGTTTGTGAGTTTGTTTTGTGGTCTCTCAATCTTAGTTTTAATTGATCTTTGGAAGTTTTTGGGGTACTATTAAAAACTTTAAGGTTTTTGGTTTTGAACTTTCAAGAGTTCGGTTATGTACAGTCAACAAAATAGATAAGTATGCAGGATCGTCGGATATAGTTGAAGTTTGGTAAGAAACCGATGGATGTTATCGACTGAAATTTAATTTTATGAATGATCTGTTTGTTTTCTATTAATAAAATAAAATTTTATTCGAGAACATCCATTGGTTTTCTTATTAATCTTCAACTATATCCGACGATCCTGCATACTTATATCTTTTGTTCACTATACGTAACATCACGCTTTCTTTCTTTCTCCGAAGCGTTGGACAGGGGTGTACTTATAGTACACCCTTATTTTGCCCCTTAAGGCTCGTACACACAGGCGCGACGCGACACGCGACACAAAGGCACCGCAAGTCACGCAACGAGCGGTGCCTTTGTGTCGCGCGCGATTCGCGTCGCGCGTCGCGCCTGTTTGTAGGAGCTTTTATGTTTAAGTCCCATGTAAGGGCTGGTGTAGGGTGTAGACTTTATTATTTTTACGTCTTATGATATTACTCGGGACCCTGGGGTCTTTTGGAAGGCGTACGAGTAGTGTTGCCCAAAATCGGTCTTGGTCTTGCAGTCTTGGTCTTGTTCTTGCATTTTTGCAAGACCAAGACCAAGACCAAGACCGACTTATTTTAGCAAGACCAAGACCAAGACTGAACCCTGCAAGACTTGAGCAAGAACAAGACTAAGCCTGCAAGACTCTTGCGTCTCGCAGTTAAGTCAAACTGAGATTTGGGCGTTATAGTAGGTATTTGGTTTCAATCCCGATTATGCGAAAATGGATGTATTTTTTTATGAAACAGTAAATTACATTGTTGAATTGCATTCAAAACTAAAATTATTGTTGATAATAAAAAAATATCGAAAAATTACGTGACTATCAATACACTTCTGCACGTTTTTTTAATCTTCTTTACTTAAGGCGAAAGCGGTATTAGGTAGCCCGCGAAATTCACTGATCAGCAAATTGCAAAAAACGTAAGAAAATTTTAATTTCGCGGGCTACCTTAGCGCTTCCCCCTTAAATCGATGAAGTTTTAGAAAAATAATTATCCCCTCATCATTATGAGGTGATAATTATTTTTGATGAATTGAATGACCCATTTACTACTTTTATTTTAGATTCGTTATCTAAAATAAAAGTAGTAAATGGGTCATTCAATTATGTAGATGATTAAAATGCCTCATGTGACGCGTCTGTTAGATTCATTGGGATTCATGGTGAGTTTACAATTTTTTAATTAAAAATCTCATTGGGTCAGATAGAAATAATGATTTTATACAGTTTAGAGTAAAAAAATTGCAGAAAAAAACGTAAAAATTAAGAAAAAGCCGACGAAAAATTTCAACGCAGGGGGGGTCCAGAATCATGTACAGACGCCAGCACATCAAGCTACCCGAAACTGTCAAATTTTCCCAATCCATTTTGAACCTTATGCTTTAGCGATAAAGTTGAAAATCTATTAAAGAAATTTGACAGATTGTAGTAGGTTGATGTGCTGGCGTCTGTACCTACTGAATCCATGGTAAGCGGTTGCGCGTCGATGTCCCTGCCACCCTGAGCAATAGGCTAATAGGTATTTGAATGTAGTCTAGTCTAAGTAGTAGAGTCTCGCAAGACTTGCGAGACTCTTGCTGCAAGACCAAGACCAAGACCAAGACTGAGAGCGCAATACCAAGACCAAGACCAAGACCAGGTGTATTGACGCAAGACCAAGACCAAGACTGGCTAAGGTCTTGTCTTGGTCTTGCATTTGGGCAACACTACGTACGAGGGGCCGAGGCCAACTCGCAGAGGCCCGTTAGACGTTTTTAATAAAGTGAGGCACCAACCGACGATTATCCCAGTTCGCACTATGCAAGTACACCCAAGGACAAGCCCCGGTTGGTGTAGGACTATTGCGGGATATGGAAACAAAAATATTAAATTATGGGTTTGAGTGGCTAGAGTGAACTGCTTATTTAGGACTATGAAAAGTCTGTAGCCCCTGCCTGACCAATGTTTTATATAAATTACACAGATAAAATGGCAGGGGGTGACTTGCATATTCAATAATGGGCCCCCAGAAACGGTCGCTTGCACATAGTGTCGTAGCGACAAGTAGGCAACATGTCCTGAGATGCTTATAAGGAGTGGACAGGTATTCCACGGCTATTAGGACAATCCCGAAAGTACGGACAAGAACCCTACCAGCATCTTACTGGAATACTTCCTTCCTCCGAACACGTTTGCTCTTACGAATCTCCACTCAAGCCGGCCAATAAAGGCAAGAATGAGGTGAGAGCTCTGTTCCTTATCATTGTTCACTCCAGCTAGCCAGTAAAGGCATGTCAGAGGTGAGGATTAAGACTTCTCCCGGGAGATAGGGTCCGTGGGGTCGCTACTGCCTAACAGCTCGCCACATGCTGCCCTGTGGGTTTCTGTATCTCTCTTGGTCTGGCTCCTCACCCTAGACCTGTTCCGGCGAAGTACACTCTTCCGGCACAAGCCTAGAAGTTCGGAGCGCGCAAGCGACCACGACGCCAATGTAATACGGCTGTGGGGACATAAATATACATTATATTATCTCACGACTCGCTTTTTTGAACTTTCTCCAAAATATTACAAACTACAATTACAAACTAATTTCAACAAAAACTCATACTAGTTTGACTACCGTATTACCTTGGTGTACCAGAATATTTCAAATTGTTACCGTAGCAATGGCATACCTTTGACATGCTCAACACAAACAAGATGCGACAAAGGAATAGTTAACGAATATTTGCTCTACCCGCGTACTCGCGTACCGGCGGCGGCGTAGTGTCGTATGAGTAAGGAGTCCCTGCAACTTCGCTTGCTTAGCTTGCGTAGTCGCGTGTCGTGGTAATGTGAAATCGTATGAGGTGACGGAAATTATTATAAATATTATTAGCTTAAGTGTATCGTTAAACCACATTAAACATAGTGCGGTTTCATTATTAGTTTATGTATATCCACATAAACGGTTTATTGTTTGTTATTGTAAATCGAAGTGAGTACGTAATTTATGGTGTTAAGTACAGTGGGTGAGCTTGCGGTAAGCACAAATGTATACTTAGAATAATGGTGACCTGCACCCGATTTTTTATTTTTATTTTTTGAAATGGGTTTGCTCTTGACTCTAGTCTAGGTCAGAGGTGACAGAGACAAAGTCGACGATGGAGTGAGCTTACCCAGAAGAAGCCTGTTCACTCTTACTTTGAAGAGATTCGGGTTGTATGCGCTCGGAAATACAGACGCAGGTAGAGAGTTCCACAGACGTCATATATAGCTTTTATCAACCCATTTCACGGTAAAAGCCTTTAATACTTTCCAACTTCATCACAATCTTGTCTAAAGTTACTTTGGACAAGATTGTGTAAATTAATTGGGAAAATTATAAATATACCTATATAGTGGTTAAGGTGACTACATGACCTAAAGCGCAGTCTTTGTCGGACTGCATAGAAAAGAAAGAGAAGCGCGATGACACAACGCTGGTAATTTATTGCAAAATATGAAGGAATTATCTATTTACAAAAAATAAATTAAAACACTAGTCCTTTAGTATATTGCTTGTAGAATAATCTGACAATAAATCAGAATGATTATGATTATGTATATTGTTGTATTATGTATGGTTTTTATTGTAAAAAGAAAGTTTTTAGAGGTAAATTCATGATTTTTTTCTATCGTATCATATTAGTTGTATTATGTTTTCAATACACTATCTACCTAGCATCTGAAGAATATCATATATTTTTCTGATTTTGTTTACTGCAGTCGGTCAAATACTTTTATTGATTAAAAACTTTGCGTTTTTTTTGTGTTTAGGTCCTGTAAGCCCCTTAATTACAGTCACAATGACTTCCTCTGCTCAGACATTCACATAATATTTTAATACCAGGTGTGTGTGAGTGTAATTAAAAAGTTTCGAATATGTGTAAACTTCAAAACATATTCGAAACTTTTTAAATACAGCTTTATGTTATATAAGTAGGTTACAAATAAAATAAGTTCGAAAAGGGCCACTTGTGCCATTTAAATCGAACTAATTATTGTCCTACAAAGTACTGTACAATAGCGAACATTACGCTACTTAGCAATAGGAAGAAATAAAAATAAAAGTCCTCCAGAGCATATTTCGGCCACGGCAGCCAATCTCAACGGAGACTAGCCTTCGGCGCGGGAGAAATTATAGTGCACAAGTGTGTTTCACTCCCTTTTCCTTCACTCTCATAGTCCGATGGAACGGCAATCCGACACGACCGTAGAGGGCAATGAAAATAATATTACCCCGAATGAAGCATTTGAAGAACTGAACTACTACTGAAATCACAACATGCTCATAGTATTCAATTGCTAC
The DNA here is from genome assembly GCA_963855955.1 of Luperina nickerlii. Taxonomy (NCBI): domain Eukaryota; kingdom Metazoa; phylum Arthropoda; class Insecta; order Lepidoptera; family Noctuidae; genus Luperina; species Luperina nickerlii. Next base: position 12,461,482 of record OY979675.1, read on the forward strand.
CTGAACAAATTGAATAATTTCGAAAACATCCCCTGCCGCAAATACAATTTTTTAAAATTCTCCACGCGTTGGATACTCCTTGTAACGTGCACGTTCTGACTTCCCAGGACTACGGTTCGCAGATTTGTTTTCCCACTATATCGTCACGTACGACATTCGTACGAGGATTATCTTGTTTGTACTGGATCTCCTAAAGGAGTATGGAAAGCCTTATTTGGGAAGAGGCGTCTCTATTGTAAGTAATCCTTACTTCAGAGAGATTGTGCTTTTTATTGTCACGTGGCCCGTTTTGGTTTCCTTTGTGTGAAATTCAATAAGGTTTTGTACGGTTAGTAGCGTAGCGAATTTATTTTGAGAAAATATAAATAGTATTTTTGGTCGTTTGAGAACATTGATCCAGCATTTTTAGGGATAGATAAGGTATGTTATACAGGTTGTCCAGTGGCAGATTTCAATGTTTGAACAAACGTAATTTCTGAACGGAACACGTCAGTGTGGCGCGGGGGGTGTCGTTGAAAGCGTAAGTTCTGCGGATTTTTTTGCTGCTATGGAACGGTGCCGTGAAGTGCACTGCGCTTTTGCCATCGAGCTGTACATTTCAAGTGAATTTTCGCTTACTGAAATACGTCCTCAACATAGTAATCGTTACGATATTCATCGATTACGTGATGAACCATCGATCAACCTTATTAGTCTTGGGTAGCAAAGTTCAGAGATACAGGACCAATATTAAACAGCCCCAGACCAGGACCTATAGCAGTGCTAGCCACAGACAAAAATGTTGAACGTTTTAAGGCTCCTTCAAACAGGCGCGACATCAGATAAAATCGCGCGCGACACCAAGGCACCGCAAGTCGCGCAACGACCGGTGCCTTTGTGTCGCGCGCGATTATATCGCGTGTCGCGCCTGTTTATAGGAGCCTTTATGATTTCTGTGACTGAAAATTCCCGTTCATCACTTCGTGCACGTTCATCGATATTAGGAACTACGAAATCAACCTTGCAGGTTATAATGCGAAAAAAACTCAAGTACCATCAGTATAAATTTCAAATCGTTCAAGATTTACATGAGCTGATTCAGTCGCTCTGTAAAAGCGTTTTTGAAAACATGTGTGCTAGACTTGACGAGTGAACTAGGCTGAATGGTCAACATTTCTAGAACGTGGTTTTCAAAATATAAAATCTACATTTATTGTTTTTAAATAACAATAAACATTATTTGTATTAGAGGTGTAGTTTCTTTTTACAATTTTTCAAACTTTGAATTCTGCTACTGGACACAGTATTTTATAAAATATATAAAAAAGATTGACAGTTTGGTCAACCTATTTTAGACATTAATTTCTTCATCAAAGGAATAGTCTTCTGTTAATGAAAGAAACCGAACCAAGATAGTCAAAAACATCCCACACAGGAAAACCAAAAGTTTTAAGCTAGCAATCCCGGCTAAATAAAGGTACAAAGCGTACCCTGTAAATTGTGTGTCGGAAACAGAATCAGATATCAATCGACTAAACTGGGCACTTCTACGTCCGATGGACATGTTCGGTCCCGTCAAAGTGATAGTTTAGATAGTTTAGATAGTGCTCTGTACTAGTATAGTATCTACTTATCCTCACATACATGACACGTTAGATACCCTGTGTGTAGAGGAAATTTCACATGTCATTTGAGTGTCTTTTCACGTATAGAAAATTACGCCACTATGACGCGGCATTAGCATCGCGTTTGCGCAGCGTCTACGCTGCGAAAGAACGATGGCGTAAGACCAAAGTCTGCTTATTTTTTCCCTAAAATTATTAGATCAGATTAGATTACTTTCTGGGTATAATAAATCTATTATACCCAAAAAGTAATCGAATCGGATGAAGTCGCGGGCAGAAACTAGTAATCACTAGTTTCTGCCCACGACTTCATCGACCCACCCCGTCGCATTATGCTTAGCGTTATTTCTGACATTTTTCTTTTTGCTTGACTCCTAAGGGTCATAACATGATGCTAAATAGGTTATAAAAACCTTTCTCAAGAATTTGTTTATCTCTTTTTTTAGCATTTTTTTTTGTCTGTAATTTATATGGTGTACATAATAAAGAGTATTCTATTCTATTATTTATTATTAGTAGGTATACACTGGGCCGCCAAGAAAGTGGGTCGGTTATACAAAAAAATTGAGCAATTCTCTTAAAATAAAAACTAAATCAAAGTTAAATTATTACAAATATAGGAAGAAGTTAAACCTTTTTATTTCTCTTTGGTGACTGTATTAAAAACCATAACTAAAAAATAAAGACGATTTTTTTAAATACTAACATCTTTGAAACCATTTGTCTTATTTTTGTTTCTGTTCATCTATGGCATTCTTGTGCAGAAATTAATTAATTTTATCAAATTTAATTAAAAACATGCCACTAACCCTGAAGAGTGTGCCAGAATTCTGATAATGCATGAAGACGGGCGCAGTCAGCGCTGTACAGTGAGAACTGCTGGTGTGTCGCTATCAACCGGTTAAAGAGTGGTTCAGCGATTTGAAGAGACTGGATCCAATATTCGTAGACCAGGTTCGGACCGAACAAGGTGCATGATGACATGAAGGTGCGGGAGGATCGATATATTATGGTGTCAACAATGTTGAGAAATCGATTTCAAAATGCTGTTGAAGTAAAAATCACCTTCTACGTGCTGGAGGGAGCAATACGGGTACGTTCATCTTGCTGAAGTAAACTTAAAGCCATTTAGATCTGCAAATGGTCCAAAACTCGAAAGGCAGTATCGAAATTCAAGGCTGAGTTACGCTAGAGAACACATGAATTGGACTCTGGATGACTGGTCAACAGTAATGTTTTCGGACGAGTCGAGGTTCATACTATACCCCCACGATTGGAGGCAAAGAGTCTACAGAAGACCAGGAGAGCGGTACGACCAAACTTGCATTGAAGGGAAAGTGCCATACGGCGGAGCAAATCAGCCCTTACTCTTATATAAAATAAACTTCATAATCTTAAACTTTTATGACATTGATTTAGGCAATATAAACTTGTCTATAATACAGTCTTTATTTCATAAAGCTAGCTCCAATATTTTGGATGTTATTGAGGTTTTTGTTACCGACCCGCTTTCTGTGCGGCCCAGTGTAGATTAAAACTGCTATTTAATCGTTTATGTTTACCAAAGGTATCATGTTTTATTTACCTTGAGCAAGTCATTCTTATTCCACATCCTTTTGATAAGCCTGTTTTAATATTTGTTTCTAACATTTAATTCTAAATTAAAGGCTGTCTTTTCTCCGTATAGGCTATTTTTCTTTAGAAATCCCGATCTAACTGGAACGGGCAGTTAACAGAACAAATCTAAGAAATACGTAGACGCCTTATATTGTTCAGAGAATTTTATATTGTGACATTTCTGCCAATGTATGTTGAACACGTGTGCGATGTATCGCACGTTCTGATAAATAGGTCAGTATTTCCTTGAGAAAGTGTCGTATGTCTTTATATTCACGGTTGATAATCAAAGGTGACGTTGAGTTGAATATCTGTTGCATTTTTACTGCTTTCGCATTTTTACAGTCCTGGATAGGGATATTTTAAGAATACTGTGAACATGTATGTCATGTGACACAGTTTGATGTTTTACGCTGTTTACGGTTGGTAAAGGTTTCCGGATTACTTGGCAAATATCAACAGGGGGCTTGATTCGTATTCACTGCTCTACGCAGTACTTACAAAAAATCTCGGATCGGAGGCTTAATTGAACAAGAGCCATTCAATTCTGTTAAAATCTCACCGTGAAAATATGAAACGTGAAGTGAAACAGGACTATTCCTCTTTAAAACTATTTTCTCCGTTCGTATTTAAAACTATTTTCTCTGAACTTCAAATGACCAAAAGCTGATTGAAATATTTTATGCCAATTTAAGCTTTATTGACTATCCAAAAGTGGAAGAATGTGCAGTTTTTCTGTGAACCTCAATTAATCAGCGCTACCTCAGACCTAATCCAGCGTAAGAACGTTTCGTTCAATTCAGAGGTGCTAATTCGTTACTACAATAATTGCTTTGGCTGGCCGGCTATGCGTTTGCTATCAAAATGGGGCTCAGACGTTGTCATGGCAACGGTTGAGACCCGAGACGCTCCGTAATGACCGTTGTCTGTGCTGGCGTAGTCTTGTGATTGTGACAATGTCTGTGTCGGAAACTACTTGAAGCATCTGGAGATACCGTACTATGAACGGCAGATATAGATACTAGATAGAATAGAGAATAGGTACTCTTTTTTGTACTTTTAAAGCAGAAGGACAATTCTCGTAATTTTAAGAATGTTCACAGTATGATCTGTCTCAATCTGTCAAAAATACCTCTAATTTCCCCACATTTTTGGCAAGTTTTTGACAATTGTTTGTCGCCGAAATGTGACTGCGACTAGATTTTGAACGTTTTAAATTTCGAGAATTGGCTTTACTTTCTGTTTATTTTTGCCTTTCATTTGGCACCATTCATTGGAAATGAAACGAAGTGAAATACCAACATAATCGAAAGTGAAAAATGAATTAATTAGTAAATCTGATCCAACGGTGTTGAATTTCGGCACTACCTTCGGCACTGCCTACCAAATGATCGAAAAATTAAATGAAATGAGTATAATATATTAACGTTCATTCATTAATTGTATCTTTGTTAGCTAATATTAGTTTTATAAATGAAATACGAATGAGAATACGATAAATATAATGAAACTAGCTGCTGCTCGCGACTTCGTCCGCGTGAAATTTCACCCTCTCCCCATTCAACCTCTTAGGGGCGGAATTTCGAAGAACCCTTTTAGTGGATACCTACTTTTCACAAAGCCAGTGTGGTAAAAAGGTCGGTTAGGAATCAAATCATGGGTGACCTACCTCCAGCACGATTGATTCCTAACCGACCTTTTTACCACACTGGCATAGATTATACCGGACACATCTTTATTAAGGCAAACAAAGGTCGTGGCATTAAAACCTGTAAAGGATATGTCGCAGTTTTTGTTTGTATGGTAACTAAAGCCATACATTTAGAAATCGTCTCAGATCTCACTGCGTCAGCATTTATTGCCGCGCTTCGACGAATGTCCGCTAGGAGAGGAGTTCCTGGGCACATCTATAGTGATCAGGGAACTAACTTCATAGGAGCCAACAAAATTTTAAAACAAGAGTTTGCCGAAATATCCTGCATCTTGTCTGATCAAGAAGTAACATCGACAATCTCTGAAATGAATATTGAGTGGCACTTTAACGCCCCATCATGGCCATCTGCTGGCGGACTCTGGGAGGCTGCAGTGAAGAGCCTAAAACATCATCTCAGGCGAGTTGTGGGAGAGCAAAAATTAACCTACGAGGAATATATTACCCTACTATCCCAACTCGAAGCTTGTTTGAACTCAAGGCCACTGTGCCCTCTGACAGAAGATCCTGAGGATCTGGACTTTTTGACCCCGGCTCACTTTTTAGCAAGCGGCCCGAATTTAACAATTTTCGAAACCGAGCATGATCTCAGAACACGGTGGCACTTGACGCAAAAAATCTATCAAGATATATGGGATAAGTGGAAGACTGACTATCTCTCGCAGCTTTCCACAAGGTCCAAATGGCGACAGCATCAAAATGATCTCAATCTTAACGACATCGTTATTATAAAGGACGACAATCTTCCACCAGGAAAATGGAGTCTAGGTCGCGTAGTAGCGCTGCATCCTGGAAGTGACGGACACGTAAGGGTCGTCACACTTAGAACCAAAAACGGGCTCTTAAAACGCCCAATTGTAAAACTGTCCTTACTGCCAACAAATAAGAATGATCAAGATACAAATGCCACAAAAGTTGATAAAAAATCAACAGTGGTGAAGAAAAAACGTCCTATCTCATTCTCAGCTATGGTCTTATCTTTGACACTATTTTTGCTGGCACTAATAAACACAGCTCAAGCATCCTACAACTTCACCCTGCTGACAAACAATAGTGTCTACTTTGACAAAATATCTAATATGCATCTAATTAGAGATGATTGGCTTTTGATAGTCTATTATGACACAAATCCTTATAGAGAAGGAACGGCGGCATTATTAAAGTATATCAAGTATCTTGAAACCCTATGCTCTACGATTAGAACACAAACACCATGCGACGGCGTCATGTTACAACTCGAGCACGAGTTCGAAGAAATGAAACATTATGATAATATTGTCATGACGAATGACCCGTTTATGACTAATATGAAACGTCGGCGACGCGGGTTAATAGACGGAGTAGGCTACGTTGCAAATAGTTTATTCGGAGTGTTGGACCAACGATTTGCAGAAAAATATGAGAAGGATATTGACCTTTTAAAGCATAATAAAAATCATTTATACAACCTCTGGAAAAACCAAACGTCCGTCGTAGAAGCGGAATTTAATCTCATGAAAAGGATGGAGAATACTATAAACAAACATCACAAAGCAATAAATCAAAAGCTTAATCATCTCCAAGATTCTTATAAAAATCTCGCTCAACAAATGCAAAACATAACTAGCATCACAGACTTCATAACCTCGGCATTCACTGCCAACAACTTGTTGTATACCCTTCGACGAATCCAGGACTCAATTTTAGATACTGTAACTGATATTTATAGTGGAAAATTAGATTTTCATTTGATATCACCGAAGCAACTCAGATCAGAGCTAAGCATAATATCAGCCCAAATATCTGGAGACTTGGTAGTTCCTGTCGACAACTTTAATCTTAAAGATCTTTACAGCTTGCTCAAAGTAAGAGCCAAATACTCGGGCAAATACCTTATTATAGAAATAAAAATACCCCTGATTGAAAGGGATATTTACGAGGTATTCAATCTTATCCCGGTTCCACGCATTGTGAAAGATAACATGATGATGAAGGTCGAAACTATCTCTGACTTAGCAGCCATCAACATGAGAAAGGATTCGTATTTAACTGTCACAGACACGGATCTGCAGTCATGCGTATTACAAAACCCTATGACTATTCTGTGTCAAATCAGAAAGCCTATTCACCACATGAAAGATGATCACAGCCTTTGTGAGACGATCCCAGGCACAAGAACTTGTAAAACTAAAACAACCTCGTGCAAGAATGATTGGAGAGAGTTAACGTCAGAAAACAAATATTATTATTTATGCTGCAGTGAATGTAACATCAAACTTCTGTGTGAAAATCAAGTTCAGGCAGTTAGGTTATCAGATGCTGGTCTGTTGCGTGTTGGGGAAGGCTGTTTAGTAAAAACAGAAGATTTTATTGTGTATTCGAACAAAAGAATGTCTAGTAAAATTAGCACGACGACAAAGATTATCTCGCCCGAAATATCACCAATCAATCACATAATAAATATCACTATGCCAGAAATCCCATATGAGCTTTATCCCAATAACTCAGAGAACCTCAGGCAGTTTGAAGCTATTAAGAGAAGTCTTGAGATCATGAAGCAGAGTGAACCTTTGAGCACCGATATCTCCTACCACGACATCCACCAGTATACTGCTATATATCTCATCATATCGGCAATCCTGTTACTGGTGGCAGCTTACTGTTTTAAATGTTGGCGGCAAAGGCAACGTAAAGTAAATCATTCCTCTTCTACAAGAGAGCGGTCGACAGCCTCTGCGGCGACTGCGAGGCCATCTCCACACACCGTTCCAGAAAGTGTTGTGATTGAGTGTAGTGAAATTAGGGAAAAAGGGCAATCTAGTAGTAAATCAGTGACAAGTGATCATACGCGACTAGCGCTATCTAGTGAGTGCTTACAAAAAAAGGAAGATAGAGGTTCTTCACCGATCTTTCGTGTGTTTTCTCTTCCTGATTTACACTGTAGTGATTCTGTTTAATTTATAATGTTACTTTTATCTCATCTCTTAACATAACTAACCCTACATAACTATTTTAGTATTACTTGAATATTGTTATCACCTTGTTAATATTAATTTCATTACCCATTTAACTATACCTACATCTACTAACCTCATCTTTTTCTCCCCCGGGAGCATGTTCGGGACAATCACCGAACAATAATAAACATGTCAGCGTAATTGCGACACCGCGCGATATGCCTTGACTATTTTATGTATCACCTAAGTAAAGTCAGTCAGTACGTATTCGGATAGCATATCGGGCGCGACTCAATCTCATCCCATTCACCTTATTCATTTTAATCGTTATCCCATAAGTATTACTGAAATACATAGATTTTTATAACCTTTAATCTTAGTTTATCTCAATCTCACCCCAACCCCGAACAAACATCCTCCAAATTTCATGTTTCTAGGACCAGCGGTTTAGGCTGTGCCATGATATATCAATCAGTCAGGACTTTGAATTTTATATATATAGGTGTATATATATAGATAAATGAATGAAAATGATGATGAAATGTGGGTGTAAGGGTGGACCTCTGCCTAACCTTTCGGGGAAGAGGCGCGGTGGTATGTTATGTTATGTTGTATGTGTGTGTGTGTGTGTGTGTGTGTGTTGTTGTGTGTGTGTGTGTGTGTGTGTTGTGTGTGCGTGTGTGTGTGTGTGTGTGTATGTAAGCTTGATACATATTATCTGATTAATAAAATTATAAAAAAACAGCATGCGCGCACCAACCCATGCCTTTTCGACACATAAACCCCCACACACCCCACATACACCCCATACACCCCATATATACACCCCAAACACCCCATATACACCCCACAGCACACATACACACACATTCGCACACAAAAGCACCTAAACCTCTTGTCATTAAACCGTCTTTCTTCAACATAATAATTTTAGTTAGTTTTTATTTTTTATAATTATACACTGTTCTAAATTATATATTTTTTCTATTGTTTTAATTTTTTTTAATCAATCACTTCACTTACATAAATGAAAAAACAATTTCATTTATGTAAGTGAAGTGATTGATTAAAAAAAATAAAACCAAGGCAAACAAGCCTTACTCGGGAAGAGACTGGACCCCACGTCACAGGGATCCTAGTGTGAGGTCCAGGACATTTGTAAAAACCCAGCACCAAAGACTCCTTGTAATCTGCTACTAGTTTTTGTTTTTTATATTGTACCGTGATTTTTCTGAACTGAATAAAGTATTTATTATTATTTATGCTATGTTTGTCGATAGACGTGTCGTGTCCGAAACTAAATAAGAATCAAGACCGTTATTTGCTACGAATGCGGGATATTTAAGCCAACCTTGGTAACCTGCTAAATTGTAGTTTTTATATCTATCTGGCTAAGGATGAAATACAAGTTTTGCTCTGCTACAATAAAAGTAAGACAAATAACCAAAGGAAAGCGAATCTCGAATGTAATCTAATTATATCGAGTAGCCAACTGAAATAAGCTGAACGCTAAGCCTTGTTCGGTAACCAATTTCACCCCTTAAACGAGTTTCTTAAAGTCGGGACCTAAATCGGGCTTTTGCGAAATCAATCGTTCGATATTATGTCTTTGATTTTCACACACCAAGCGGACTTAGGAAAGGGCAATGACCGCTAATTGCCATACTAAAACGCGACAACTACCTATATATGCAAAACCATTGAAAACTGAAGATAGGTTGGTAGGTTCGGTACAGAAAATCAAAACAAAAGCATGCATGTAACGATGCAGTATAAAACTGATTTACATCCGTCACCTCAGACATCAGGTCCAGTTGAAAACCAGCGTCAGGCATTAGTTGTCTGGCATTTTTACTGAACTGGGCCTTTTTGGCGCAGCCGTGAGGCACAATTTCCTGGTAATTTCTTACATCGGACTTTGCACTTTTAATTTTTATCTTAGTTTTTATCTGATGTACGACTATTCTCTAACTATCTGGTGTATTGTATGTCTCTTAGTCTGTGTTAAATAAATGTATTTTCTTTCTTTCTTTCATGCAACTACTCAGAACCAAACTGCGTCATGCTGTGCTCCTTTATTTTGAAAAACTTCTTGTGTATTTCGCTCGCGTCAAACGGTCGTCACATTTCTGTTTCATTGACGATTGAATAGTATTCACTCACTCATACTGAAAATCGTGTCTGTCGTTCCATGAAGGATGTGTGAGCACACTCTTCTCAGTATGGATACTTTTTCGCGCGATTTAAATAAGATGAGGGCAAATCCTAGTCCCAGGGCTAATGATATTGTAGAGGTATGAGTAACAGAGTGTAAAGTTCACTCACCCTCCAAAGAAAAGGGAGGGTCCTCCGACCAGACGGTTGTCGTGTCTAATGGGCAACTGCCCGATGATGGATATTGGGACGGTGTATATATGCTAGTTGCGCGGTAAACTCTGCTTGCGCGATGCAGGATTTTGCGTGACATCAGTATGATGCGTGATTTGCATGTGGCGTTGTAGATGCCGCCACATTACCAATAGGTATGCTACGTCCATATCGACCCATCATTTTTTAGGTGATATATTGCGATGTATATCGGATAAATAAAATGATATTTTTTAGCGTTTTCATGATGAGCGTGAATACTATTTAAGTTCTTGTTAGGTCGGTAACATCGTGGTTGACTTTGAATGGTTTGATACCTCAAAAAGTATGTAAAACTTGTTTAATTAAGATTCTGTACTTCTACTTAGAAAAACTGAATCCTAATTAAATAACTTTAACATAATTAAGTTACTTTACACATTGTGTAGGTATTCAACATTTCTGTTACCAACTAACAAGTTTCTAGAATAATTAATCTGTATTAATAAAAAAGCTGAAGAGTTTGTTTTTTTAAGCGCGTAATTGTCTAGAACTAACAGTTGGATTTGAAAAAATATTTTTCCATTTGTTAGCCCAATTCCTGAGAAAGGCTATAGGTAGCCAACAACGTAATTTTAACATCACGCTAGGGCCCTTAGGAACCGAATAATAACAAAAAAAGTCAGAAAGAACGCTAAGTGAAAACGAAGTAATAGCACGGGCAGGCTATGCGATATCACGGGGTGGGTCGGGGAACAAGAAATTTCACGCAGACGAAGTCGCGGACAGAAGATAGTTCTAATATAAAGGAGTTCTAGAACGGTTACGATTGCATAAACGTTTCCATGAATTTGATTAATTCCTTACCTTCGTCAGGATTCCTGACGAACGGGGCGTATTTTTATTCCTAACTCAGGAACGGAAATTCTTTATATTTTCCACATCCCCAGTACATTATTAGCATTCCTTTTAATCTTAAAATGGCGGGGTACGTGGCGGGGTGTCGGTGTTTTTGAGGAGAAACAAATGTTGCACTATTTATTGACTCACTCTCAAATTGTTCTAACCGTTAAAATGTTAAAGAAACGTTGATGGAATGTTTGAATAGTATACCCGGCTAACACGGTAGACTAAATTGCACTCAATCTACCTAATATAAGTACAATATCAAGCAGTAGGTAAAATTAGGGCAACGCGTCGCGCAAAAATTATTAACCAAGTAGTTCGGTGCAAAAACCGAACAAAAACCTAAATCGTCCTTTACTAAGAGTAGATACTCCACAGGCTCGACATGATGGTAGGTTCGATTCTTGTTTGGGATTAATGCTCATTTACGGATTTGAGCGATTGTGTCCAACAGTATACCTACCTCAACATTTTGGCAAAAATAAAAAATGAAGCAGTTTAATTTTGAATCTGAATCTTTCGAATACAATATGTGTTTTTCTTTCAACTATGTAGTAATGTTATTATTAATCACTACAAAACCGATCACAAAGGACGTTTTTTTTTGCTTAGAACCAAAACAGTGCAGAAATGTATGAAATCTCATGGTTGCACAGTTTTTCATTAATGCAATGTTTTTTATTTTTAATTTAGATATAAATTTACCACAGAGGTTTAATGTCTCATATTAAGTTTAATATAAAATGTATGTATTAAATCAAAAAGATACTGGCTGAAAATAAAAATCGGCTGAATAAAACCGACTTGTAGAAAAAAAAAACCATTGTCTCGTATTTTGTACCATTGTAAAACTTTGATATTTCATATTTAGCAAGAAAAGATTAAAAAAAATGGAAATAGCGATAACGACATGAATGCAACTCCAGAAAGTATAAAAACAGCTGCAAATGAAATTGTTAATAACTTTTTGCCGCAAAAGTCGCGGGATAAATATTTAAAAGCTTAGGAAAACTTTGTTTTCATTAACTTGAGTTTTTATTTTGAGAAGGTATATTTTATCACGGTAGGTATATTTGTAGTTTAAAGAAAAGTAGATTACGCATATTGCTAAAGTGAGTAATTAATGCACTCGTGTTAATTTAGTGCGCTCGGGCACCAACATAACTTTTTATTAATATATTTTTATTAATAACTCACTTCACGTTCGATGAAACAATCTGCTATTATCTACACCCATGTTATAAATCCTCTATAAAAATTTCTGAAATAGTTAGCTTATTGCCAACTTTAAAACAATCACTGTCGTAGTAACCGTAATTTTATTTATCATCCAAACGAGTATTATAATGTTGTACAAAATTTAATTATGCAACTCCTTTTCAAAAAAAGCAGACTGTCATGTACGCGCGTTTCACTACCACAGCATCGTAATTAAAAAAAAGAGCTTATAGGTTATTCTAATGTGACGATATTACCATCGTTTATTTTTCACGTCCGTAAAATGTATGGAAATACGTGCACAAGACAACGTTATCGTGGACGAAAACTTTAAAGCGTCTTGATATATTTCCGTACATTTTACTTCCCTATGTTATCGTGATGCCGTGGATAGCCACGATAATAACGTCACGTTAGAAATTATAAACGCGCCCAATGTTCTGTAGTGGCTGAGAGTAGGTACAGTCAGCATCAAAAGTCGATTAACACTTAAGTTTTTTTAATCTCGGTTATTGAGCAAAATATTTGTTCAAAATCGCATTATACTTCTGCTGCAATTTCGAACAAATATTTTGCTCAATAACTGAGATTAAAAAAACTGAAGTGTTAATCGACTTTCGATGCTGACCGTACAAAGTACGAGAATAAGCCCACATTAGCACGGACGTAAACATATTGCGACGGAATTCTATCGTGCACTGGAATTTCAACTCTCGGTGTTGAGCCGAGCATTGAGAATCGCAACAGAGCGCATCTCAGCGCGTCAAAAAAACACATTCTTGGATTTTCAACTCTCGACGCTAAGAAGTAAGTTGAAAATCAAGTGCGCGAAAAAAAATCACTGCGAGAAAAACAGGCTCAAGCGAACCTGGGCTAAGGCTCAATTCTTTCACAAACCAAAAATAAATAAATGTCAACAAAGACAAAACACCAATAGAAAACTCAAATATAACAAGACAGTTACAAAATTCGTAATATAAATTCGAGTTGCCATGGTAGCGTTTCAGAGAAGTTCAACTAAAGCTGTGATACGTCGGGACAAAGGAATAGCTAACGAATGTTTGCCATTCTGCACTGGCAACGGAACCTATCGACCTATATTCTAAGAATGGCACTAACAAGACATGAAGAAGCGTTTTGTTTCTTCCCATAAATACTGGAACTCGTCAACGTAGCATGATAATTAGTTATACGATTCTTCGTGTTTATAATTGCACTTATTGGTTGTTTTAAAAATGACAACGCCAGTATTTTATTCGAAAATTATGTCACGGTTATTGGACGTTATTGCTTCATTTTGAAAATTATAGCACGGTTATTGCACGTTATTGCTTTATTTTGAAAATTATAGCACGGTTATTGCACGTTATTGCTTCATTTTGAAAATTATAGCACGGTTATTGCACGTTATTGCTTCATCTCTCTGGTTTTTTAAGTATACCTACGTATAACATAATCGGCCTATAATATTCCCACTGCTGGGACACAGGCCTCCTCTATTCGAGCTGAAGTGGACTGTGATCTACCACGCGGGCCCAGTGCGGGGTGGTAGATAACATGACGGTTTCCTTGAGACGTTTTCCTCCACCGTTTTGTGAGCAGTGGTGATGAAATTATTTAAACAAATGAAAAACGCCTGCCTGAGTTCGAATGCACGACCAACAAGTCGTAAGACTCGTAAGTCGGGACTGTTACCTCTGAGCTACCACTGCTCTCATACTGGGCTTTTGAAGCGCGAACCCGAATTTTCCGCTCGTTAATACGTGGCTTTAAATTTGATGTTATCTTTGACATATCTGACATGGTCATTACTTTGCGGTAATTTGTTAATTGTAGTTAAGCCTGATTGTACGGTAGCATTAGCATGCACGGTTGGACCCCTGCCAGAGCCTTATCTTGGATCTAGAGTTGGCCGAACATTCGAATCCAATCGATATTGAAAGACGAGTAAAAGATCGATTAACATTGGTTTTAAATGGAACATATACTAATTCCGATAAAACTTTCATCATTAGGATAGTGGTCATTATGTACCTGAAACTCAAATTGCTCGAACATTACTCATTTAATGGTTAAAGTTAAGTTCAAAACAGTGATCGTCCGAAGTACGGTGGTAACGATTAATTCGGAGTAGCAATTAGTGTAATCAAGGTAGCAATTACAACTACAATGTTTGTATTGATGTTCTACCGCTGTCTCCCACATGGATCTTATCAGCTCAGGTGTTAATGGGCAAAGCTGTTAGGCAGTGACAACATTGAGGGCTGTATAGGAAGTACGGTCATCGAGGAACATCTCCTACATTATAACGGGTGTAAAAATACCCTTAAGCCATTTCGTTAATATATTTTCAACTTTATCGCTAATGCATAAGGTTTAAAGTTGATTGGGAAAATTTGACTGTTTCGGGTTGCTTGATGTCTGTACACACACGTTTTTCTTGCCGTGAAAAACTACGGTTTATTCGCCGTGTGTAGGCACGGTCGTCATTGTTATATAGATCACTATGGAAGCCTGTTGACGGACACGTATTTTAGAGTTATTCCGGTCTGATCCCCTGACCCTGCTTGTTCTTGTCTTCTGTTTTAATCTCTGTCTTATCCACTATAAACTTTCTTATTCCGAAGTACCGTAAAGAAAGAAAGAAGTCGAGTCACTTGGTCACTCCTTTATTATGATAATTTTTTTGAACTGGATCTCACCTGATTACGGAGATATTGAAGATCGAAGTTCCAACTTTTAAAATGATGAAAACAATTTTAAATCCATACTAATATTAGAAATGCAAAAGTACGTCTGTCTGTCTGTCTGTTACCTCTGCGCGCTTAAGCCGCTGAACCGATAGATGAAATTTGGTATACAGATAGTAATTTGAGTCCCGGGAAAGGACATAGAATACTTTTATCCCGATATTTCCACGGTATCGACACTTATGCGTGTGAAACCGCGGGGCACTGCTAGTTTCAAATATAACACCAAAAATAAAATCGATTCCCAGCAATTATTTTTGCACAAACTGATATAGTTTGACGTACAGCCGGTCGATTCTGTAAAAATCTCACCGTGAAAACTTAGGTGATGTGAGTTTGTTGTTGCTAGGAATTGACACTATTGGCAGCTCACTCCACGCTCACTTCACCTAAGTTTTCACGGTGAGATGGTTACAGAATCGCACTGCAGACTGCGTAGATGACGCTTTATGAAAGATTTTGTTAGATTTTTAAAGTTTATTTTTGGTTACATGAAATAATTTTGTCTCTCTGCCCAAGAAGTGAAAATTTGAAGATGAAGGCAGTAGCATCCTTGTCAATTGTATTGTTTGCCAAACCCAGTGACATTATCATTGTGGTCGGGCCCAGTGCGGGTTGGTATTGTGGTTATAATGGTTATATTAGAGTAACATTCAAGTTTGTCCATGTTAAGCAGAAAGCGATAATCAAGAGGCTGATTATAATCTTGTGGAACAAAATATGGATTATGAGAACATGTAACATTCATTTATAAACGAACTTAAGCTTATCTTTGGGAAGTAAGTTCGACGTTTCGTATTTTTTTCCGGATTTGACCTCGATCACGCCCGCTATAAAGCGATCGATGGGGTTTATGATGGAACGAGCGTACCCAGAAGATGCCTTTTCACGCTTTTGGGTTCGCTTTCGGGTTCAATGTGGAAGAGAATACAGTCGCTGGCAGAGAGTTACACATTTTGGCTGTGCGCATAATAACTGTGGAGGAGAAGCGCTGAGTACGACTGTTCGGGATATCAACCGAGTGAGGATATCTTCCTCTACTAACTTGAGTGAAGTAGCTGAAAAGTAAAACCATTCTTTTTAAGTCCAAATATACCACTGATTACTTTAGAAATACTAAATAAACTCCGTTATTTGACCGTTTGGGTTCAAAAATAAACTAAAGGGTCAGAGCGTACGGACGTCGGAAGTTTGAAACAATATCCGGAACTGATGAAAACAATTTGATTTCGTTAGTTTCGAACTATTGCTTGGGATATGTTATGCTATCGATTCGTTATTAATTAGCGTTATCGCCAAAGGAACGGAACGAGGTTATTTTTATTTAATATTTTTTGATTCAAGAGTTAATGGTCGCTTTTTATTTTGAAAAATATTATTTACAATATACAAGCTAACTCTTTATGTACAGACGCCAGCACATCAAGCTACCCGAAACTGTAAAATTTTTCCAATCAACTTTAAACCTTATACTTTAGCGATAAAGTTAAAAATCTATTAGATAAATTTGACAGATTGTAGTAGCATGACGTGCTGGCGTCTGCAAAAGTAGGCATCGGGCATCAAAAATTACGTCCGCATCGCTGTCAATGGGAAAAGTGAAATGCTGCTTCTTTGTCTTGTGTTCTTATTTCCACTTCCAGTGCATCCCTTACCACCATCAACGTCACCGTCATGTCCTTGTAGAGGCGATCGGCAGCGGCGGCGACCTCTCGCGTCTGGCCCTGGTTCAAGCCATGGTCCGGAGTGAGCCGGAGTGGGAGTCACGTCCTTCTGCGAAGCAGTCATGCTAGCGAAGGTGGTGGCAGGATGGTTGAAGGACAGAGCGTCGCATCCCAGCCGCCACGGGAGACGCTTCGTGCGTCGGGAGCCGCGTGACGACTCCCGGCTACCGTAAGCGCGGGCCTGCGGATGGAGAGTAATGGGTAGCTCACAGTCCGATCAGGACCAGGCTCGTTCCGGACGGCGCGTACTCGTACGTGTTCCACCCGCGCCTCAAAGAGATGTCAGCAAAAGAGAAGGGGTCTGCTAGGGCCGAAGCCTGCTGGGGCAGCGGGATTGTTCGAAAGGGACCGCTACCCCGGAACATAAAGGGCTAAGGAAGGAACACGGATGAGTTTTAGTCAGTAAGAGTCTGACACTCCCTTCCGCTCCACCCAGAGCGGGAGGGGTCATTTGATGATTACCCACCCTAAAAAAAAAAAGTGAACCACGAGGCCAGTTTGCGTGTCAGTTCAGTTGACAGTCTGTACAGACACTAAACTTTCACTAGCATTGTGTAAATGATAAATGATTTATTTTCTGTAAGTAGGTTTTCAGTGAGAACTTTCGCGACTAACTGAATTGATTTAAAACTAGAGTCGTGTCCAAATCCGATAAGTTGATCGTTCGTTTTTTATGTACCTATCTTTGTCATCATTAATTTACATTAAGGGACTACTCACACTTATTCAGCTCTATTCAGCTTTTGTCCATAGAAAACAACGATTTTGTATGGAGTCCGTTCAGCTTTCCGCGGCGGAACGGATGCGTACGCATCTCATACAAAATCGTTGTTTTCTATGGACAAAAGCTGAATAGAGCTGAATAAGTGTATGTAATCCCTAAGACACCGCACTCTTAAATGTCGAAGTTGACGAAGGCATATTCATTTAGAGAACCACAGAGGTTGTATCAATCACGACGAAGTGGGTCTACGATATGAAGCCACTGCATACACTACGGTACTGGTTTTCATTTGAACCTTCCCTCACCCGACTTTAGATCTAGGTTTAATTCCTATAGTAAAGAAAATAGGTCAGTAGGCCACCTTTCTACAGGATTGGCGACTAGCCAAAGACTTATTGAAGGCGTACAGTGAATAAATTAAACCCTTTATTGTAACCTTGTGAGTGATGACGAATACTGCTAGTAATGATAAACTAACAGGCAAACGGAAGATCTAAATGGGCTGTTAGAAGTGTTTCATGACCAAGTTCTGAAGCATGAGAAAAGTCAATGCAAGTTACTTCATTTAACATTAAAGGCGTTAAAGCAATTTAAAAAGAGCGTTTTGCAGGCAAGCGTGGTGTAAAAAGAGAGGACTTTTATGTACTAGTGGATTATATGTATATAAATAAAGATAATGAATATAAAGGCAAAGTTAGGGTGTTGATAGTGCATATCACGCCAATTCATAATTTGATTTATATTTATTTTAGCATACAGGGACATCGACGCGCAAACTGTAGCCATGATTCAGCATATAATTCTAAAACCGAGCGTTAAAAAAAAACGTCGGTTATCAATAAAAAAAATCACCTGTAGGTATCATAGAGGAGTGTAATACCTACGCGGCCAAAATGTATGAAATAACAAAGTTTTTTTGAATAATCGACGAAAAATTTCAATTCTGCGACCTCCATGAGAGGTGGCCTGCGGGCAGCGGACTAGGCGCGTCCGACGTTCGACCAGACAGGCCCGAGTTGGCGCTACATTGTTCCACCCACGCCACTCGAGAGTGGGGGCTTCTATTATACGAATAGCCGCACGGGGAGGTGGGACCCGCTAAGGAACAGCGGGTCGAGGTCTGTCGGGGGAGTGGTGAATGCTTATGCGAATCCTGCAACTCTGGCCATACACCACGGTGGCTTTAGCCGGTAAGAGTCCGGCATGCCCCTCTGTCACCCCCACGATGGAGGAAGTCCATGAGGATTACGGAGGAGTCCTCAGGAGTACATGAGGAGGAAAAAAAAAAGGATGATGATGGTGATGAAAAGCAGGAGTATGAAGACAGACTCGTGTATGATCTTTTTTATATTTTGCCATGATGCCTTTGTTAGAACAAAATATTGTACCTACCTATTCAGAAATGTAGTAATAAGATTGTGTATGCTCAAGTACGATAGAAAAATGTTAAAAATGCAAGTTTACAGTCTACAGAAATCCTGCTCTGCATCCTACTAGCATCGTAAGTCAAGAGCATAGTACGAGTATACGAGCATTCATAATTTTGAATAATGTTGCAACATTTCACAAAGAGAAACTGTAGTACCGAACTGGAGTTGGGCCCAGGTTTTGAATGACCGCGTACATTTCACATACGAGCCTGCTTCAGTGGCCCGTCTGCCATCGAGTGTTGTCATTACTCCAATTTGTACAGTTGGTATATCAGTACAACTGTCTGTTTTTATTAGGATTTTACAATACCTACTGGTTATTTTGAAAGAGTACCTATATGTATCCTAGCATTAAACACAATATTATTTAAAAACAAAATCAAAAGTCATTTATTCAAACTAGGCCGAGACTGCCGAGAGTCAGTACTTTTTGAACGTCTCTTACTTACTTACCGCTCGTTGCGCGACTTGCGGTGCCTTTGTGTCGCGCGCGATTTCATCGCGTGTCGCGCCTATTTGTAGGAGCCTTTAGGCCTGCCTCTATGACGACGGTTGGCACGCACTGTGTGACGACTTTGGCCCATCTGTCTAAATGCATCCTATAGGTGTGACCCGCCCAGTCCCACCTCAGCCTCGCAGACTTATCGCCAACATTGGCATCGCCAATATTATATGCTCCAAGACAGGTATCGACCAGTCTTCGAGCGTATTGTGGTATTGCGAATTTGGTCGGTGAGTTACATTTTTAAGATCTTACGCTCCATCGCTCTTTGGCAAACCTTGAGTTTGGACTGCTGACCCTTGGTCAAAGACGGTCACACATGTTATTTTGGACTTGATGATCGATCTCTTTGCTCTGTCTGCTGTGGAAGGATACTAGTTGGCCAAGGTAGATATTTGTTGACATCGTGTATTTGAGTTCGTAAAAACATTTGAATACATTGTGAAACTGTCTATAATTTTATGTTATGTCAGAAATCACAATACCACGTTTCAAGAACTTTGAAGAACATAACAATAAATAAAAGAATAACGAATAATACTTCACGATTACACTATGTTCTTGAAATCGACTACTTTCAGAAATACACACAATTATATTACATCTAATAGGATTCTACAACTACTCTACAAATTGTATAGCAATATGGGAACCACAAGTACCACTAATGTGTAATAATGTAATATGCTAACTGCGAACGGAATACAAATTGCTAGCATGTGCGCCGATGCCTGCATTAGTTCTTCAGTAATACTTGGTTTGAGAAATGTAGCTCTCGCTGAAACTCCAATTACTGAGAAATTGAAAAGGTTTAGTGTTAAAGAGAAGTGTACTTGTGTATCAAATGTTTTGACAACTTTAATCTTTCTCTTCTTTCTTTTCTTTCTCTTCTTCTTCTTTCTATTCTATTCTATTCTTCTTTAAACAGTGGTGGCCCAGTGGTAACGGCGCGACCGTTACCACTGGGCCACGTTACTTACGGGTTGTAGGTCGTAGGTTTGAACCCAGACAGGCATTTATGTTGTTTTAAATATTTCATCACCACTGCAATCAAAACGGTGAAAGAAAACATCGTAAGGAAACCGGACTGTCCTAGAACCAAAAATTCGAAGACATGTGACATCTACCAAACCGCACTGGGCCCGCGTGGTGGATTACGGCCCAATCCCTCTCTGCACCGAGAGGCAGCCTATGTCCCAGCAGTGGGAATATTATAGATAATCAGTCTATAATGTTCCCACTATATAATAAATTTTCTTAGGAAAACATTCTTTTTTCAGGAGTGATACAGCGTGGGCTAGAAAACAAAAACTCACATTAGCACGAGTGCTTTTTTCCGTGGCATTTTACACCGCGCACTGGAATTTCAGCTCTCGGCTTAGCGCTGAGAGCTGAAATTGAATATACATGGTAAAATGAGCACTGCGTAAAATAAGCGCCCGTGCGCACGTGGGCTTAGTAACGATTATTGCTTGAGCCCAATAAGTTCCTACGTCGATCGCGGCATCAGTGGCGTTCTTCAGTTCATCAAAAGTGCACAAGCCTGAAAACTAACTAAAAGTAAATAGTTAATAATAATGCATCCTGTCTTGTTCTCTACATTATTGGCTTGAAGCCAACGTTTTTTCTGAAACGCCAGTTCGAAACGGTACCGGAATCATGGTGGGATTTTTATCGAACCGCTTAAACATTGCCAAAAAATACTACCCCTATCCAGCCAATGCGTCGCTTCCTTTGTGGCTACAGGTTTTTTTTTTTAATAATGTAAAGTAAGTACTATTTTTTTGAAGTGAAAACTTCTTTAGCGGCGCTGTGTACTTTTTTTGGAATGGGTAAAAACTTCTAAATTCGCGTCAGGTCACGTGACCCTGATCGAAAATTCGTAAGACGTAAAACGTCAGACGTAAAACGTAAGACGCGCGTTGTTGAGGACAGCGCCATCTATGCACATCGGGAAGAACTACGAGGGCCTCGCGTACTAACGTCAGACGTAAAACTTAAGACGCGCGTTGTTGAGGACAGCGCCATCTATGCACATCGGGAAGAACTACGAGGGCCTCGCGTACTAACTACGTAGGCCTCGCGTACTAACTACGTAGTTCATCCAACAACGACGAGATGGCGCTGAACCACGGATATATAACTGACGACGAGCAAATCTGAATAAATTCCTTTCACGAGAAGAATAAACCAGTCACTTTGGTCATCATACCTGATTTGCAAAAAACCCTATAAAATAAGGAACACACCTTAACACGCGTGTTTTGTTTATAAGACGATTCACAAAATACACTCGTAATTGTTCAAGTTTTCACTTCTGTCGGCACTACCGGAGTGCCAGTGTTTTTTTTTTTTGTTTTGGATGGCATCAAATACAGTGGCCCACATGATGGCACCTAACCACCGGCTTTGGACATCTGCAATACCAGAGGCGTAGCAGTTGTGTTGCCATCTTAGAGAGAAGAGAATGCAAAAAAGTCATGGTATAAAATATCTCAAAATCTGGTGTAAAATATGTATTGATGTCATCATCTGTCCAGCCTTTTCCCAACTATGTTGAGGTCGGCTTCCAATCTAACTGGATTCAGCTAAATACCAGTATTTATATGGAGCGACTGCCTATCTGACCTCTACAACCCAGTTACTGGGTAATGCGATACCTCTTGGTAAGACTGGTTGTCAGAATTTCGGGCTTATGACTACCCGTAATGACTGTCAAAGATCCACAAATGACAGCTGGGAACAACGGCTTAACGTGCTTTCCGAGGCACGGAGGGGTCTCGGTATGTAAAGAAGGTCACCCATCCACAGACCAACCGCGGCAAGCGTAGATTAACCTGATCGATCGACTTGTGCGGCTGTTATTATTATTTAGCCACGGGCCCCTGTATTGATGTAAACCTGAAATAAAAATTAATTGATCTGATTTGATTTATGATAGATATAAGCTACTGACAGTTTCTCTAGTTTCCAATTTTCTCGATTTTAGGCCAACTTTATAGTAGACTGGCAACCGTTAAATTTACACAAGTATTCTCTCCTGCAAACCCTCTCTCTGTACATCGCATTGCAACACACAAACCACAAACCACATCTCTTTGTTAACCATAAAGGTTACAATCAATATTTCCATTATCCTTCAAAAACCCAATAATGCCTTTCAATATACCGTAACACGAGCACTCGAAGCCAAGATCAAGCCTTTGTTTAATAATGGTAACTATATCTATATATACTCGTTATGCGAAGGTAACGTCAGTTGCCATTGGCTACATCAAGGGCCGGAATGTCAGAGTTGCGTAAGATGAGGGTCGTCACGACAACCCGATGATAACAGAGGCAATTCGTAATTAGATATTAATAAAGTATTATAAGAAGGTCTGTTTTGGACGCATTTGGTAAAGGATAAAACGATAACGAAACAAAAAGAGTATATAGTATAAGGATCGTAGCAGGTGGGGCGTTCTGTAGTTTCTAAATTGAGCATACAGGGTTATTTTAAATGAGGGTTTTCTTAAATGACGTTCGCTAGGTGGCAGCACTGACACGTCAGGTCCAGGCATCTGTCAAAGAGCCTATATTTTCTTTAGTCATGACTGAATGATGAACGAATGAATGAATCGAATGATGAACGTCATCATATATTTTATATTGGAAGACCTCTTGTCACAGTGGTGCCAACTGGTGTCGTAAATTTTCACGAAAACTCTCTCAGACGCGATGGATATCGATATCAAAACAGGATAAAACAAAAAAAAATCTTTCAGGATCACTACTTTTCATAGCAATCTTGATACATTCCACATTAAATTGTTCTTTCTATATCGCTAACAATAATAATTCAAATATGAAATAGTTTAAAGAGCATACATTATCATATAACCGCTTTATATCTAAGGCAGACATAAATAAATAATAATATGAATGTTTCATATAAAATATTATGGTGACGCAACATGCATTGTGTTTGACATTAATCGTATATCATCCAATATAATAGTGAGTCTGTTTTCTACTTTATTTGTATTGTTATCTCTGTGTAATTCGTACGTAGGTTTTTCCATTAGCAATTTCTTGGAAACAACTCGGAGTTTGTAAGTTGGCGGTGTGATACCCCCATGCCTCGGAAAGCACGTTAAGCCGTTGGCCCTGCGCTTGATCTCTCTCTGGTCGTGTCGGATTGCCTTCCCATCGCATAATGAGAATGAGGGAAGAGAGAGCACACCTTTGTTTGCGCACACACTTGTACACTATAATATCTCCCGCGCCGATGACGTCTCCGCCGAGATTGGTCGCTATGGCCGAATTAACCCGAGAGTAACCGAGAGTAACCTACGTAGGTTACTCTTCACGTGATCAGGGCTGGCCCATTTTTAGTCCAAATAATTTAGCATTGCAACGTGATAATGCTTCCAGCCTTTTGGGAACTGACAGCGATGCGGGCGAATTTTTTGAAGTGAAAACTTCTTTAGCGGCGTTGTACACTTTTTTTGTAATGGGTAAAAAATGTTAAGCTGGCGTCAGGACACGTGACCTGATCGAAAATTCGTAAGACGGATAACCGTAGCCGGTACCGCGCGTGTTTTGTTTATAAGACAATTCACAAAATACACACGTAATTGTTCAAGTTTTCACTTATCTGTCGGCACTCCCGGAGTGCCACTGTTTTTGTTTATGCCCAAGGAGCCCTTCCTTTTTTTCTATTAAAATATAATTATATATTAGTGTTAGATATTGAGATATTGTCTTTATAACATTGTTTAATTTACTACAAACGACTTAAAACTTCTAGTCCCCGAGCCCAAGCAAAACCAACGTGAGTGAAGGTGCAATAAAATCTAGTTTAGCATAGCATGTGCGGCTGTGCTGTTGCAGGTTAGAACACTAACATTTTCTTTGACGTCAGAGTTGTCTGGTCCTCTGATAGCAGCTTTAAAATTTCATAATAGACATTCAGGCATTAAAATAGCCCCTGAACAATTATACCCTTTTAAAGGTTAACTGGTTAATTGAGGGATATTGTTTCTGAAGGTTATTCATGTGCTATTCTCGTTATGTAGGGAAAACTAATTAGGTAGTGCATCCTTGCCTTTTCAAAGGGAAAATTATCTTATTTTAGCAGTTTGTTTTATTCGTTTCTTATGAGGGCTTAATGGCATGTATTTAATAGAACCTTTAGTAATTCCCATTTTGCGCTCCTAAAATATTATTGAATCCTCTAATATAATGAAATACGCTTCTTTTTGTTTTTGTGAACCTCAAATGAGTTCTTCTACTCTAAGTTCTTGAGTACCTATGTCCCCCGTTTAACATGGGAGTAGGTATTATTGTCAGCGAAAATATTAATTCACAAAATAAATATTTTCGCTGACAGTACCTTCTTTCTCTAGCAGAGAAGCTTGTAACTTAGTAATAATAGCTGAACGGGTCGATTGATCAGGTTAAGCTACGCTTGCCGCGGTTGGTCCGTGGATGGGTGACCATCTTTACATATCAAGACCTCTCCGTGCCTCGGAAAGCACGTTAAGCCGTTGGTCCCGGCTGTCATTCGTGGATCTTTGACAATCGTTACGGGTCGACAGAAGCTCGAAAGTCTGACAACCAGTCTTACCAAGAGCTATCGTATTACCTAGTAATTGGGTTGTGGAGGTCAGATAGTCAGTCACTCCATGTAAAATACTGGTACCTATTCAGCTGCATACGGTTAGACTGGAAGCCGACCCCAACATAGTTGGGAAAGGGCTAAGCAGAATGATGATGAGTACCTTTTCGAGCACGTGTAGGGAACAAAGTGCTACGAGAAACCTCCTGTAATCAAGTCTGTATTTGAATATCAATTACACGTTTAATTATAAATCCATTGTCGAAGCAAGCACGTGGTTAAGAAAGTGATATCAGTTATAGTATGTATAACGTGTAACCAAATATTATAGATAACTATTGTAAATTTACTAGCTTTTTCCCGGGGCTTCGCCCGCATACAGGTCGGAAATTATACCACGGGAAAGTAGGCGGGATCACCCCTGTGCTGATGGTGATCACCGGGGTGGTTTTAGTGAGGTAAAAATCCCACACTCCCCGACTCCCTCCCCGGAGGTCGGAGGCCTTTTGAGGGTTTCCCCACGATAAAAAAAAAGGTAGGTACAGTCAGCAACAAAAGTCGATTAACACTTCAGTTTTTTTAATCTCAGTTATTGAGCAAAATATTAACACTTCAGTTTTTTTAATCTCGGTTAATGAGCAAAATATTTGTTCAAAATTGCATTGTACCTACTTCTGCTGCAGTTTTAAACAAATATTTTGCTCGATAACTGAGATTAAAAAAACTGAAGTGTTAATCGACTTTTGTTGCTGACCGTACAACAGGAATAAAGAAAAAAAATTGGAACACGCACAGTAAGTACAAATAGTGAAAAAGGAACATTTAAAACTAACAAAGCTACATTAAAAACAACCAAAAATAATAATCGAATTTAAAATAAGACTAGTGCTAGGCCAACAATCTCAGCATAATGCTACGATATTTAAAAAATAAATACTACAGCGCTTGTATTCTGATAGGACCCATTGTGATGCGGATTCAAAGATAAGAACACAAAGTAGCAATTAAATAAAAATAAAGTACGTATCTAATGTCCTAACCCAGGTCATAGTCTATCAGTGCGCCATACAGATTCCATCCAAATTCAGTTCAGCCGTTAAAGGCTCGTACACACAGGCGCGACGCGACACGCGACACAAAGGCACCGCAAGTCGCGCAACGAGCGGTGCCTTTGTGTCGCGCGCGATTCGCGTCGCGTGTCGCGCCTGTTTGCAGGAGCCTTAAGGCGTAAAAAGGGAACAGACAGACAGACCGACAGACAAACAGAGTTATTTTAGCATTTTTAATAAACTAGCTTCTTCCTGTGACTTCGTTCGCGTGAAATTTCACCCTCCCCCCATTCACCCCCTTAGAGATGGAATTTCTAAAAACCCTTTCTTAGTGGATACCTACTCTTCACAAAGAACACCTCCAAATTTCATGTGTTTAGGACCAGCGGTTTAGGCTGTGCGATGATATGTCAGACAGTGATTCAGGACTTTATTTATTAATTGAGGTGTCTAAAAGCCCTAATTTATTATTCGAATACAGTGATAAAATAATGCTTTTTGTATTACCTGCGCCGCCGTTAAAATATCAACTTACGCAGATATAGAAGTACCTACTTTACTTACCTATCACTTATCTGTCAGTTTTCTCATGCTTTTTACGAAGAAATAAAAATTGACACAGTAAAAACTAAACTAAATTATAATGTCTAGATTTATTTTCTAAACCCGCATTAAATTCTCAAGTCTTCGCACATTATTAATCTAAGGACCTGTCACTCACACCCTCACACGCATTAGATAAGAGAATTAAGATAAATTGCGAATAAATCTGACCATTTCAAAAGTTTATTTCATATAGCTTAGCTTGACGCAGCTAGATGCGTGCTTACCTATATAATTATGTAAGTACCTAGAGGCAGCCTTTGTCCTTGATGCAGTCAAAGTCGAGAGGTCCTCGTGTAGATACCGTTTCGAATATGCTGCTTTGCAAAGCATATTCGAATTTCGATGTCTCAAGACACAAGGTAATTCATATGAATTACCTTGTGTCTTGTGACATCGAAATTCGAATATATATACACTTGCCAAGTTTGTCTTCGACTTCACTTACATTGGTGAAGGAAAAAAATTTGAGCAGTCCTGGAATAATTCCTCCATATTCATAAATATTGCTTAAATTTAGGAGACTTTTGAACGTCAGAAATGTATGGACAAACACTCTATAATCATTACTTAACTTTGAGCAACGTTTATAAAATAAACCCCATGATTAATAGGTATACATCTGAAATCGCAAATCCGCCTTGAGCAAGCGTCTCTGAAGCCTTGGCCCTGCAGGTGTGACAATAATAGGCTGGTCATCATCTCATGTGCCTAGCTTTTTTCCAAGTATGTTGGGGTCGGCTGCCAGTCTAACCAGATGCAGCTGAATACTAGTATTTCACATGGAACGACTGCCTATCAGACCTCCACAACCCAGTAACTGGGTAATACGATACTTTCGCCAGCTGTTGCCAGACTTTCGGGCTGCTAACGACCCGTAACGACTCTCAAGGATCCACAAAAGACAGCCGGGACCAACGGCTTAACGTGCTTTCCGAGGCACGGAGTGGTCTGTAAAGATGGTCACCCATCCACGGACCAACCGCAGCAAGCGTAGCTTATCCTGATCGATCGAACAGTTTACTCTATTTTTTGTAACCTATTATGTGAGACTGAATTAAATGTCTAATAAAAAGTGCCTTTGGACAAAGGTAAAAAGATAAGCCAATCGGCAAAAAGATTCTTATAAAGCTTACAAGCTGGATAGATGCGTTCCAACGAAATACATTCCTACTTACGTAATGCCAGTAGTTAAGACCCTTTTAAATTACCCCAGATAAGTATAAAATATACTCCTACATAATTACTTTTCTTTATGAGTTACCAAACTAATTAACACAGTTTCAAAGGTTCGCTATACTTATCTCACGAGATCCTACTTTATTAAGACTTTCGTCCGTCAAAAGGTCACATAGTCGATTCATAATTCATAAGTCTTCAGAACAGATTAGACTGAAGTAATGGTCCCAAAGAGCCAACAATTAAGAAAAATCGTCTCGTAATTTTCTTAATATTTTAACGTGCCTACACTAAATTATTTCGGAGGATTCATCATTTAACGTGAGACTTAAAACTTTGCCAGAGTCTGTTGTATGTTTGACATAGGGTCTGAAGTAGGGATGCATCCGATACCGATACCGATACCGATATATCGGCGATACTTCAGGTTTGCCGATATATCGGTATCGGCGATATTTTTATGGCCGATTCAACGATACTTTTCAAATTTCGCGCTTTAAAAATGTAATGTAAACGCGCGTGTTGTCCCGTCTATTTCGTTGCAAACGAGGCACGAACTAACTATGCTCGGGGAAACCCCGCGCTTTATTCAGTGTTTTGTTTCTCCCGTCCGCTTTGGGCTCGCACTCGCACATCTATCACCTATCCCATTTCGTTAGGTTGAATGTTGTTGCGCGTAGTATTTTTCCATGCAAATAAGATTAAGAATTACATATCGTAATTGTTTGTGTATTGTATGTCATTTATAACTAGTCGTTTGAGTCAAATAAAATAAATTGTTCGATATTGTTTGATATACCTTACTATTTTCTTCGTAATTCGTATTCATTAGTCAGTGACATGTCCCATCCCTAATCCTTCCGCACGTCACTTCCCTTCTCTTCCTATCGCTCGATTGCAATGGCGCGCGCGCATTAGAAGAAAAAATCGTTTTAAATAAGTTATTGGCCAAATCTAACTCTAAACTAGTGTTTTTCGTAATAATAATAACAATTGTGAAGTGTAATTGCTGTGGTGGACGCTCAAACAACCCTCAAGGACAATATTTGGTGCTTTGTTACCGCGTGCACGCGGAAGAAGACTCCGCCATTAAGCAAGAAACTTAAGAAAGGTGAAAACTGGACAAACGTAAGTGGTTTGCAATCCTCTCACGCCCTAAACCCCTTTTCTGTTGTTCACTGACTTCCCTCAAAGTTTAATTCAAAAAAATACAGTCCACATCTTTAAAATCAACCGACCTTTTCGCTAATTCAACACACATATTTTTTGGTCCAATCGAACCGGATAATTCTAGTTCATATTTTCGTGGTTAAAATTCGTATTTCGAACAAATACCTACTCAATCAGATCACATCTCTGTTGAATTCTATTACTGCAGTAGGTATTCAGTGTTGTGCTGGCTGAGCTTATATTCGTAACTGATTATTACAGATTTACGTATTCAATATCTTAGGTACTAACTAATACACTAAACTAGGAAAATATACTTAATCGGTGTTATAAGTACAAGTAGTATTGGTCAATTAACTATCTACCTACCTACTCATAATAAAAGTTGTCTACTTAGTTCGTTCATTGTTCGTAGTCGAAAGCGCGCGCCGATATATACCTACGTAGGTATCTACCATAAACAAGCCGTGGCTTCTGTGCCACTACTTGCCACTCGTTTCGTATATTCGTTGATTACCTACATCTTTGTTTGTATAATTGTGTCTTGAACGTCGTTTATTTCATTACGTTCGTTTATTCGTAAAACTATTAGGTACATTAGTGTCTACTCATATATAATATTCGTCCTAGTACATACCTATAAGTCGTTAAGGTTGTGTATTCAGGAGCCCTATTCGGGGGCATCTCGTTGTTCGTATTGAGTAGCCTACTACCTACTTATTGGTGTTTTTTTTTGCACACATACCTACCTACAAACGGTAAGTGTGAAAAACCCCATTCGTTGTTGTCGCATATTTATCGTTGTCGTTTACTTTCGTTACTCTCGTGTTGGAAATAGGTAAATTGTTTACTCATTTCATTAACTTAAGCGGCAAGACACAATTACGTATTTCTTTAACTACGTCACCTTTTTAGTTTACACATTCGCATTTTACATACTGGTTTTAATCATGTCGAACGACGACAATAAAAATAAATTAGCCTTATTGCAAGCTAAACGTAATGCACATTTCGAACGCATTCAAAATATATTCGAGTTATCAAAACAGGATATGAAGGATGAAACATGTAGGGAGTCATTTTTAAATAATGTCGCAAATCTTCAAAGTTTACGTAATGAATTTCAAAGCGTATTAGACGCCTTCATTACGTGTTCTATTAAAGTGGATCCTACTGCTGTTATAAGTTACCAATCTTGGATTTCGTTTGAGGAGCTGTACTGTCGGGTTCAACGTGTCGTAAATTCACTTAAAATAGAACAATCTCAAATAAAGGAAACGCCAAAGAATAATTTCCCAAAATTACCTCGTATCGATTTAGTTTCGTTTGATGGCGATATTCGTAATTGGTCGCTGTTTTATAATCAGTTTAAGCGCGTAGTTCATGATAACACGCAACTGTCTGACTCGGAGCGCATTCATTTTCTTGTTAGTAAGCTGACTGGCAGCGCCGCTTCTTTGTGCGCAGGGATACCACCTACACCTGAGAATTATAAAATATTATGGAACTCGCTCGTGGATAAGTATGATGATCCGCGTTTTCTCGCCGCGTCATATTTAAATCAACTATTAGAATTTAAACCTATACCTACTAATTCTACAACCGGTTTAGAGTCATTTGTAAACACATTTGATACCGCCGTTAGGGCGCTCAAGCAGGTACATTTGGGAGATCTTGCGGACTTTATTTTGTTACATCTCGCATTGCAAAGGTTAGACTCCGAGACAGTTAAGTTATTCGAAATGAGTCATCGCAAAAAAG
Organism: Luperina nickerlii; assembly: GCA_963855955.1. Classification (NCBI taxonomy): domain Eukaryota; kingdom Metazoa; phylum Arthropoda; class Insecta; order Lepidoptera; family Noctuidae; genus Luperina; species Luperina nickerlii. The sequence continues at coordinate 12,492,314 of OY979675.1, forward strand.
TCGTACCTTCTTATGATGATTTAGTTGAATTTGTTAAAGAACAAGATAAAATAGTACGCTCCAGTCCTTTAGTTTCAAAGCCTCAACAAGATGGCCAAGTTAAAAACTCGTCTAATTCAAAACCAAAATCCACAAAGGCCTTTGTCGCTCAGACAGCCGATAATTGTATTTTGTGTAAGTCAGACAAACATAATAAATTATATTTGTGTTCTGATTTTAAAAAAATGACCCCTCACGAAAGATTTAATTTTGCGAAATCTAATGCGTTGTGCATTAATTGTTTAAATCATGGACACAAGGTCTCATCGTGTTCTTCAAAGAATTTTTGTCGTCATTGTAAGTCGAAACATCATTCAATCTTGCATTTTGGTTCTTCTGATTCGCAAAATAATGCGTCAAGTTTGTCCGCTGTCGCTACCGCTCCCGCTACCTCTCAACAGGATGACCGCACCTTAAGCGCAAGCGGAGTGGAATCTAGTTCGCCATCGAATAACAATAATATGTCTGTTTGTGGTGTTGCTCGAGACCTTTTTGATAACAGGTGTTTGACTACTTTGTTGAGTACCGCTAAAATAAAGGTTTTAGATAAACATAATCGTGTGCATTTCGTGCGATGTTTGATTGATTCCGGATCGCAGAGTGATTATATCACAGCTTCGTGTTGTAAACGTCTATCGTTATTTATTTCGAATACAAATCGGTTTGTTGAAGTTCAAGGCATCGGTGGTGCATCTCAACGTATATTGGGCATGACTAATGTTCTGTTTACATCTCGTTTTGACGCTAGGACACAGTACAATTCGCAGTCATTTGTAGTTGACAAGATTACGTCACAGTTACCAGACGCTTTTATCGATGTAAACGCACTTCATTACTTAGATAATTTACCGCTTGCCGATGATGAATATCATTCACCCGGACAAATTGACATGCTTTTGGGTGTCAATTCATATTGCAAAATTTTGTTATTTAATAAAATTAGTCCTGGTAACAATTTGCCTACAGCAATCGAAACTAGTTTAGGATATATTTTAATGGGAAACGCACCCACCCTACTTTCATCACCTCGATCTACTCGTTCATTCTGCGCATTTACACATGAGCAAATTAATGATTCGCTTCAGAGATTTTGGCAATTAGAAGAAGTGCCTTCTACAAATTTTATAAGCCCTGACGAACAGGTTTGCGAAGATATTTATACATCTACTACTACTCGAAGTGCCGATGGTAGTTATACTGTTAATTTGCCTTTTAAGGAGAATGTCGATTTGCTTGGCAATTCTTTTATAACTGCAAAGCGTAGATATTTGTTTCTTGAAAGTAAATTCGCGCGGTCTCCTGGATTACGTGAGGAATACAATGCCGTTATCACGGAATATCTTAATAAAAATTATTTGTCGCTCGTCCCGCTAGAGAATTGTCTCGAGTCAGGATTTTATTTGCCTCACCATCCCGTTATTCGTCAGGATAAATCTACGACTAAACTTCGTATCGTACTCGACGCTAGTGCTAAGACAGACTCCGGTTTGTCACTTAATGACGTTTTGCATACTGGCTGCAATTTGCAAAATGATATTTTTCATATACTTTTAAAGGTTCGTGTATTTGAATTCGCTTTTTTCGCTGACGTTCGTCAAATGTACCTCTGCATCGAGGTCCATCCTTCGCATCGTTCTTATCAAAGAATCTTATATCGTTTCTCGGATGACGCTCCATTGGAGACTTATCAATTTAATCGTGTTACCTTCGGTCTTCGTTCTTCGCCGTTTTTAGCTTTGCGGACTATGCGACAACTCGCTCATGACGAGCGTGATAGCTTTCCTCTCGCTTGCAGCGTGTTGGAAAGCGACATGTACATGGACGATCTAGCTTCCTCCGCTTCTAGCCTTGAGGAAGCGGTTGGAATGGCATCCGATCTAATCCAGCTTTTGAAGCGCGGTGGTTTCGAGCTAGTGAAATGGACGAGTAACTCTATTGACTTGCTCCGTACCATTCCTGATACTCACCGCCAATCGGAATCAGTCTCCTTCGACACAGACACATCGTTCAAAATTCTCGGCCTTCAGTGGTTGCCATCTTCTGATTCGTTTAAATTCACTGTCGCGCCACCTAATCCCGAAGGTACTAAGCGTGCGATTTTGTCTGTCACAGCTCGCTTGTATGATATTCTTGGTCTTGTTGGTCCAGTTATTCTTTATTCGAAATTGCTTATCAAGGAGCTTTGGCTTCTCAAACTCGACTGGGACGACCAACCTCCAGAAGCTGTTCTCCGTTTGTGGAAGCAGTTTATTTCGGAACTACCATTAATCTCTAATCTTTCATTTTCCCGCCATTTGGGCGTTGATTCGCATTCTCGGCTTTATCTCTTGGCGTTTTCCGATGCATCTGAAAAGGCATATGGATGCGTTGTCTATACCTATGTTTTGAATAATAACGAGATGCCCATTGTTCGGCTGTTATGTTCGAAATCTAAAGTCGCTCCTATTAAAACTGTAACACTTGCTCGGCTTGAACTTTGTGGTATTCTTTTAATGGCTAAATTACTAAGGGCAGCTTATGACACTATTTCAAAACGACATCCTGTGTGCCGTGTGATGTGTATGCCTTTTCGGATTCACAAGTCGCTCTGTGCTGGGTACATTCTTCTCCTCATCGGTTTAACACGTTCGTCGCTAATAGAATAGCCCAGTGCCAAACCTATTTCTCGTCGGAATATTTTCGTTTCATCCCGGGAACTCAAAACCCCGCGGATTGTCTGTCGCGTGGACTATTACCTTCACAATTAGTTCAACATGAACTTTGGTTAACCGGTCCACCGTGGGCATCGCTTCCAATCGATCATTGGCCTATTTCGGAATTTTCTCCCACTTCTACTCCAATGCCTGAGGAGAAGTCAGCCGTATTCGCTTCGAAAAATAAATCTGAACATATCCTTACAACGCTAAGTTTAAAGTTCTCTAACTGGGATAAATTTCTTAGATGTGTGGTTTATATGCTTCGGTTCATAAAAAAGCTCCCACGCAATAATTGCATAACCGCGTCAGACTTGGATTTCGCAGAATTAATAATCGTAAAGGCTGTACAACACACGTATTTTTACGAAGATATAGAAAAAATTAAAAATTCTAAATTATGTTCACATGCGTTACGCAAGCTTTCCCCCTTCTTAGATCAAGGGATATTACGTGTTGGCGGTCGCCTCTCTAATTCGTCGTTAGATTACTCGCAAAAACATCCAATTCTGTTGCCTCGGAATGGACATATCGTTGAGCTTATTATTGACGCTTACCATGTTAAACACTTTCACACAGGTCCCAATTTATTATTATCGATACTTAGACAAAGGTTTTGGATTTTATCTGCTCGTCGCATCGTACGTATGCGTATTCATCGCTGTAATATCTGCTTTCGACTCAGTCCGAAACCTACATTTCCTGTTATGTCAGATCTTCCAGAATGTCGCATCGAGCAAAGCAAAGCCTTCTCACACACTGGGGTAGACTTTGCTGGGCCATTCAATATAACTTTCTCTCGTAAGCGCGGTGTACGCAGCCAAAAGGCGTACCTGTGCCTTTTCATTTGTCTAGTAACCAAGGCAGTTCATCTAGAACTTGCTTCTTCGCTTAGTTCGGCATCATTTTTGGATGCTTTCAAAAGGTTTTTATCTCGTCGTGGTCCTTGTCAATGTATTTACAGCGACAACGGTACTAACTTTGTCGCATCTAAGGCTTATCTTAGCGAGCTACATACATTTCTGCATTCTGAGGAATACTTTAAAACTTTTACTCACGAGTTGACAAACACTCGTATAGCTTGGAAACTTAATCCACCCAGTGCGCCTCACTTCGGGGGCATATGGGAGTCTAATATTAAATGCGTTAAATCTCACTTATTTAAAGTCATCGGGACTCAGATTTTGACGTATGAGGAGTTGAACACAATCCTCATCCAAATTGAGGCAATTCTTAATAGTCGTCCACTCTATCAGCTAAGTTCAGACCCTTCTGAACCTAGTGCTCTTACGCCCGCGCATTTTCTTTCGCTCGCACCACTTCCTTTACTACCTGCGGCTGACCTCAGCAATGAACGAGCTAATTTGCTTACTCGATTTTCGCTCCTAGATTCTCTTGTTCAGTCATTCTGGACTCGTTTCAAGTCTGAGTATCTCCATAATCTCCAATGTCGCGAGAAATGGAATACCTCATCTAATCCAGTTTTGGTCGGCACAGTAGTGCTACTAAACATGGAAAATGCACCTCCTCTTCAGTGGCCTCTTGGTGTTGTCACTAAGTTGTTCCCTGGAAGGGATGGAGTAACTCGCGTCGTTGAAGTTAGGACCAAGAACGGTGTACTTAAAAGACCGATCGTAAAGTTGTGTCCATTACCAACTCAATAATTGCTCAGCCAGCATACATAAAGTTTACCTAGTTCGTAGTAATAATTTGTATTCATTTTGCCTCATTAAACCTTAGCTTTACTTCGTAGTTTAATAATATTTCTCCTACTTAATTTGAAGGGGTTCCTTCAAGGCGGGGGGGATGTTCGATATTGTTTGATATACCTTACTATTTTCTTCGTAATTCGTATTCATTAGTCAGTGACATGTCCCATCCCTAATCCTTCCGCACGTCATTTCCCTTCTCTTCCTATCGCTCGATTGCAATGGCGCGCGCGCATTAGAAGAAAAAATCGTTTTAAATAAGTTATTGGCCAAATCTAACTCTAAACTAGTGTTTTTCGTAATAATAATAACAATTGTGAAGTGTAATTGCTGTGGTGGACGCTCAAACAACCCTCAAGGACAATATTTGGTGCTTTGTTACCGCGTGCACGCGGAAGAAGACTCCGCCATTAAGCAAGAAACTTAAGAAAGGTGAAAACTGGACAAACGTAAGTGGTTTGCAATCCTCTCACGCCCTAAACCCCTTTTCTGTTGTTCACTGACTTCCCTCAAAGTTTAATTCAAAAAAATACAGTCCACATCTTTAAAATCAACCGACCTTTTCGATAATTCAACACACATAAATAGTAGTCATATCAACTTCAAAACACAAAAGTGCTATATGGAATCACTTTGAAATTTCGACAATTGATAATTCCATAAAAATCTTATACTTAATTAATGTTAATTTTGATTACTAAAACTATTAATTAATTGTGTTTTATTTAATCTACCTTCCTTTTTGAATTCAGTAAGCGTATCGGTATCGGTATCGGTATCGCCGATATTTTTATAAGAGTATCGGTATCGGTATCGTATCGGCAAAAAGGCGTATCGTGGCATCCCTAGTCTGAAGCAAAACAAGAGTTAGTCCAATCTGCAATCTTTCACAATAACAAAGTTGAAGACACATTTTTTTTTTAAGAAAATTCGTAATCATTCATGCAAATAAGGCCGAGAAACTTTCAAAATACATCCCTGAAAATGTACATTCTGTACCACTTCCTATTGTCTAAGCCGAACTTTAATCTAAACCGAATTTAAAAAGAACAAACTTTAGAAAGTCTCAAGCTAACCAAACCTCTGTTTTAATTTTGAACAGATGAATGGCCACGCTCAAAGCCGTTCACAATCTTGTACAGTTTCCAATTTCCTTGTAGACAAAATGAGCATCGACTTTATGTATTCCATGTAATCCTGACATTGTCGTCATAGATAATGCGATGTGTGCCAATGTCGTGATACACAATAAACCGTTTGCTTAGCTTCTGATCAATATTGTCGACGGTATTTCGGGAACATCTTATGTCATGGGACACTATTATAGATATACCTATATGTTGTATGTTATTGTTATCTTGTTCGGGATAATATTTCCGGGATCTATTGAGTTGGGTATACTTGAAATTTGATTTGATTTGGTCCATAATCGGTAATGTGTTGTCAAATACGAAAATTTATCTTTACCGACTTAAAAAAAAGGAGGTTATTTATTTATTTAATTTAAGGATTACCAACGAGATTATTTTTGTTCTTATTGCTGAATGGTATCGGTCTTGACCTCAATCACGCCTGATGGAAAGCGATGGAGGAGGTCTGTGATGGAATGAGTGTGCCCAGAATCTTCTGGGCACGCTCAAGGCACTGAAACTCTCACGGATCGACCAAACAGAGCAGGCTGCTTGACGCCGAATTCCGGTGGGAGGGTGGTCGAAAACCAGGCGGACGTTAGCCCTACCACGGCAAGGGAAGAATTCGCCAGTCAAATAAGGTGTTGGGTGTGACTGTCCAGGATGCGCGGAGCGCTCGGTTCAGTTGAGTAACTGGCGGAACAAACTGCGCTACCCGAGGAGGCTTCTTCATGCATCCCGAAAAATAGATACATTACAAATTATCTTTTACAATAATAAAACTTGTATAATAAATACAGTATACTGTAATGCACACTCAATTACAGGTAACCATAGCTTATAAATTATTGAGTACACATGCTCTGAATCATCAGAATCTGCCTAGCCTTTTCCCAACTATGGGGATGGCTTCCAGTGTAACCAGATGCAGCTGAATACCAGTATTTTACATGAAGTGACTGCCTATCTGACCTCCACAACCCAGTTACTGGGTAAAGGCTCCTGCAAACAGGCGCGACGTCTGACGCGAATCGCGCGCGACACAAAGACATGACAAAGACATGCGGTGCCTTTGTGTCGCGTGTCGTGTCGCGCCTGTTTGAAGGTGCCTTAATACACATTTATGCTTATTGCTAAGAGCTGCGTCATGCTAAGATGTTTCTTATAATATCCTGGTTAACTCAAAGCCGGAACAAGGAATAACTATTACATAAATAATATGTTCTTTACGACAATTGAACGAACACACATTCGCTAATTTCCTGTTTCTCGATAGAAATCATAAAATTGATCGCAATGACTTTCATTTAAGGCGACTACATGAACTAAAGCGCGGTCTTTGTTGGCCTGCATAGAAAAGAAAGAGAAGCGCGATGACACAACCCTGGTAATTTATTGCAAACCATGAAGCAATTATTTATTTACAAAAATCTATTAAAACCGACTAAAAATTAAAACAGCTGTTGCTTTAGTATGTTGCTTGTAGAATAATCTGACAAAAAATCATAATGATTGTATGTATATTAATTAGTATGGTTTTTATTGTAAAAATAATGTTTTTAGAGGTATCTTCATGATTTTTTTTACTATATCAAATTAGTTGTATTATGTTTGCAACACACTATCAACCTAGCATATATCCTGAAGAATATCATATATTTTTCCGATTTTATTTACTGTAGTCGATCATATATTTTTATTGTTTCTAAAACTTGCGGTTTGGTCCTGTAAGCCCCTTAACGCTGATTACAACATCCTCTCACCAAAACATCCATAACCCGACATCCCGACTTAACATCAAAGCCTACTTAACATTCTATACACATATTAGAGTACCACTCCTGAATAATCTCGCGTGCAAAGCAGAACGGAAGAAACACAATCAGGAACACCTAATTTAACTTGTTATAATACGATGAATATTCTAGCCATGTATAAGAGCAAACGAAAATATTCAAATACGTAGGGACTGAAATCACAGGAATCTTAATTAGGTGAAGTAGTGGTGAAAAGGATTTAGAGTGACAGATGTAGCCTGGCTGATGTACAGACGCCAGCACATCAAGCTACCCGAAACTGTAAAATTTTGGTAATCATCTTTGAACCTTATGCTTTAGCCATAAAGTTGAAAATCTATTAAAGAAATTTGACAGATTGTAGTAGTTTGGTGTGCTCGCGTCTGTACAACCGGTGGACGGAAAAATGCCCGGCCATGTGCGACGCGGACTTTTACACAAAGGGTTCCATACCACGAGGCAAAAAAACGCTGGAAAAAACACGTTTCTTGTATGGTATTTTCTCCCTTTTCCCTTTCAGTTCTATTAACTTTATTTTACTTTTATTATTTTGTTCTCTGTGAAAATGTCAACTCTTTACCAATAATAATTTAAATTATTTAAATTTAATTTGTTCATAAGATACAGCCCGCTGACAGACAGACGGACGGACAGAGGAGGCTTAGTAATAGGATTCTGTTGGCACCCTTTGGGTAGAGAACCCCCAAAAAAGTATCTAGCCTGCCTACCAAGCAATTTACTTCTGCACCTAGGAGACAAATTTTCAGTTTTATCTACTGTATTTGCAATGACACTTCTTATTTATATATTTCAAGCCTATAAACATCGAGTATCGATAACACATAGGTACTCTTTATAAAGACTGATCTGATACATTTAATCTCCACACTCTGGGCTGAACGCTTTATTTCATGGACGGATGGTTGAGATGGTTATCTGAAAGGCAGTGAATGATATCGTGACACTTAACAAAGGAGAATGGAAGAGGAAACATTTTGCTCTGACCCCAAGTAATATGAGTCAAGTTTAAGCAGAACAAACAGACAGGAGCTGCTCATCTTCTTGACACTCTTTTATCGCTTCATTCGACAGATTTTGATTACATATTACCGTACGTTTTCGGAATAAACCTCTTTTATTTTTTTGTATAGGGTTTTTTTTGGGTTCTGTGGTTCTAGAAAAATTCTGAATTCTAGGTAATAGTTCGCGTGTCGATGGCCCTGACACCCTGTATACCTGCAGTCTGCAATGCATCCATGAATCTACCGTATCAACAAAACATCGTTCGACTGTTTCCTTTGGGACACATATCTGCGTCAAGATTTGCGTATGTGACTTCTATTTACGTATTAAGATTTCTGTGGTCTGAACGCATAAAAGCCTATACCTACAGACTCAAAGTCAACATTCGTTAGGGAACTGCGTGTGTCATCTTTCACAAACGTGACCAGCCTGAATGATGTGAATGTCGGTTTAACAGAAATGAGGACAGGTCTAGTATCTACTGTTGCTCGAAAGGTAGTACCTATATAGAAATTGATTGAAAACATTTTATAAAGTAGGCATATATGGGCTGATGGTTTGAAGACCTCTTTGGCCCACTTGCACCACAAATCAACAAATGGATTTAACGCTAAACGCATTTAAAACATCATTCTGACTCTGTCATCTGCAAACGTTTGACAGAAGTCGAACGATGTTTTAAATTAGTTTAGCGCTAAATGCATGAAGTGATTTTGTGGTATTTTATTAAGTTATTTTGATATTCCTGTATCGCTTCGTAAGTTAGATATCACCCTAATTGCGTAACACAACTATCAGTCTCAATCTGAATCATTTTAAAGGATATTGCTAATACATTGCTTCATATGTTCAAAGAATTTGTCTGCTCAGCAACGTAAATAACGCAATGAATGTTACTAACCTAACCTAACTCCTAGAAATGGCAAAACTCAATAATTTAGCGGCTAATTTATTGAGTTTTACCATTTCTAGGTATTAGAAAGGCTACATTTTAGCCCTTTCCAAGAAGGGTTTGAACTAAACCAAAGACACAACCACAACTCCTTAGGATAGTTAAATTGGGAAAAAAAAGTACCTAGCTACCACGGTCTCCATTTCGTGCTTTGGTTTAAAGCATATAAACTTTTTAACTTGGTCTCTAGGTGTGATGTCACGTCCAAAGATTACGTGACCAAAGAGGTGTTGGAGCTGAAAAGGCAAAGGTTTTCAATATTAAGTTTTAATTCAACCAAGAACTAGATCTAGGATTTTTGGGGCGAAGTTCCTTAACGCGGTTTCCGGTAGGAGTTGATTGGTAGAAATTGTCACATAAGGAAAAGCGTTTGGTTTCCTCCATGCCACTTTCTCTTTGTCTCTTTCTATTATATACGAGTGTGTGTGCGTACGAGTACCGCTTAAGCCTGACAGGGGTCCTCCGACCGCACACGCTTTTTTGCAGAATGCCCCACTGCACCCACCAATGCACCCACAACAATATGCATAATTATGTAGAAAGTGCAATAAATCTGCCTGGCCTTTTCCTAACTATGTTGAGGTCAGTTTCCAGTCTAACCCGATGCAGCTGAATAACTGTATTAACATGGAGCGACTGCCTATTTACCCTCCACCACTCAGTTACTGGGTAACACGATACTTGGTAAGACTGGTTGTCACACTTTTGGGCTTCTGACGATCCGTAATGACGTCAAAGATGTATGAATGACAGCCGGGTCCGACGGCTTAACATGCTTTCCGAGGCACGGAGGGGTTTCGATATTATAAGGGATGGTCGCCCATCCATGAACTGGCCACGGCAAGCGTAGCTTAACTTTCGATCGAGCCCTTCTTAAAAAATACATATACTTGACACATGTTTCCTGTTTTTTACACATTCCCAATATTTTAGTTAGATATTGTGGTTTGAGCTATTTTGTCTGTTTTTGAATACCTACAAAGTTAACTACGAGAAATCAAGATGCGAAAAGCGTGAAAGTACTTCAAACTGCAACAGGCTATTTAATAAATATATACAGAGCATGAATGCGTCGCTTCCTCAAAGTAACCTTGCACCCAGACAACGTGCCCATACCTGTGTCACCAATCTGGCCAAGCCAAGGAAGATTCTTTAGGTGCCGCGTCAGCGTTGCTTGGAAGAATTAATTAGAGAGAGAGGGATATAGGTACCTATTGCTAGTTCATGTTTGTATATCATCAGTCGTAATTCTTTTTTTGTGCATACGCTTGTTTTACTAGAAATAGATAGTTTGCCACCACGCAGCCACATTCTCAGCAGAATCAGTAATTACAATATTTATTTGACTCATAATAGTTGAGAAATTAAACATTCATCTATTCTAAAGCATTCATAAACCTACGAAGAAACTGAGAAATCTAGGGTCTAAGACACTCTTCATGCCTTGCTTCCCTATATTATTCAACAACCCAAATATAAGCTTGCTGAGTGAGAACATAAGCGTTGCTCATACTTACATTTCCAGGTCACATACGTATAAAGTAGGCCACACAATTTAAAGCGCACCTGCATAACAACAAACAGTGCACACAAAACACAACATTTTTGAATTTAGTACAAGAAACAAAAGACAGTTATATACCCACTATAGCATACAAAGTCGCAAGCTATATGAAGACTTGTTGCATGAAGTAGGAACCAAGTCACAATTCAAAATGTAAGTATAAACTGCACAGGTAACTGGTTTCTACGTACGGAATAATTCAAAAGATGCATCTCACTTATTCGAAGTAGCTAAGTTTATTCCAGCATTCGATATTGAAATATTGTATCTTCTATTGGAAGTACGGCCAATTTAAAGTTTTGAATAAGTAGGTAGCTAGTTCGGTGAATAATTTGTATGGAAGAAGCGCGCTGTTACATATTGCTTAAATTGCATGTTTGATGTTGGAACTTTGCAGGAAGTAGTCTTGTTGTGACTGAATTATGTTTTATTTTATGGTGTTGTTTTTAGGAGGTTCATGAAATGTAATGGTACTCCTCAACTATTATCTCATCGCCATATTGCCTACTGAGTAATAGAAACTAACATGGAAAGACAAAGTTAAACCACTGATAACGAAACGGGTTATTGAGGTTTGTATATGGGGGAGGACGAAGTATTGATTAATTACATATTTTTAGCATTCATTATTCTAACAGTTTCAAAATTTCATACTGTATTTTAATTTTAATATATGTACGAGTATGTGTGAATTTCTTATTTTTGGCCAAAAAATCAGCATTGCCATAATGCCATTCAACGTGGCAATGCTGTTAGAAGTTTGGGCACTTTTCCAGTTGACAGCGATGTGGACATGCAAACGAATTTTTGATGCTCTTTGATTATATATTACATATCGTCCATTTTATTTACTCGAACATATTCCTATTATTGTTTTAAAACTTTTTATTTTCAAATTATGTACTTTAATTGAGAAAAACATATAACGCAACTGTTTTAAATTATTCGAAATCAATTTACTCGCTACTGAGGAACAATGCTACAAACTTCGCCTCTTCATGGTATCAGGATTTCTTCATTCGGTGCGTCCTCAACTAACTGCTGACAGCTTCCGAACTTTAACGGGAAACTTCCTTAATTTCTCGTCTCAAGTTTGTCTTACTTATTGCACTGTACAATTTATTCAGAATTTCGGTGATACATTTAGGCGTGATTACAATTTTGTGATAAATGTTAGAAAGACTAGAATTTTGGTGAGGTTGGGATGGATCGTACTGTTGGTCGCACTTAGCAAAGCAATTGATGACAACACAAGTGACGTAGCAGAATTCGTAGGGCAATGGATGGGGGGCAGTGCCATTGAAGAGATTTTCAAGGTAAAGGTAGGTTTTAAAGTTTATAGTTTTGGTCTGTTTTCAGTTACGTCGTTTTTTTAATGCTGTCTATATTTTAAACGAGCTTGTGAGTTGAAATAACTGGGTCGATTTATTTGATTGATCAGGGTGTCTAATAAATTAAATAAAGCTGGAAATGTTTAACGACTTTAAAATTAATCTTCCCTATAAATGGTCAAACATTATTCTGAAATATATTAAGGCTAAGTGACACATTTCCTAAATATGTCCAAGTTATAAATTACAGACAGTTTTTAATCATGTTATGGTTTAATTTATTAAGATCTATGTTTTACCGAAACGGAACTCCCATATAACTTCAAGATAAACCCCTTCAAGTTTACACTGCAACAACCATTTACAACAAACTACACACAAGCGTATGATTCTCCATTTCCTTTATCAATCATCTGGAGTTGACGTGACAAATATACCTCCTCTCGAGGGCTGATGCCTGATGTATGTGAGCGTGTGTCAGAGATATGCCAATGTCACGTGCAAGCTTGTAACATGGGTTTCGACAAAGAATAATTATGTATAGAAGCGAAACTCCTGATCTGAACACATGGAAAGATCAATCTGAAGGTATATCGATCAAACTGGATCCACAGACACAAAATGTTCTCATCAGATTTTAAATTATATGCTTTAGGGAGTAGTCGCTATGACCACCGTACATGTTGAGATCGCAATTATCACAATCGGTACGGATTTTGATGAAGTCAGACGGATTTAAGTCGGCAGCTTGCAGTTTTGGGGCGTACGATACGTTCAACACAATCAGGATTGTGTTGTAGTTTACAGCGCACTTAAGACGCTCTCTGCAGTCTCTGCTTAATCTTCGTCTACTAAAATTAATAACCTTGTTATGGATTTGGCCAACACGTATCGGGGTGGTAGTAGGAGCTTGTTTTGGCAGCATCCTCGCTCGGTCAAAGGTCAGTATATAGTAAGGCGATTAGGTTATCACATTATTTGTATTCGACATTACGTATTTTAACCATACATAATTAAAATCATTAACAGCAATTAACATTCTAGTCGTGTTACCTTTTTTTAGGTTTCCGTACCCAAAGGCTAAAAACGGGACCCTATTACTAAGACTCCACTGTCCGTTTGTCTGTCTGTTTGTCTGTCACCAGGCTGTATCTCATGAACCGTGACAGCTAACCAGTTGAAATTTTTACAGTTGATGTATTTCTGTTGCTGCTATAACAACAAATACTAAAAAAGAATCAAATAAATATTTAAGGGGGCTCCCATACAGCAAAGGTGTTTTTTCTGCGTTTTTGCCTTGTGGTACGGAACCCTTCGTGTGCGAGTCCGACTCACAAGTCAGTTTTTTTCGTTGGAGTACCTATATAACAACATTAAACTTAATTTGTGATTATTTGGTAACAATACCATAAAGTTCGCCCCGCGCGTGTCTTATTATCATGGGTGGTTTATGTCGTGCCAATTTTAAGCTATTTATTTTGTTTGAAAAATTCAGTGTTCTATTTTAAGTTAAATTGTTTATATTATTATTTTAACAGATTGATAGCAATTTGTAATGCTGCCGCTGTCCACTCTTTATAGGTTTCGCTTCTATTCAGTTTTGTTAGTCTATGGTTTAGATCTCTATGACTAATGATTATTGTTGTTTTATGAATAGGGTTGAATTACAGCAATCGTAGTTGCGGTTGAGCGCTGGATTGATGTTCGATTTGGGCTGTGTGTGGTTTGTACTGGACGCAATTATTGTGTCGGTATATTATCCGTGAATTTAAGGGGCGACGGCAGAGAATCAGACTTTGATTCATATCTATATTAATATTAAAAAAAAATTGAGTTTGTATGTAGTTCGGAATTTCTGGTTCGATTTCTCACGATGTGTTCCTTCACCATTTTGAGAGCAGTGCTGATGCAATAATTTACACAACGTAAAGCGCCTATCTGAGTTTGAAACTACGATCTACAATTCGTAAGTTGAGGCCGGTACCACTGCTCTGGGTGGTCTAGTTGTAACGATCGCGTCTATCGACTGCCCTCATAGGTTATATCCTATGAGAGCATTTTTTTATTTTAACGTACGTTTCGTATTTTACGTTAAAATAAGAAATTTCACGGGAACGAAGTCGCTGGCAGAAGCTAGTGTTAAATAAATGATGAACATTTAAGCGATGTTTTAATTTAATACATAACCTTCTTCTTGGTAGAGAAAAGGAGGAAAGTCGTCGCCATTGGATCTACTTATTTGTCATCAACGAGGACTAGAAGTAGTCGCAACAATATCTTATCCAATACAATTTCTTCTTAGAATCTTCAAAACCATTTAAATATTTACTATCAGAGTATAAACAATACGAGCATTCTGGTCTTAACATTTTGTTGACACGGAAAATGTTTCTGTATGACAAAGTAAACGGCGACCTTATTAAAAATGTACTCGTAGTATTGCAAAAATCATAAACATAATAGAATATGGTTGCAAAAATGTCTTACCTACGATGCAAACAGGTTTATTCCTAGTTCAGGTAGAATCCAATTATTTCTTACCTACCTCTAGTTTAAGGCCCTATTTCGTAAATATTTATGTAAATTAATTATTTCAATAAACAATTTAAATTTAAATTTGAACTGAAACAATGTTAGTATTTATCTGTAACCGTTGTTTTAACAAACAGAATCGTGTTCCAACAATTGTTGAAATTCATTTAACATTCGGCCGAAATATTATAATGCGAAATACTCGTAACACGAAGATTGCTGCTGCAGATAACGTAGCCATAACCGCATACAGTTACGTTACGTTTACGTTATAGGTAGTTACAAAAAGCTGGTGGAATATTTGACACCGTTAATTTATTCTAGGGCATTTTGTATGGGGTTTATGAATCGTAAAATAGAAAGTTATATTTTTGAGGTTCAATAACCACGGTTTAGGGAAATTGTTACACGAAGGGCTTTTTCAGTACCGACACGTGTATTTTTTATGGGTAGGTATAAAAATGTTTTTTATTTTATGGGAAAAACAATAATTATTTAAATTTATTCGTTGCAGGAATTTTCCATATTCTTATAAGGAGCTTTTACTATACGTTGCCTAAAAACATCGCTTCACACTTTCCCTGTTTAAAATGTGGCAACTTTCAAGTGTTTCAGAAAACCTGTAATGTTACCAATGTTAGAAGTTGATAGATTGGATTGTTCTTAGTTTTTTTTTTTGTTATTCAGTAAGAATTCACATTACGTTCGAATATAATCCAGCATGAAACATTAACATTAACAACATTAGTTGTTGTTATTTGAGTTGTTGTTAGTTGTTATGTTGTTGTGTGTTTGTTTGTTGTTTTGTTTGGTCGTTTACTTATTTTTATTTTTATGCATAATCGGCCTACAATGTTCCCACTGCTGGGACACAGGCTTCTCCTCTGTGAGAGGGAGTGGGCAGTAATCCACGACGCGGGCCCAGTGCGGGTTGGTAGATGACACATGTCTTCGAATTTTTAGTTCTAGGACATGCTAGTTTCCTCTCGATATTTTCCTTCACCGTTTTGAGAAATGTTTTACGCGATGAACAGTTTCTTTTAAACGAATTAAACTGGAAATTAGAAAATTTCCCCAACTAAAATTATTGACATTCAATATTAGCAGAGAAAACGGTATCATAATAAGATCAAGTAAATGCGGTTCAAATTCAGTGTTAATCAATAAATTCACTTAGTTGATCGAATAATGCAAACTATTTAAATTGGAAATAGCTATAGTTTGATTAAATACTCTAGCTAATACTGTAAGTGAACCGAAAGTGAATTTAAGCCCATTTACATGGAGCGAGTTTCTTGATCGTTTTATGGCGAGACTGTGCATACTAAACTATATTATACACAAAACATAACATCACGCCTGTATAGGCAGAAGGTTAGACAGAGGTGTACCTATTTAAACATAAAGATT
This sequence comes from Luperina nickerlii, assembly GCA_963855955.1. Classification (NCBI taxonomy): domain Eukaryota; kingdom Metazoa; phylum Arthropoda; class Insecta; order Lepidoptera; family Noctuidae; genus Luperina; species Luperina nickerlii. The sequence goes on from OY979675.1 coordinate 12,508,493, forward strand.
TATTTATTTGCAAAAACATGTGTAGATAATATACATGGTATAATGTTTATTATAGGTGTTACAGTTACTTGTACGCAAAATACGCGCATTGACGTGGAGTTGCGTTACAGGATATTCTTTAGCACATGTTTGACCATGGCTGGTGTACAAATTAGGTCGGAAGACCATAAGATTTCATAAAAAAATAAAAATATACAAAGTTATATAATCTAAAAAAATAAAAATAAACAACAATTAATACCCGAATCTCTTCAAAGTAAGAGTGAACAGGCTTCTTCTGGGTGAGCTCACTCCATCGTAGACTTTGTCTCTGTCATCTCTGACCTAGACTAGAGTCAAGAGCAAACCCATTTCAAATAAAAAAAAAAATTAACATTAATATTAAATTATAAATAAATCATTTATATTAATATTAAATTATAAATAGCAGCATTTTTTTTTATTACACACACACCCACACCCACACACACCCACATTACGCCAGCTTTGTTTAAGTGCCATGTAATAGAGGGTGAGGCTATTGCAATCAACCGAGCACAAATCAGACTCCGTGCTGCTACTAAGAAATTCCTGACGGAAAAACTTAATAACACTTTGCCCGAGCTGGGAGTCGAATCCAGGATCTCAAGCTAAGCATTCGTGTTTGCGTCCACGAGACCAACGAGGCAGTAAGACACTAGAATACTCATCAGACAATTATCGCTCCCATCATCGTGATCTACCAGCCCTTATCCCAATTCATTTAGGGTCACCATGCGGCAAATTAATTGTGAATGTATGAAAGAAAAAGACATAGGTAGCAACCTATGTCTTTTCTTTCATACATTCACAATTATTTATTCGCTGCATATTTTTTTAGTATAAAATATAAAGACATACGTACTGCTATCTATGTCTTTTTCTTTCATACATACATAATTATTTACTTGCAGCATATTTTTTTTTAGTATGAAATAAATTAAAAAGACATAGGTACTGCTACCTATGTTTTTTTATTTCATACATTCACAATTATTTATTTGCAGCGTATTTTTTTTTTTGAGTATGATTGAAAAAGTCATGCTAACTTTTCTTTCATACATTCACAATTTTTTTTTGGGTATGAATGAAAAGGACATTCACAATAATTTATTTGCAGCATTTTTTTAGTATGAAATAAAAAGACATAGGTACTGCTACGTATATCTTTTTCTTTCATACATGTCTATTCATAAGTAATTGCAGAATTTCTCTTGCCTCGTGAGGCGAGAAACTGTCTCCGTGGAACATAGCAATTAGCTTTCCAGCAACCTTTAATGTTTAATCAATGGAACAATGTATTTCTATCTATGATACATTTTCACGTTTAATTATTCATTAGAAACACAGTTCATTGTTCTGTTTCGTTGCCCTTATAATTTAACAATAGGTACCTACATTTCGATTGTACGGTTGGCCTAGAGGCTGATGACTTCTGCGCTATGGCAGGTGGTTCGATTCTAACATTTAACAAATACGTATATTTATACGGCCTACATGTTTTGGACAAATAAATAATCATATCTTATTTTTTATTTTTATTTAAAAGGTACAGACACCAGCAGATCAAGCTACTACAATCTGTCAAATATCTTTAATAGATTTTCAACTTTATCGCTGAAACATAAGGTTCAAAGTTGATTAGGAAAATTTTACAGTTTCGGGTAACTTGATGTGCTGGCATCTGTACACCAACGACGTATAACACTAGAAATATTGACATAATAATAAATAATAACATATGCATTGTGTTATGGTGAATTAGTCACTTACAGGCGTACACAGAACTTACATAAAAAATTGCTTCTTAAATATATATTTTTAACAAGATTTTTTACTCGTAGTGAGAATAATAGTAGTATAAAATAAATCTAATAGTAGTAATCTTATCTTATCTTATCTACATACATAACCCACCTGGGCTAGGTGCCTTGGTTTTGGTGGCCTAGTCCACCAAAATAAATAATCATTAATATAACTCACGTTTCCCAACTAGTGTCAACTGCCTGCCTAGCCTTTTTCCAACTATGTAGGGGTCGGCTTCCAGTCTAACCGGATGCAGCTGAATAGCAGTATTTTACATGGAGCGACTGCCTATCTGACCTCCACAACCCAGTTACTGGTTAATACGATACCCCTTGGTAATACGGGTTGTCAGACTTGTGTCAACAATTTTTGTTAAAATTGTGCAAAAATTATGCGTCGTTTATGTACCTACCTACTGTTATTATAATTTTTTAAGCAAAATATAGTTTTTGCATACTATGTTTGTGCACTTGGCTTGTATGTTTGCTTGTGTTAATTTAGATGAACAATATAACGATTTTAGTTAGATCAAAGTGCATTTTGTTTATTGTTCCATTGGTAAATAAAGATATTTGAAATGAATGAAATGAGTTAGACCAATAAATACATATAAGTAACTAATAAAGTAGGTAGACACCTATGTATTTGTTGTATTATATTTTATTTTTTTCTGTTTTCTTTGACATTGATTTCTATTGCTATTTATTATTAATTAATTTTTATTATAAAATGTGTCATTCTTTATAACTATTTTTTAACCGACTTCTAAAAAGGAGGAGGTTCTCAATTCGGATGTTTTTATTTTTTTTATGTATGTTCGGGCATAATTTACTGTCCAGACTTATTTTTATTAATTTATATTTTATTGTCGAGACTTGGCTGGCTTGATTACTAAATCACAAACATTTGTACTTAACATAGCGCACTCTTTATTATCTTTATGTAACATCATTATTGAAGGGTTTTGTAGTTGGAATGAATTTATCCGAAAAACAAACTTAACGTTGTAGTTGTAAATCATGTTCTCCCATACATTGCAACTGCAAATATAAGTTGGTCGACTATTACTTGTAAACTTGTAAAGCCTACTCAGCTGTGATAGTTTTCCTTTTAACTTATGTGATATGTACTATTACCGTGATTTTTTTCACATATCCAAAAGCAATCATTTAGCTAGCTTGGGCACTTGACTCTAACAGAAATTAGCACTTTAAAGCTTAATATTTCACAAATGGATCCCTGAATCGAAAAAATGTCTGCACAAACCCGCAATATTTTTTAAAGTCCTATTCAACGATACCCCACGCCACGGGGTAGACGATAAACAAAACCCATCCCCACTTTACGTGTAGATGAGGTAGGTACTTACCCTAAAAAATTTTTTTTTCACGATTTAATTTTCGCACTTTGTTGCGTGATTAATATGCCTTGCAAATTATAGCTTTCTAGTATTAAGAGTCTCTGAGCTAAGCTGTGGACGGACAGACGGACATGGCGAAATTATAAGGGTTCCTTGTTGACTACGGAATCCTAAAAATGACGCAGTCCACTAGCCTACCTCAATGATTTCAAATTATTTGAAAGCCTGCATCTAATTTTAAAAACTATAATTGTACCTATCAACTTCGAGCAAATACACTGAAGCGGACTCCATTCTGCAAATGATCGACCATGCGAGTATCTAATTGTATGCCACAAATGTAGTTTAATTTGCAGTAACTGTCACAAGATGGGACTGGATGTAATGCAAACCTGGTATCTGTGATTTAACTGGAGGACGTGGGTTTATTGTTGTGCACGTAGATGTGTAAAATGTAAGCGGACTGAAATTGCTGAAACTATTCGTTTATTTCACAACTTTTTCCGCGTAAAATTTATTTTGCTCCCGACCCACCCCGTCGCATCGCATCGCCTACCTGCGGTATTAGTTCGTTTTAGCGTTCTTTCTTACTTTTTTATTTATTTATTTAATACTTAAAGCACATAAATGTACAGAGGCGGACTTAATGCCATAGACATTTTCTACCAGTCAACCTTTGGGTGATGCAGAGACAAACAGTGGTAGGTGCAATAATGAAAATTGAGGAATAAATATTTTAAATATAAAGATACGCAAAACCTATTAAAACTATAAATATAATATAGGTACCTAATTATATAAATACAGATAATTCTTTTTGTTCGGCTCCTAATACAGCTCTCCTCAAGAATTGGGCTATCAAATATTTATTTATTTTTATTTATTTATTGGATCGTCAACAGAGGCTACACAGTTACTTGCATGTTAACATGAACAGGGACAAATACAAGTGTGTGCTTCCAATTATAGGCTACCACATCATTCACTTAACATCTAGGTAGGTACAACAATTTTAACATAAATCACAATACAATACACGAAAATTAAAGAAAAGAAAAGAAAATTAAAAGCTATAGCAAAACAGTAAGTACGGGTACAAATAAAAAATCATAATAAGCACGGACTAATTTCAAACAAATTCAAATAAAATAAACTAATAATTAAAAAATAACCAAATATCAACAGAAAAAGAAAAAAATATATATTATTATTTGGATACCTACTAGGACTTTTAGGTCTTTTTAAACTTTTTTAGTTTGCATGTGATATCTAATTCTAGTTAAAAAAGACCTAAAAGTCCTAGTATCCAAATAATAATATATATATATTTTCTTTTTCTGTTGATATTTGGTTATTTTTTAATTATTAGTTGGTATAGAAGTATCGAAGCATAACGCTTCGATACTTCGTTATACTGCCTACAGAGCCTTGGCAAAACGGCGAAGTGTCCGAGGTTTGTTTTGGATCCCGGCACATAGAAAAGGTTACAGTTACATTTCCGCGGCAAGCGAGATGGTGAGTGCACCATCTCGCTTGCCTTGCAGCGACTAGCGAGCTCCTTGGAAAGTCGCATATAGGTGTATATGCGACTTTCCAAGGAGCTGGCTACAGTCAACAACCCCATTGAATAGTTTGTGAAGATATGAGAGATCTTGAACTTTTCGTCTAACTATCAACGAGGACATTTTATACAATACAATACAAAAATATTTTTTTCAAATTCGACTGGTAGTTCCAGAGACCGCGTTCAAACAGACAAAAACAACCTCAAGCTCAAAGCATTTATTTCAATTAAACCATTTACAGGCACTATTGAATTTTCAAGAAGTCGGTCAGTCAGAAAATATGAAGCTAGTTGCCCATTCCAAAGCGTAGGTACCTGTGGAGAAGAACGGGCAAGAAACTCCATGGACACTCTTTTTAAATTATATTTTACAAAAATATTAGTTACATCATTAATTTTGATACAAACCGAAACAAACTCTTCAGCTTTATTATTATTAAGTTTAAAAATAGATGAGGACAATATTTGGCAAAATGTCAAAAGGAAAAAAACCATAGCTTATTATTGTTACTAAATATACAAATATTGGCTGTCCTAATAATATAATTAATAATAATTATCTAAAGCCTTATTCACAACTAGCTGCGCCCCGCGGTTTCACCCGCGTAAATGTTGATCCCGTGGGAATATCGTGATAAAAAGTAGCCTATATGTTAATCCAAGGTGTCAGCTGACTCCATACAAAGTTTTAACAAAATTGGTCCAGACGTTTGAGCGTGTAGAAGTAACAAAGATATACAGGGTGAAATTAAATTCATGGGCATCCTTTTAAGGGGTCATTGTACTCATCATTATGAACAACTTTTACTATGAGACCAAACCTGAAAACGCGAAAAAAATCAGCTGTCAACATTTATGTTCGTACGAGTCGTCAAAATGTAGGGAACAGCTGATTTGTTTTCGCGTTTTCAGGTTTGGTCCCATAGTAAAAGTTGTTCATAATGATGAGTACAATGACCCCTTAAAAGGATGCCCATGAATTTTATTTCACCCTGTATAAACACACACACTCACAAACTTTCGCCTTTATAATATTAGTGTGGTTGGGTCTTTCAGATAGGCTAGAAACCGACCCCAACATACTTAGGAACAGGCTAGCCAGATTGATTGATTGCTTTCTGTTGCCTTTTTTCGCACATTGCAGAAATGATCAATAGCCCTCACTCTTACAGGGTCTCTATTTCTACATAAGGCTTGTTAATCTAAAGGCTTTCTTTTTTTGGAATAGAATTGTGTCATTTCAATATAATCAGCATAAGGCTGATTGAGGGCCCCTTCATTTGCAGGCCATTGACCTCAATCCTCAGCCACTATCATCAATCTAAGACCATGTCGGTCTACATAAATGATTGTACATAATACGTAGTAGGTTATTCTGTGTATACAGATTAACCATTGATTAAGTGGCTGCGTATACCAAGTAGGTACCTATACTTAATCTATTTCAATTATCGAAGTGAACGCTTGGCATTCGATTTAGCCACATCAAAATCATGGCTAATTCCTATTGTAACAAGTCATATTATCATACATATTGTTGATGATAGCATGAGCTTACAGCCTGAATGATAAGACACGTTTTTATGACGAGAAGAAAACCATAATTACTAAATAACTATACGATGCGACGAGCTCGTAAACAAGAGTCGTTACGTTAGACAGTTGAGCTGTAGTTAATTCTAAGTATAAATATTCTAAGGGCACTAGTGGCCCAGGGGCAACGACTCCGACTTACGAGTTATATATAGGTCGTGGGTTCGACACCCAGGCAGGCGCTTTACTTTGTGTAAATAATTTCATCGCCACTTCTCTCGAAACGGTTAAGGAAAATACCGTAAGGAAACCGGCATCTCATAGAACCAAAAATTAGAAGAGATGTGACATCTTCCAACCCGCATTGGGCCCTGACCTCGTGGTAGATTATTATATAGCCCACTCTCATGAGAGAAGGCCTGTGTCCCAACAGTGGGAAAATTATAGGCTCATTATATTATGTTACATAATTCTAAATTGGGAGTGCAATGGGAGCATAACAAAAAGTTATAGGATAGGTGAAAAAGTGTTTGAAATAAGAAGCAAAATTATCACATAGTGTGAGCCAACTGCTTCCAAGGACTTGGGTTCTATCAAGTGACTTTTCAAGCTCTCATCAAACTTTAGCAAGCGAGCGAGCACGATTGTGTCAACTAACTTATATAGAGGTAGCGTAAACTAGCGCGAATATTAGCGTGACTTGCTAGTCATTAAAACATCCGGCACGCGCAGTCGCGTTTCGCATCCCGCTCGCTCACTGCACTTACATCTCCGTCAATCGCAGTTCACTGCTGAACATAGGCCTCTCCTCGCGAATATTAGCGTGACTTGCTAGTCATTAAAACATCCGGCACGCGCAGTCGCGTCTCGCATCCCGGTCGCTCACTGCACTTACATCTAAGCCAATCGCAGTCCACTACTGAACATAGGTCTCTCCCAGGCTGTACCACAACACCTTGTCCTCCTTCCCCATCCAGTCTGTCTCAGCCATCTTCTTAAGGTCGTCGGTCCATCTAGATGAAAGGGTTGAAGGGTGGCTGGTAGCACCTGGATAATAATTGCCGAAAATGGAGTTGAAAAACATGTAATATATGCTTATATCCAGTAGTGGACTATTGTAGGGTAAGGATGACGATGATGTCCCTAAATACCTTCCTAATTAAAACTAATGAGAGACATCAACTTGCTTTCGAGCTAAGTACGGATGGAAGTACGTGCTACAATCATGGTAATTGGTATACAAATTAGTTAATACACTCTCGGCATTAAGTATGAATTAGTGAACAAGATTGTTTACATAATGTAGCACTAATTATTGTTAAGAGCTGATCGACAAGAGGCAGCCATGAATACGCGATGTGCTGAATAATTATTATTAAACTGTGATTAAAGGGTGTAGCGTCACTCGTCGTTACGTCAACGTCTATGGCACATCATCATCAAGGCGTCGTCGTCTCAACACCTCTCTCATTTGAATTCGTATATACATATATTATAACTACATTTTATAGTAAATAGTATGTATGTGTATATATCTTATTTATGTATTTGTGTATCTAATTTTAATAGTTGTTTTGATCATTGTTTCTCTCAACCAAAGCATCAGCCATCTAATCTCTTCACCATCCTTGGTTGACTGGTAGAGAATGCCTTTGTACCTTATTCTGCGAAAAGTTTGAATAAATAAATATACAGGGTTAGTGGAAAAACACCAACAACCTCTTAAGAGGTCATTGTACTCATCATAATGAACAACTTTTACTATGGGACCAAAAAAAAATCAGCTGTTCCAAGTGAAGACCATTTGACGAGTTCCGAACATAAATGTGGGAAACAACAGATTTTTTTTTCGCTATTTCAGGTTTGGTCCCATAGTAAAAGTTGTTCATAATGATGAGTATAATGACCTCTTAAGAGGTTGTTGGGGTTTCTCCATTAGCCCTGTTTATGGCAATAGAGTTTCATTTGAACGAAATAAGTTTTTTACTTATATAAATTATTATATCTCTGACCTGGACGCGAGGGCTGGTTCGAGATGGTATGGGAAAAAAGTTCCTGGAAGGATTTGGGGGATATCTTTGCCCAGCAGTGGGAAAGTACAGGCTAACAAACAAAAAAAATATTGCATTAATATTACGATTATATCTATTCTTCTTGGGTAGATTTTCACCTTCTTTTCTTCAGACGTTACTTATGTACGTGTGTGGACATTGGGCAATATACTAAGCTAGTAAATATACATGCTTTCATTCATCTCCCGTACGTACCCACTTCAAGGGTCTCTTCGCAAAGAAAAAGCAGGCATTGGCCAACGCGCATGCTCTTGCTTAGAACGGTTAGGAAAAAATATTTGGGTTTAAAAAAAAGTAATGTTAATTTCTTACATAATAATAGGACACAATGTTAATAATTTGAATAATTTGTATTGTATGCCTAAAAGGTGGGACATAGCTGATCAACATCACTGTAATTCTTAACACCTGTATGTATTTCTGTACCTATGATCCACAATAAACATGATTGATTGATTGATTGATAAGGCTTTCGAGACCAGAGCGGTAAATTATTATTTTGGAAAATGAGCCAAATACTCAAAATTTTAAATAAAAATTATATTTCTGTATATTATCCGAATAATCGACAAGATTATTCGGATAATATACAGAAATATAATTTTTATTTTATTTTTGTAAAAAAAATTGTTAAAAATATTTATTTTATTTTTGTTAAAAAAAAATTCCCAACTTAACGTAATACCTAAATAGATACTCCAGCGCTTCCTGGATATTAGGCGTGACATTTGTGCATTTAATCTTATCACTGTTCACTATATAAATGATCTTATTAGTCAGCCTGCCGCCGCGTTTCGCCGCGTGGTGGTCGGAAATTATTCCACGGCAACAAGTACGCTATGTGATAATCCAGGTTATAAAATATCTAATCTAGTCTAACTAACCTTTATTGTCCCACTGCCCGCAGGAAAAAGGCCTCCCTGTCCCTTTTCCACACGATTCTGTCTTTTGTGAGTGCCGGCCAGTCCCTACGTTAGGAGTCAAGGTTGTCCCACTATCTTCGTCTTGGCCTGCCGCGATGGCGTCGTGCATTTAGTGGGACCCAATCGGTGGTTCCCTCAGTCCAATTGTCATCTGACATGCGGCAAACATGTCCGGCTCAGGCCCACTTAAGTTTAGTGGCTTTCTGGGTAATGTCCGTTGTCTTGGTTTTGGCGCACAGTATTGTGTATAACCGACATAGCCCGAAGAATTGCCAAACTTAAGTAACAGTGGGCAGGGCACATTGCTCGCAGAACAGTTGGCCGATGGAGCCGAAAGGTTCTGGAGTGGCGACCGCGTACCGGAAGACGTAGCGTTGGAAGGCCTCCCACAAATTGTGATTTTGACAGTGGTGCAAAATCAGAGGCAAAATAACTGTGAAAGGACTGCAGTAGTTTTTGTTTTTTTCACTGTGTACCGTCTATCGTAAGTATATTTTAACTAGCTTCTGCCCGTGACTTCATCCGCGTGAAATTCCTTGTTCCCCCGACCCACCCCGTAGCATCGCGTCGCCTTCCCGTATTATTACTTCGTTTTCACTCAGCATTCTTTTTGATATTTATTTGTTTTTGCTCGGCGTTACGTAACCAAATACAAAAATAGTTGCGGTAGTTACAGAGATTAAACGCGTTCAAACAAACAAACTCCTCAGCTTTATAAGTATGGATGTCTTTGACACTAGGCAACTATAATTTAGAGAATGTTTATAACTGTATCGACACCTTAAAAGAAGGTTAGCAAAATTTTCATGTTCTGGCCATCATTTTAATTTGGTAGCTAGCTTACTCAATCAAAATTCGAAGCTCATAAATCATCTTTAGAAAAAAGGTGACATATTTTTAAATTGTTACACTTTATATTCACGCCACGCCAACCGACTTGCCTTAGAATTTAGATGAGGTTGTCACCAAAACGTTTTTCATTTCATCTGAAAGAAATTACCGAAAAGTATTGATTTACGAGTATCTTTATAGAAGATTTAGAACGAACGGTCTACTCAACAACAAGCAAAAAGGCTCTTGGATGTCGAACCTAAATAAAAACAAAAGCTTTTAGGAATGAGTGAAAGGCTCTTACGTATCGAAACTAGGTGAAAACACAACAAATATGTGAAAACAAAACTTTTAGCAAGGGATGAAATGGCTCTTGCGTAGCGAACCTAAACTCTGATGTTTAATTTGTTAGACCAAAATGACTGCTATATGATAAATGATTTATTTTTTGTAAGTAAGTTTATAAAAACACTTTTACACGTCAAATATATTTTTTTAAACTAGATGAGGTCGGCGTTTCCTATCTGACTATTCTGAGAAGAACGGCCGAAACAAACTCAGAGGTCACCGTCAGACAAAATCTTGGTCAGATCGTATCGTGTGTATCGTGCGAGGATGGATGGATGTTTGTTAATCTTTTACGCAAAAACTACTCAACGGATTTTGATGAAATTTTAGAGTAATATAGCTTATACGTCAGAACAACTCATAGGATATTTTTATCCTCATATTCCCTCGGGACCGACACTTATGCGGGTGAAACCGTGGAGCGCTGTTAGTAATAAATAATACTAAATAATGTCATGTTGATAAGAAAAGGTCGATCACACTTTGTTATTTTGGTCTAGCAAATTAAAAATCAGAGTTTAGATAAAAACAAAAACTTTTACGTTCAGCAAGGAGCAAAAAAGCTGTTGCATGTCAAACCTGGATTAAACACAAACATAAAAAGTCGAAAGGTGTTGTGGAACATCCTTTCGCTGTATATTATGTATGTATTTTTATTAGAATAGAATACACTTTATTGTGTCTACTGTTTATTGTGTCTCTTGTCTCTCTTTGTTTGTCTCTTTCTTTGTCTCTTTTTTTGTTATTTTTTGTGTGTGTTTCTCTTTTTTATTGTATGTTTTGTTTCTTAGTAACAGACCGAGTTTGGAAGTTGGCGGTGTGATACCCCCATGCCTCGGAAAGCACGTTAAGCCGTTGGTCCTGCGCCTGATTTGAGAGTGAGGGACGAGAGAGTGCACCTGTGTCTGCACACATACTTGTGCACTATAATATCTATCACTTGCACAGTAAGCAAACTGAAGTGGCAGTGGGCTGGCCATGTCTGTCGAAGGACCGATGGCCGGTGGAGCAGACGAGTCGTGGAGTGGAGACCGCGTATCGGCAAGCGTAGTGTGGGACGCCCCCCAGCTAGATGGACGGGCGACCTACAGAAGGTGGCTGGGGTAGACTGGATGCGGAAGGCGGAGGACAGGGTGCTGTGGCGCAGTCTGAGAGAGGCCTATGTCCAGCAGTGGACTGCGAGGATATTATCTAACTCAGGCTGATTGATTTGATAATATCTCCCGCGCCGAATGACTCGTGTCCGCTTGAGGTCGCTATTTCCGAAACTCGGTCTGGAGGACTTTATCTATGTATGCATTAAATAACAGGCACAATGAAATAAATTAATAATGTTTGACACTTTAATAGTAAATAGGTGAAAAAAAAAGTGTCCTGATGGTCATTAAATGTTACACTTTTTCGGTCTAGCTCTCATTTTCCAAGTGTGCAAAGTATAACGTGCGTTTAAAAACAAACTTTTAGCCAGAAGCAAAGGGGCTCTTTTTTGCATGTCAAAAAACCTATATAAAAATACTACAGTAAAAACAAATCCGTTTTATTTACACGTAAAAAAAAATATGGACATTCATTGAGCAAATTACATATTAAAAAAAAAACTGTTGAAACAGTAGTTATCACGTCGTTAAGGTAAAATATGTTTCGTTGAACTACAATTAAGCGCAATTGCAAGCGTCCCCCAAGCTCCAATTACTCTACACTTTATGTTCATGTATTTAAAATGTAGGCGTGACAAATTATAATTGGAACCTATAAAGTCATATTGGCTTTATCGTATGCAGAACCCGATCGATTCTGCAAGATATAAGTCAAAGTTTCATACAGAGTGGATTTTTGAGACAAGATAGTCTATCCATCATAAAAAAGTAAATTGGAGTCTCATTTCCTTCGAAATGTGTGAAAAAAGTTTGATTTGATTTTTCTAGTACTCAAAACTCAATTGGTTCGCTAGAGTGTTTTGATCGTTAAAAGAAACAGGATCGATTGGTATCAATTCGCATCAAAATTGTTTTGTGAAAATTGCCCATTTTCTTGCTGACTGGACTTTTTTTTAAATCTGTGAATGCTGATAAAAAGCCCTCATATCAAAATATCTCAAAAATTAAGGAGTCTCCAAAGACGATTTTCTTGTAGCTGCATTGGTTAAGGTACCTGCTCTTACGGCCCCTTTTCAAAATTCCACCCATTATATATACTCTTGTTCAACAGTGATGATGAGAAAATGTGCCTTATGGTCTTGATAACGGTTATTTCTCCCCAAAATTCCAACGACATTTTCCCCCTGGACAAAGCATTGTCTGTTCCGTTATACATCAAGTAATTTAGCTCAACGTCAGTTATACAAAATTATGGCGTCCATCTAATGGCGCCACCTGCAGATGGCATAGCGGCTTGACGTTGCCTACACATTCGCCTAGAATTAATTCCACCAGAATTAATTCCGAGTACCTCCGCCACTTTATAGGTAACAGTTTGTTCTTATTACGTACCCACAGCGGTTATAACAGGGTCTGAGACGGAATTAAACCGGCCTCTATTGTTGTGGTAAGTATTTTGCCGAGATGCCTAAGACGAAAAATTGAGCTTATTTTTTTGTGGAAATGAGCCTGGTGTTCTATGTTAGAGGGTTTCGTTTCAATGACCATTGTGCGTGGGTCATGGCGGCCGTCGGTGGTTATTCCCTCCAGAAGTTGATTACATCTCCCGGTCTGTCTAGAACATCTGTGTAAGATCTGGGTGCCCCGAGGGTTTTTGTCTAATCTGGGTGACACCTGTGCAACGGTTTCCTCAGCCTCCATGTAAACCCTGCATAGAGAACTATCTGCTATGTGTGGATTTCATGGGTTTAGAGCTAGAATCAGCATTTGATGCTTTTAAGCTCACAGAGGACGATGATAATGTCTAAAATAGCTGCGTTCGGTTTATGGTATCCTGTACAACATCCTGAGCAAAGGGATAAAAAAAAATATTATTAGAATAGTTTTCTATAACCGGCATTGAAACATAACATTTTGTTGGCACTTAAGGATCCAGAGGTAGCATTACGACCAAGATGCTTTTCGGTAAAATTCTTTATTTTCTATGGTTGGTTAAACACTATTAACTAATTTACATTTTTAGGGTTTCGTGCCTCAAAAAGAAAAACGGAACCCTTATAAGATCACATCCTTGTCCGTCTATCAAGACCTTTTTCTCAGGAATGCGTGAAGTTATCAAGTTGAAATTAATTGCAGTGAAAAAATCAAACTTCTAAATAAAGGCAATCAAAAGATACGTGCGTTTATGTTCCGTGCATAATTAGATACTCGCAAGGGAATCAAAACCTATAGGGTACTTCCCATGGATCTAGAATCATGAAATTTATTTAACTTGCTATAAGCAATGTCATGTAGCACAAGTAAAGGAAAAAATCCGAAAACTGTAAATTTGTAGTTACATAATCTACAAATTTGTAGGGAACGCTCAGTGCGCGAGTCCGACTCGCACTTGACCGGTTTTTTAAACCTAGCCCTTAAGGTGCCACTAGTCGATATTTTTCCATACAAATTTCGGGAGGGTATTATTCCACTGTATAACATTGTGCATTCAAAGTTAAACATGATATTTTGAATTATTATTAATTTGTCGGTATGGATACAAAATAGCAAAATAAAAAGGCATTAAAAAGGTATGAGCCAACAAAGATTCGTTTTTCTTGCGATTTTTAACATAATTTTGGGTCTAAATACGTAATAAAAGAACTGTAAAATTTTTAAAACCAATTCCGTACCGACAAAGCTCAATTATCAAAAAGTTCAATAAACTTTATTTATAATTGATTTATGCAGTGGCTTTTTCATAAAACTCGATTTTCCAAAGCACTTTTCGCATTTTTTTTTACCCGCCTTTCAGTTCGGAACGGTGAGACGTTGTACACTCACAAGCATAAGTATGTATACACTTGGCTTTATTCAAAGAGGATTTCCTCCTTTAGTTTTGAATGAAATTTTATGTTATTACGAACAAAGTATTTTCGAACCCATAGGTTTGTGTAAAGTGTCGTATTTCAACGTTGCATTCGTTATTTCACGTAAACATCGCATTTGAAAGTTGCCCAGTCTTGACAGATCAGTGCTCGTGACTGTACATGTAGACTAGCGTCTAACTGCTCATCACTGATACTAGCTCTGTCGGACACGAGGCCAGGTGACACAGCGTGCTTTTTGGCTACGACCACCAGTGAGTTCGAGCTCGCAATTAGTTTACTCTTAAGTAAAATAAAATCAAATTCAAAGTTAAAATATAGAAAAGACAAACGAAACTTAGATATGACATGAAATGATGAAAAAAAAATCTACGGTTGAGGGACATGATTCTATAGTTTTTTATATGGTGCTGTAGATATTTCTCAGTCCTTGATAACTATTGTGACTTATGAAATAAAACATTGTTAGTACGTAGTTTTGGCAAACAATTGACGTAATTCTCAAAGTGATCTATCTGTTCTTAGCAAACTGCTCGAAATCTTACTGAAGTTTTGTTGTGAGTGCGATTTCTGTTTGTATAATGAACAAAAAATAATTTAATATATATTTTTTGGGGCTCAAAAGATTTGTAAAGAATGCAGTATCGTGTATAATGATGTCCCATCATGGCCGCGACAATACCTACTGAAAGGTTGGAATTTTTTTTGAAGTGAAAACTTCTTTAGCGGCGCTGTGTACTTTTTTTGGAATGGGTAAAAACTTCTAAACTCGCGTCAGGTCACGTGACCCTGATCGAAAATTCGTAAGACGTAAAACGTAAGACGCGCGTTGTTGAGGACAGCGCCATCTATGCACATCGGGAAGAACTACGAGGGCCTCGCGTACTAACTACGTAGTTCATCCAACAACGACGAGATGGCGCTGAACCACGGATATATAACTGACGACGAGCTCCATGCGAGCGGCTTGCTTCTCTTACCACTGCCGCGACCAACACCACGAACTGAAGTCTATCCTGTGTGCTTATTTGTAAATCTGAATAAATTCCTTTCACGAGAAGAATAAACCAGTCACTTTGGTCATCATACCTGATTTGCAAAAAACCCTATAAAATAAGGAACACACCTTAACACGCGTGTTTTGTTTATAAGACGATTCACAAAATACACTCGTAATTGTTCAAGTTTTCACTTCTGTCGGCACTACCGGAGTGCCAGTTTTTTTAGTAACAAACAGTACCTTCCTTTAAATTTGACTTTTAATACTTTTCTTGGGTTTATATTACTATATTTTATTGATAAACTGTCAAAAATAAATTACTTGCATATTTCCAATAGTAGCAAAGTAAACTAATAGCCACTAAGTACTCATACACACGAGCGAACCGCGGCAACGATTGCATTTGTGTGTTTATCGATTCTGATTGTTTATCTATCTATCTATCTACCAGTTGCTTCTGTAGTCGCTCGTGTGTATGCACACTAACTAATGCTAACACGAATATTACCAGCTGAATAAATCGAAATAATAACAGTATATATATAAATTTATAAAATACCTAAATATTTTATGACAAAATAACACAATTCATTTAATAAAAAAAACAAATTTATAATGGTTTGGTTTCATTTCACAAAAGCGTTTTACACTTTCAACATGAAAATATTTAGTTCATAATTGATTCCAATTGTGCTATTATTGTGTACATTTTAATAAACGGAAAGTTGACATCAAATCCAGTCGGCGTCGATGATTCAATAATTAAATTAAGCCTGAGTCAGAGGGACGATCAATCGTGTCTCCCGAGATTATGAAACCGGGAAGAAGTCAATTAATTATGTGAAGACGCCTTTCCTGCGAAAACTATTTAAAGCTTTACACGAAAAGATTTTTTAGAGAAAATTAAAAAGTTAGCTGTTATTGATTTTAAAAGTTACATATATGTATATATGTTACCTATACTAAACGTTAATCGTTTTATCTCCCAGATATGTATTATGATTATGATTAGTGCCAATGTTAAAATAGGTACCTACTTTGCCCCGGGGCTTTTTGCTATATACGTAGGTATATTATTATATTGTCTTTGAAAAATAAACTAACAACTTATTGTATATTTTCTAAAGCATACAGGTATATTATTAAGCAATGAAACTCATCATTATTCTCCTGCCCTCTATAACACAATATGTATTTTTCTTCCATAATTCTCTATTAAGGCTCCTACAAACAGGCGCGACACGCGATATTATCGCGCGCGACACAAAGGCACCGCTCGTTGCGCTACTTGCGGTTCCTTTGTGTCGCGTGTCGTGTCGCGCCTGCATTTGAAGGAGCCTTTAGTCGTCATCTCGATAGTTGTTCCCTTTCTAACCATATATCGTTCATCATCGTTTCTTTGGTCTTCTCCTACTCTTAAGCAATGAAACTATTTACTTGAAATTAATTAAATGTTTTATTACATCGATTTACAACACCTTCACCAGAACATATTGGGGCTCATAAGAGGATGACGGAGCAGCAAGTGGCGCTGTCTAGTTTTGTTACGAAGTTACTAGAATCACCAAAGAGGTCGAACAAGGGTGACACTGGCAGATTACTGTCACTCCAGCATAGCATAGCATCGCTTCGATGATTGCGTGGCATCTGTCTTCTAATGACAGTGATTAAATCAGGCGAGCCGCTGTCGTACCACGTGTACGACGAACTGCTTCAGCACAATCCTGATGATATTGATACTGCTGAACCACTAATACGATGACCACTTCTGGTAAAGATTATTCTGCGCCGTTAAGTACATGACACCTTTTCAATTCCATCAGCCGGTCAAATCAAATCCGTGCCATAGATTACAAGTGCGGGATAGAATAGCAGGCAGATTAATTAAGGGCGCGAATTGATCGTCCCACAAATCCTATGGTGTATGAATTTAGATTGCCCGTACACTCAGGGCAAATTTCACCAATGAAACTGAACACGATCAGCACATCTAAACCGCGTTTAAGAGCTGTCAGAGTCAATATAGACACACACGAATAAAGAAGAAAAGAAAAATATTTTAATTATGACACACACGGAAAATACAAATACTAAGTAAAAAAAACTATTTAACACTACCAAAGTTTGTAACGATCTGTACCTTATTAAAATAGAGGGTAAGCAGACCGTCCAATAATTTTTATTAGGGAAGATAAAATACAGAAAGTTATAAAAACAGCTAGTTATAAAAATACTAAATAGCACGCACTCTCGGAAGTTTATAGTTCACACACGCGCGCACTCACTGGAGTTTTATAGTTCACGTTATGAAATCAGCTCAGCACTGTAGGAACGGGTATCAGGCGTCAGGGTAGCAAGTTATACGTGGTTAGCACGCGACGATTAGAAGTAGAAGGTCCCAGGTGGAATCTTTAGCTGGATCCCCTGGGTTAGTCAAAGATGTCGCAGCAGAACCAAGCAGTTCAAGTTGACACAGCAAAACCAAGCAGTTTTCTGATGCTTAATGTCTCAGTCCCAAGACTCGAATGCCAGCCACCTCCAGCTGTTCATGAGCTCGTTTCTAAGTAGTCTTCCTTTTTCAAATATCAGTTTTCTTCTATGTGGCCATCATCTAATCTGACAAGTGTATCCGGCCAAGACATATCCACGAGTGCGTAAAGAATATTATAAATCTAATTTAAAATTAAGTTATTTAGACTAAACAATCGTAATAATCTTAATAATACAAAAGCTAAACATATTGATAAAAATAATTTAAGTTATTTAGACCAAAGAGTAATTACCATAGACTAAGCCAGAAAGACATTTAAAAAGTAATTGACAGTTTGACAATTGATGTGTCACAACATGAAAATTGAGTAAAAGTATAATGTAAACATATAAACAAATAAAAAGGATGATAAATAGTATTAAAGTGTAAATAATGATAAATAGTATTATGCGTGATGAAAGTAAAGTGTAAGTAAGCATAAATACTATATTTCCCCAACAACCCCGAGAAAATTTTTGGCCTAGAACAAAAATTTTGCTAAGGTTAAAATATTACAGCATTCACAAAACTTACATAACTCATTCAAACACACCGACATCTTACGAAGTTAGGTCAGGTAGGATTCATATTCAATGATCACTACTCAACCTGAAAAATCATAACTTTAAGGCTTATTTTAGGAGTTGTAATCCGCTCGCGTCTAAAACCACTAAGAGATGAAAATATAAAGATTTAACAAAGGCTTATTTTTAAAGGAGTTGTAATCCGCTCCTAATCAACTTTTAGAGTCGATAGACAGAATAACAACTTTTAGAGTCGATAGTCAGAAAATCAACTTTTAGAGTCGATAGTCAACAAGGGCTTATTTTTATGTAGTTGTCATCCGCTCCAATCAACTTTTAGAGTTGATAGAAATAGACAAGTTATCATATTAACTTGTAGAAAAGAATAGATATATAGGAAAGATTAAAATTAATCTTTTAATGGTTTAAGAACCGATGAATGAATTAAAAAAACAAATAGAGTTTTAGTAAATCAAAAGGAACTCTATTATAGAGGAAGGAAAGAAGAAAGGGATGAGTTATGAATATAGTAAAATACGAAAATAACAAAAGTACAAATATAGGGATAGCAAACGAGTGTAAAAGAGTAAAAATATGCGAGTCTATAGGATCTGAGTTAAGAAGAAGGATTAAGTAGTGTTATGAGTTAAGAGGGAAGGAGGGATAGAGGGGTCTGAGTATGGAGGGAAAGAGGGGTCTGAGTTAAAGATAACTCGAATGTTAGAAAGAACTCAAGTGTCGTCTCAAGAGTGTTATTAGTTAAGAGAGGGGTCAGAGTTAAAGAAAACTCTAATGTTAGGAAGGACTCAAGTAGTATTGTCTCAAGAGTGCTATGAGTTATAATAAGAGGCAAGGAGGGATAAAGGGGTTAGGTCTGAACCGCAACACCGCAGTCAGAAAACGCCAGGGCAGCTCCCGTAAAACAGTAGACGGAAAGCTCCGAGTAAAACGTCAAGGGCAGCAGTAGGTAAGCTCCGAGTAAACGTCAGGAGAGTCTGAGTGTTGGATACGGTCCAAAAGTGTATATAAATTTAAGAGTAAGACACAGTCTACAGAAAATAAAAATCGAAAACCAATGAAAACTTTTTTTGCGTTGGTGGTGAAAATCGGAACTAATGCATAAAGTTTAGTACCTACTTTTGCCACCGCGCAAAAAGACTAATACTCAATGCAAATGCTCTATGGCTAGTTACCTAGCAACCAATGTCAAACAATAACAATTAGAAAAATATTTTGAGAGCCCACGATATACTTATTTTGGTATGATTCCAGATATAAGTATAAATATATTATTATATAAGTGTTTAGGAGGATAGTGGAGTATTTGTTATAGGAGTTGTGTAGATGTATAGGTTTGAATAAACATCCACAGGATATTCTCCTGTTTCAGTCGTGAAGTGTCTCAATCCCCTAACTTGGTAGTGACCACGAGGTGGTTTTAAAAACACGCCAAGCGAAGAATGAGTACGATTACCAATGGGTAAACGCTGTAGTGTGCAAGTATGTGGGGTGCAGTGTAGTGATGTATTGGTAAAGAGTTAAGTGTAGGAGGAAACGACTACGGGATATTGTCCAATAGTACGTCGTAGAGTAAGCCAAACCCCAACTTGTAAGTGACCACGAATGGTTTTAAAAACACTGACAAGCGAAGAATGGATGCCAACTACCTTTCGGTAGTGGGATGTATGAGAATGAAGTATAAGATGATGTTCAGTATGAAGAAGTGTTGAATCGAATATAGGAGTCTTCAAGAAGAGAGCTGAAGAAGAAAAATAAGTTAGTTAGTATTCAAAAGACTAAGCCAAATAAGGAGTTCAAAAATAGATACCTAGTGCTAGTTTTTTTTAGAATTTAGAAAAAGGGGGTGAGTTCGAGTTATTTTAACGTTGTGGCGCCAAACTGTAACGATCTGTACCTTATTAAAATAGAGGGTAAGCAGACCGTCCAATAATTTTTTATTAGGGAAGATAAAATACAGAAAGTTATAAAAACAGCTAGTTATAAAAATACTAAATAGCACGCACTCTCGGAAGTTTATAGTTCACACACGCGCGCACTCACTGGAGTTTTATAGTTCACGTTATGAAATCAGCTCAGCACTGTAGGAACGGGTATCAGGCGTCAGGGTAGCAAGTTATACGTGGTTAGCACGCGACGATTAGAAGTAGAAGGTCCCAGGTGGAATCTTTAGCTGGATCCCCTGGGTTAGTCAAAGATGTCGCAGCAGAACCAAGCAGTTCAAGTTGACACAGCAAAACCAAGCAGTTTTCTGATGCTTAATGTCTCAGTCCCAAGACTCGAATGCCAGCCACCTCCAGCTGTTCATGAGCTCGTTTCTAAGTAGTCTTCCTTTTTCAAATATCAGTTTTCTTCTATGTGGCCATCATCTAATCTGACAAGTGTATCCGGCCAAGACATATCCACGAGTGCGTAAAGAATATTATAAATCTAATTTAAAATTAAGTTATTTAGACTAAACAATCGTAATAATCTTAATAATACAAAAGCTAAACATATTGATAAAAATAATTTAAGTTATTTAGACCAAAGAGTAATTACCATAGACTAAGCCAGAAAGACATTTAAAAAGTAATTGACAGTTTGACAATTGATGTGTCACAACATGAAAATTGAGTAAAAGTATAATGTAAACATATAAACAAATAAAAAGGATGATAAATAGTATTAAAGTGTAAATAATGATAAATAGTATTATGCGTGATGAAAGTAAAGTGTAAGTAAGCATAAATACTATAAGTTACATTAAAAAGAAACGAAAAAAAAAATACCTGTGTGAGGCCAAAAAGGCTCCTAGCTCAGCATAATACTGCACTTATGGCAAATAATGACACTGTCACTTTTTGAACGTAGTTTAGATGTGCTGATCGCGTTCAGTTTTATTGGTGAAATTCGCCCATATTATACTTTGTGATTATAAACACAATCTGCGTATGTATGTTATCATTTTCATTAGCTGAAACTCGTAAGACCCTTACCTAAAGGTAAATATAGGGGTTAAATCAAGATTCCTAAGCAAACAATAAAAGGTTACATAGGTACGCTGCTAGCGTATATACCTACATAAACTAAATGCAATAACAATCCCCTGCGGATTTTGAAGGCAACTATTAATATACAAGAAGATTCTTGGGTTCGTGAGATTAGGTAAACTAATCACATTATAATATTATAAAGGCGAAAGTTTGTATGTGTGTGTGTTTATATGTTTGTTACTTCTTCACGCTCAAACGGCTGGACCAATTTTGATAAAATTTTGTATGGAGGTAGCTGACACCCTGGATTAACATATAGGCTACTTTTTATCCTGATATTCTCACGGGATCGAAATTTACGCGGGTGAAACCGCGGGGCGCAGCTAGTTATAAATACAGATGGGTAATTACGTAACACAAACAATTACAATGCCTTTCATTATCACACGACAACATTCATTGCTTTATTTGCGTTGTTGAGCAGATTAATTTTCAAACATAAGAAGCATTGGATCAGGAATTTCTTTAAAATGAAGAAGAAGTAAGTGTGTTACGCAATTAGGTACAATGGATAATAAAAGCTACAAACTCAATAACCTGTAACTATAACAAAAATTTTATAGAAATCGGCTTAATGCTTTCCTAAAAATTCTTTGTATTCCTGACTCAAAAAACGTTACACCTAAGAACAATACATTACCCTGCCATCAATATTGACCCGATATCTTGCCCAAACAAGCAGCTCATAACCCGGTATCGACATACATGTTTTCCTTTCATTTTCACTCCCTAAAAAGTATAAAAAAGTAACCATTTCCCATTTATCTTACAGCAAACATTGTTTCAATTTCGTTGCCACACCTCCAACGGGAGATAGGCGGTTCAAACTTTAGCATTACATACGTGTTACGTACCCATACTTTGTGAGAGTTATCATAACGTTGTACAAACTCGAACACTGAAAGCAATTTGTCTGTTACATGAATGTTTCTCGTGTTGACAAGGACTCTCATTTCATATTCAAACTTGAATGGGCTTCTTGTTTGTTGGGCGCCAATTCGTGAGTGGAGATTTTGTAATGCAGGTACATACCTACGTTTCGTTTCTTGGTTTGACCATTTGAAAATGACCAATGGCCATTTGAATGATCGTGATTACCAACATCATGATCATGCAATAATGGAGCCCCTTCTTTGTAGGGTTCCGTAACCATAGGGTGCCAACGGCACTCTATTACAAAGACTCCAGAAATTGGTTCGGGGTTATTAACAATGCTTGAGTTTCTATATGTAGACGTTTGTTTAAACATATTGATAACGTAGCCACATCTGTGAAGAAAGGATACCAAAGTAGATTTATTTTTTCTAGATAATAAATAACTTTTTACCCGCCTATGTTGGCCTTACTAAGATAAGCGTTGATACATGTGTTTTATCTAGATATTGACAGCTTGTATAAATATTGACAAGGAGAACAAAGCTTTTCGGTATCGGTTGAGTAATGAAATGTATCCTATATTTAAACCTACAACATTATATCGCAACATTATATCAGAGTACCTGCAGTATTGTCTCTCATTTTTCCTTTAATCTATCTAAATGTAAGACCGCTCATTGTGTCCCCCTTGTAAAATTGCTACATTTATATCTATAATAATATTATAAAGAGGTAAAGTTTGTATGTAGGGGGTAATGTCTGGAACTACCAGTCGGATTTGAGAAAATCTTTTTTTATTTGATAGCCCAATTCTCGAGGAAGGCTAAAGGCTGTTTGCCATCACGCTATGACCCTTGGGAGCCGTGCAAAAAGAAAAAAAGTCAGAGAGAACGCTAAGAAAAAACGAAGTAATAGCGCGGGCAGGCGATGCGATGCGACGGGGGAACAAGAAATTTCACACGGTCGAAAGTGAGAAATTTCTGTGTGTGAAAGGCAGAAGCTAGTCTGTAATATAATTAAGAGAATTACCTACTGCTGGCTAGTTTGTTGCGCTACTTCAGCACAAGCACTAGGAAGTGATGAAGAGCGGGTGTTTTGGGAGACTGTCTTATGTAATTTTGACGTTAGAAAAGTGCTGATTCTCAGCCAAAAATGACTTTTGATTTTGATTCTTTTTTTTTCTTCTTTTCTATGTTTGCTAAACGTGAGTCTTTTGTAACAATGAGAGCTTTATAGTTTTTAACGTGACAATATCATAGTGGATGTCCACGTCCATAATACGTATGGATATACATGCACGTGACAACGACATCATCATCTGCCTAGGTTTTTCCCAACTATGTTGGAGTGGGCTTCCAGTCTAACCGGATGCAGCTGAGTACCATTATAAAGTAAGTAGTAATACGTAGTACCACGTGACTACGACATCGTGGACGGAAATTCCCTGACTTATCGTGATGTCGTGAAGTGAACGTGGACGTCCACGATAATATCGCCACGTTAGAAATTATAATAAATAGCGCAGATTCGAACACGCTACTTCAAAATATTACGAGTAACAACCCAACATCAAAACCGTAGTCAAATTTTAAATAATTCAGCAGCTGTGAAAAGCGAGTCTTCGTTTGCGAGCCAAGAAATAATGAAGCGCATTCCAGCGCTGTCTCCCGTAATGAGTTGTCAAACGTCTGTGCCCCCGAGCTCGCAGTAAAAACGTAATTTGTATCTTATGTTTAATTAAAGTTATGAACTGCTAATCAATTGAAATTGTCGAGATTTTTTTGTTTTTACTGCTGCTAGGAGTGGAGATTTTAGTTTAAAAGCCAGTCCTTTAATGCTGTTTTTATGGAAGTAAACATTTTGATCGAGGTTTGTTGCTCTTCAGAAAGTGAAGGTTATTACCTATTCGTGGACATTGATGTGAGACAATTTCGAAGACTAGATTTATACTATAGGTACTATACCTACTAATCAGCTATAGGTATGCAATATAATGTACTCTTTTTCGATTTCGATATCGGCGACTCTTTGAAGTTATTATTTTCTAGCGTGAATCCTTATATGACTCGCCAGACCGAGCAACTAATGCAATAGAGTTGGCTGTCAGACTTGAAGTTATAACTCTGCCTCTCTCTATAATATTTTTAAATAAATTATTAAATATATAATTTATAATAAATTATAAATTATTGTTATTATTCCGTTTATTAATTTTCTTCCATATTATTTTTTTATACCTATTTATTAAAAAAAAATTTATGAAAAAAAAAAGAAATAAAAAACATTGCGATCCGCCGGTGTTGGGAGCAGGGTCCAAGCTATTGGTGGTTAAGACTCCAGGCACATACATCCTCACGATGCGAGCCTTATCGAGGAATACTGCCTTGTTATTGTGATTATACTTACTACACCTAAAGATATTTTTTTAAACTAGCTGTGCCCGCGACGTCGTTTGCGTGGATGGATGCCGGAAAATAATAATGTCTTACTGTTACTTTTTCTGTAATAAAAGTAAGTTACTCCTTATAGCATTAGCTATCTGCCAGTAAAAGTCCCGTCAAAATTGGTCCAGCCGTTTTTGAGATTAGACACAACAGAGGAAAATTTAAAAAAAAATGTTTTTATTATAAGTACTGCATATACTTTCATAAGCAAAAGCCGTTATTTTGACATTACAAACACACTTGAAATTTATTAGTTTGTACAGATAAATTACTGAGCCAAGGCCAAGTTCACAATGAGACATAAACGGATTTTTCTATTCAATTCGTACAAAAAAAAAAAAAAGATTTACCAAAGGAAAACGCTGCCAAATTGTGTGCCAACAATTTTCATCCGCACCCTTCCGCCGAATTCACGATTATTTAAACAAAAAAGCAAAACATCATAAAAGATTTGAATAAATTCGTATTTGTGTGTATAGAATTATTGCATGATGAAAATTTGCAAGCGGGCGGTAACGTAATAAATTTCATGCTCTCATAATTTTGTGGCATGATTTACAGGGTGATTTCCAGCGACACAGCCCCAACGTTTTTGTACAATATGCCAATTAACCCTCAGCCTGTATATTATTTAACTGAAAGTCATTATATTGAGACAATTATGACGATGTTTATATTGATTAAAATGGTTATTGAGGGCTTGTAAAATTTTCGTCCGATATTGCTTAATTAACTCCGACATTTTTGCTGAAGTTTAATTTAATTTAGTGTTGTTTTCGTTACAGTTACGTTCATATTTCACTAAAAGTCTTTACGAACTTGCAAAAAAGTAACACAAGGGCTCTTGTCGCTAAGAAACATATCACCTAGAGACACTTTGTTCTAGTTATATGTATTTTTCTTTGGCAAACGACAAGTAAACAAAAAAGAAACGTCCTTGGCAGTCTCCAAGAACCCCACGCACGCCCGGAGCGCAAGAGTAAATAAATATGTATGCAAACACTGCAAACTCATCAAATGGAACGAGCCGAAAGTTCAAAAAGCTTTGCAAATGAAGTCTCAACGAAGAATAGTTACAAAGGAATATTTTGCTTTTTTGCTTTGTCCCGCTTCCTATTTCCGATATTTTCTATCGTACGCTTAAAGTTTAATGGTTTGTGTGGGAGATCGATTGCACCGTCAATATATTTTTATTTCTGCACACAATTTTCAGTTCGTTTGCTTCGTACTGCGGTTGAAAGGAAGTATACAAGTTGGTGGGTGGGTAAAGTTTGAATCGCTGATATGTACCATTGTTACTTCACACGCGGTGCGCGCTCGATCGAGTGTGAAAGTCAATCTTACGTTTCATTTGTGTTACGTCAACCTTTTTAAGTGAATTGTGTAAAAGTGAATATTGCTGCTGATAAAATCGGGGTTTTCCGATAGGATTGTAAATGTGTTTCGATTTTTGTACAAAATATTTTCACTGAATACAAGTATTGCGCTTTTTTTGGGCTTTTTAACTGCTTGATGTATTTTTTTTTTATAAAATATAGGAGCCTACAGGGCTGCCTGATTGCGACGACTTATAATGTCAAACGATTGAACTCGAGTGATTGATTATGATCGTCGAGCGGCATTTTTGATCAATAAAATCTTGAATGTGATTGATTTTATGCAGCAATTTTTCCCCAACCCATTTTTTATTTGATGTCGAGTAATAAAATCAACACTATAATTTAGAAATCTATAAGTAATCCTCTAAACATCTATTATTTCTATATCGTTTTCAAATCAAACCTTACTTATTCTTCACTTATATTTTAAAGAGGTAAGTAAAGTTTGTGAGTTTTGATGTAGAAGAAAATAGGAAAATAGTAGAAGATTTTTTCACTGATAGAAAGCTACGCTATATTACCGAGTGCTGTCCTAACTCCCAACTAATATAATAAATGCGAAATTGAGTTTGTTTGTTTGTTATGCTTTACGCTAAAACGGCAGAACAGATTTGGAAGAAATTTGGCACATGACTAGACCATGACCTGGGGACATACATATTATGATACTTTTTCTCCTGGATCGTAGACGAAATCGCGGGCAGCAGCAAGTAGGTTATATTTTATGGTATAGTTGGCTGCTACGTGGACGGAGTCGCGGGCAAAATCTAATTATGAAATAAAACACACAAACAGAAAATAATTGTATACTTATTCATAGCGTACAAAGTTTCAAATACAACGACAATCGTGTCCAAAACAATAATTATTATGGAAGATTTGGAGTGAATTCTAAAACTATTCTCTAAGAACTTAACTAGATGAGGTTAGCTAAAGTTACCTACTACACAATTTATTAAACTAGTGAACGGATTTGGTAAATTGTTTCGATGTTCTCCTTATATACTATGTGGTGTACAGTACCCGGCGATAAATATTGCACATCGACCTTCGGAAAGAGACAATCGACTATTTTCGGCTTCGTAGAGCGTTATCTCTGTCGCACGAAATACAAACAGTCCGGTATCTATTAGGAGCTGTTAAAACAATTATGATTTGCTTCTTTTGATAATTATTTTTATTCTTTGTATAAAATACACCAATCACCAAAGGTCGATGTGCAATATTTATCGCCGGGTACTGTAGATAGCTGATTACTCTGACGGGAATATTTTCTCGATCAAAACTTATTAAATATCATCATCATAGTCAGGTTATCATGTTCCCACTACTGGGACACAACCCTCCTCTCGGTGAAAGCAAGTGGGCTATCCACCACGCAGACCCAGTGCGGGTTGGAAGATATCACATGAATGTCTTTGAATATTTGGTTCTAGGACATGCCGGCTTCTTTACGATGTTTTTCGTCACCGTTTTGAGAGCAGTGGCAATGAAATAATTTACATTTATTAAAGATATCTTGGTAAAATTGAATATCATAAATATTTATCATTCCAACGAATGTAATTCCTACTATGAGTAAACACAATCTCTCACATGAATTATATACATTGTGCTCACTGCAATAACTTTTCAGTTACCTGAAAAATTATCTAATTAAAAAAATAATGATGAAAATAAATCTCAACCGAACACAGATATTTATTGCAAGCTCAGATGAAAAATATAAATTCATCCAAGTACTCATAATATTTGTGTTCCAAATTCTTAAGAAAAATAATCCCGTGGGAAATTACAATAACTCAACCGCGTTAGGCGATTTAATAATAAAAAGTTTGGGATGGTACAAACAGTGATTTGCAGAAAATGTAAAACACAGCTAGCATTGCTTTTGGATCACTTCACGGTCGGAAAAAGTCAGCGTTGTTGCACGATGCCAAACATTTTAAATGTTGCGTAACAAAGTCATTATTGTAAAATTTGTAGCATAAAAGAGACAAGCATAAATGCAGCTAAACCGGTCGTCCAGTAAAAATCTCTCCGTGAAAACTTTGGTGATATTTTTACAGTAGGGTCCTACTCACCAAAGGTTTGGCTGCATTCAAGCTAGTGTCGCTTAAAAAAGAAAGATAATACTCGCTTTCACCGTAATCTTTGTTATACCTTCTGAAAAGCTGGTCTGATGAACAGCAGTCCAGGGTTATACCCTTAGCTGGGTGCTGTACTGTCATGCGATGGTATTTCCGTTCCAATCATAGCTGCAATAGGCTGATTCAGTTATGGTCTGCTAGTTGTACATATACCCTTAAAGGCTCCTACAAACAGGCGCGACACGCGATATAATCGCGCGCGACACCAAGGCACCGCTCGTTGCGCGACTTGCGGTGCCTTTGTGTCGCGTGTCGTGTCGCGCCTGTTTGAAGGAGCATTAAGCCTGGTTTATACGGTGCAATTTTATTGCCTCTGGCATACCATAAGTTGAAGCAACATTATAAGTTGTACCGTCTAAACAGTATTTAGACGATGAAAGTCATTTGTTACTTCAACTTTATTGAATGTCAACTTGCATTGAGTAATAGGTGTTTGCTTTACAAAATGCGTGCTTACGTTTGATTTAATGCATGAATTAGTAATTAACTTTAGTATGTAAGTAGGTATGAAGGTGGTTGCTAGGTTTGTACTGGTTAATCATGTTCTTAGACATCCTTGCGGTCTTCGTTTTGAAGGAGGATGATGCTCTCACTTGGCGTAGGGGTGTCGAAGATTGGCAGGTTTTCTACCTCACCTGGAATTTAGATGGAAGACAATTAAATAAGATATTTATTTTGTAAGTTTTGAGTATGAAAGTTGATGCCTATAATAGTAGGGGAAGACCAAAGAAACGATGGATGGACTGTGTGAATGATGATATGGTTAGAAAGGGGATGACTAACGAGATGACGACTAAAGGCTCCTTCAAACAGGCGCGACACGACACGCGACACAAAGGCATCGCAAGTCGCGCAACGAGCGGTGCCTTTGTCTCGCGCGCGATTATATCACGTGTCGCGCCTGTTTGTAGAAGCCTTAACAGAAAAGGATGGAAGAAAAAGACATATTGCGCCGACCCCAAATAGATTACGATAAGTCCAGGAGAATGATGATTTGTATAAGACAATTTAGTTTTCGTTTGCTCACGAGTGCTTGTTCTTAAGGATTATTTTAGGGTGATATTGAGGATATTTTGTTATTATTGGTATTTTTTATTCGGTGGGTATGTGGCTGTTTTCAAATCTAATCGTTTGCTCATCGAATGTCCATGAAAGATGTCCATAGGAAATCGGTTGAAATAACCTACTTAGGCAGTTTTTAAATATTTAAGTGTGCGAAGGTCCATCTACCGATTTCTTTTGGTAATCTATCTATGTTTCAAAATATGGAATTAAAAAGAATATACGTATGTATTTCACGTTACTGATTAATTTTTAATCTAAGAAAATAAATGCTCATACTCACATTACTCACTGAGTAAAGCGGTGAAAATAATTTTGAATTTTGCCTTATGTTTCGTTGTATGTAAGCCACCATTTTTCTACAAAACGCATACCTAAATCTGGATTAGTTATTCTAGAGTTTTAGACTATGTGTGGTTAGTTAGGTACGTCGTAATGGTACCCATTCAATTCCGCTGGATTTGTTCAATATCCTTTGAATCAGATAGACATACCTAATCAACACCGCTTGCTCTCCATTTATTTTCTAGGAAAAGGTTTTTGTAGATCCGTGACATACCCACTATCGCGCCATTGTGTGTTTGCTTTCAAAATTGCGGCTCCATATAAAAATCCTCAATTCCCTTTCAGACCCATTTTAATTAATTATTAAAATACAGGTAAGTACGAAAAAGGAATTGTCATAACATAGGGACACAATTCGTTTTAAGGCTCCTTCAAACAGGCGCGACACGCGATGAAATAGCGCGCGACACAAACGCACCGCACGTCGCGCAACGAGCGGTGCCTTTGTGTCGCGCGCGATTATATCGCGTGTCGCACCTGTTTGTAGGAGCCTTTACTTTTTACTTTCAAACTAAAATATTGCATAAGCATGAACCAATTATTATAGATAAACTTTTTCTGATTATGATATTGAACAGATCCTGAAGCGTTGATTGGGTGACATCACTTCTTATTTATTTCTTACCAATTCTGACAATAAAGTTGACGGATTCATCTTCGTCTAACATAGAGAACACGTTTTCTACGGGAATGTACACGTTTTGGGTGTGCTCCAGAAAGTCTGCGTCCTTCTCGCACTTACAGGGCCGTCTGGAATGTTATAATTAAGCATTTAATAGTTACATACTTACTAACTTAATTAAGGTACCGAATAAAAGGGAAAAAAAAACGGAAGCTATAATATAACATCACTTTTTGGTCCGTCTGTCACATAGGCTTTTTGTCACTATTTTTAGGATCTTTTTTTTCCAAAATGTAGTATTGTTAAAAAAAGAAAACTTCAAGAAGCATTTGGTAATAAAAGTTTATCCTTATGCAGGAGGCATTTAAAATTGCAATACCTATATACAGCCAATAAAAGAGATAAGTATGCAGGATCGTCGGATATAGATGATGTTTAGTAAGAAACCGATGGATGTTGTCGAAATGTCGACTGAAACTTAATTTGATAAATGAGCTGTTTATTTTTCTATTAATAAAATAACATTTTATTCGGTACTCTTACTTTGGTAATTCATCCCATAATGTTACTGAAAAATATTAGGTGCGATTTTCAGGAAATCACACGTAGCAATAATCAAGCTAAATTATTTATATCCAACCTACGCTGTACTAAAGAAAAATCTCAGAATGTTTTATAACCAGGCAAAACAATTTATAACGTCTTAAGACACATTTTTTGTACAATATAATTTTATTTATGCCGCATGTATGGCAATCTGACAAATTGTGGCAAAAGGTAGAATATTTTGCGATTTAGTTTGGTTTCTTCAAGATAAAATGTAGTCAATTAAGGCTACGCCGACCGCCTAGTGGCGTCCTCATCGATCGTTTGGTTATTTCTTTTATTTTAGAAGAAAAATGCTGAAAATAAGCACGTTAAGTTGTGCCCCACAAGATTTTTGTATTTGCCGCGCGCGATTTTATCACGTGTCGCGCCTGTTTGAAGGTTACTATCACAAATTAAATAGTTGATGAGTATATTATTATTAGTAATGAGTCTCTTTGTGACTTAGATGTTGTAGGATGACCTTCAATTATTAGAGATTGAGCACTTTTACACTAGCACACTTTAGGCACCTACCTTCTGTGAACGTGCAAGGGTGTTCAACCTTTGATTGGTTTGGTTTGGTTATGTTCATAGCTGATCATCATCATCTGCCGAGCCTTTTTCAAACAATGTTGGAGTCGTCTTCCAGTCTAACCGGACGCAGCTGCAAACCAGTATTTTACATGGAGCGACTCCTCAACCCAGTTATTGGGTAAATCGATAGTCCTTAGTAAGACTGGTTGTCAGACTTTCGGGCTTCTGACTACCCGGAACCAACGGTTTGACGTGCTTGCCGAGGCTCGGAGAGATCTCGATATGTAAGGGATGGTCACCCATCCACGGACCGATCTCGGTAAGCGTTGCTTAACCTCAAAGCTCGACTTGTGTGGCTGTTATTATTTGGACACGAGTCTCAGTTTATAGTTATGATCTTTATAATACTTGCCTGTAGACAATCCTTTTGCTCGGCAAGTTTGGCAGGAATATGTCTACTTCAAAGTAATACTTCTCAGCATGGTCATCGTTTACTAGCACTGTCCACATCATTCTTCCTGAAAGTAAATAAAATATCTGTAACTATCTATATATATAAAACCAAGTCGGCTTAATTACACCATTTATAGCTCAAGAACGGCTGGACTGATTTTTATGATCTTTCATTTGTTGGATTTGTAAAAAAACTGAGGCTGTACGAAGTTCACCAGGTCAGCAGTACTAATCATAAAGGCTACTTCAAACAGGCGCGACACGTGATATCATCGCCCGCGACACAAAGGCACCGCAAGTCGCGCAACGAGCTTATTTTATTTTGAATTTTATCTATTTAGACATTTATTATGAATTTATTATTTCCTTTATTGAACTAAATACATATAAATTATATTTTTAAATATTAATATAGAAAGAAATATAAAAACATTTAAAAATATAAAAAAGTAGCCCACCGGTATCGGGAACAGGCTAGGTCCAAGCTACCGGCGTGCGGTCAGGGTTCCAGAGAGAGGAACCTCCTAACAATGCGGGCCGTGTCCAGAAGTACCGCTCTCTGAATCAAGCCCTTGATCCAGCTGCCCAACGAGAGCCTCCTTAGGTGTTGGTCGAGGCTCTTGGCTATTAAACCATTGGCTGTCACGACGAATGATCGTTGAGTCCACATCCCACATATCGACAACCTCGCGAGCCAAGTCAAGATACTTGATCTGTTTATCTTTCTCGGCTTTCACGAGGTTCTCATCATGCGGGACGGTTATGTCAACAATCCTTGCGCGGCGCTCTGATCGATCCACCACCACTATATCAGACTTATTGGCAACAATAGTCCTGTCAGTGATGATGTATCGATCCCAGTACAATGTGATATTACCATTTTTGAGAACAGGGTCGGGCGCATACCTGTAGTATGGCACCTCCGATTCCACAAGGCTGTATTTCAAAGCAAGCTGCTGATGGATTATCCTGGCTACAAGGTTGTGTCTATGCAAGTACTCTCCGTTAGCCAGACGAGAACACCCGGAGATGATATGCCTAATTGATTCCCCCGGCCGGTGATATGCCCGACAGATGTCAACCGTGCCGTCTTTCACAATAAATCTCCGGTAATTGTTCGTCATCATAACTTCGTCCACATTGCAAAAACAAAACCTTTGGTTTCTCCAAAGAGGTCACCGAAAGGCAGCCAGGCTACGGACGCTGGCAGATCTACATTGGGTCCACGTAGGGACCGGAAAAGGCGGCCGTGAAGCTCCTTACTCTGCCATACTTCCATGCGATCATTAGTGTCAAGCACTACTGGTTTGCGCCAGTTCTCTTTAGCCAAGGGGAGCGGGGTGAGGCTCTTGTCCACTATGACTACATCTCGATGCATCCCCACGTCGGTTTCTAGGAAATATTCCCTGAGACTGGATATCTCGCGATTATGGAGGGTCTTAGCGTTTAAGAACCCTCGACCTCCACAATTTTGCGGGATATACAGCCTCATTACCGATGACCGTGGGTGATGCATTCGATTTGCAGTCAGCAGTGTACAGACCCTCCTATCCAGGGTGTCGAGTTCGGTCTGAGTCCATTTGAGTATGCCGAAAGAGTACATCAAAACTGGTGTGACCCAACCGTTGAAGGCGCGCACCTTGTTTCTGCCTGATAGAAGACTATTAAGTACTTTTTTCAGGCGCCCAAAGAAGCGCTCGTTCAACGATTGCTTCATGTCAGTAACATTGATCCCTAACGCTTCCGACATACCCAAATACATTATAGGTTTCGGATGCGGAGAGGGCTGTAAGGTCTGTGGAATCTGAGAGTTGAAATCCCACGGATTCCACAATCTCCCCTCGCTTTACATGCATGACCGCACATTTGTCCACACCAAATTCCATCCTAATGGCACTATTGAAAGTTTGAGTTACTTTCAGTAGCTCCATCAGTTGCAAATTGTTGTGTTGCAAACATGATGCAATTGGTGTCTACAGGTTTGTAAATTTTAGTTCTCAAAATGGATGTAAGAACTTTATAGACCGTCGGTAAACACGTGATCGGCATATAATTTTTGGGTTCCGTGGTGCTACCTGATTTATGGAGCAGGTCGGTAATTCCTGTCGTTAGGAACTGGGGTAGCGAACCAGACTCTAAAGCAGTCTGGAACTGAGATGCCAAGCGAGCGTGCGACCTTGAAAACCATTTAATTCAAAAGTTATGCAGCCCGTCCGGTCCTGGAAAGTCTCCAGGACCGGACGGGCTGCATAACTTTTGGATTACCAGTTAGGTAACGGACGGACTGCACGAGTTACATCTTGGGGGCAGATGGTAATAGCCCCCATTTCTGGTATTGGATCGCAGGTTCGCTCGACTGCCCGAGCCCAATCACTATGAATGAATTTGAATATTATGAATTTTATTATTTTATTTTATTATATTATTAGTGTGAAATGTTTTGTAAGTTGGATTCTATGAGCCTAGTTACCCGAAATAAATGAACTATTATTTATTTATGTCGCGCGCGATTATTATCGCGTGTCGTACCTGTTTGTGCCTTAAAGCTAAAGAAGCCTTAAAGCTAAAGAGTTTGTTTGCTTGTTTATAAGAACGCGCTACTCTCTGGAACTACCAGTCGGATTTGATAAAATCTATTTACATTTGATAGCCTATTTCTCTAGAAAGGTCATGGAGGAGCCGAGCAAAAAGAAAAAATTCAGGAAAAATGCTAAGCAACCTGTTTCACGAGGAGAACTTACGATTATAATAAAAAAAATATTAAATTTAAATTTAAAACTATTTATTTTAAACAACTTGTCATGGAACATTTCACATCACAATACCGCTCAATCTTTGATATAAAATAAAATTATGTGCGCTATTAACTTATTATAGAAAGTTAAAAGTAAAAGTTAAAGGCTAAAAACCTACACGCAGACCTCCTCCATTCCAAACTTCCCCATGGTAAAGTAGGCTTTTAAGATGTTTTTAATTTGTTGCCCTTTTTTGTTTTATAATTTTTTGGCAATTTCCTTTTGCAGCTTATTTAGAATTAACACAGTCATCTTTTCTTATCCTTTCAATAAATCGGTGTAAGTACTGTAAAGGTTGTCTGCAAAAGTCGACCTTATATAATGCAGGTTGGTAGTACAATTTGCATTCGAACAGTCAAAGAATCAAGAACGAGCTTTTTTGACCCGACTGCGCCAGAAGGAGGGTTATGTTTTTCGAGAGTATGTTATATTAGGTTTTTATTTCTAAAACCAGTGATAGTTTATGATAAACACGTTCGCTTGGAATAACAATATAGTTATTAAAACGCTGTATCATTTTAACGCCCACACACGTTATTGCACACTATACGTTTTAGTGGCGAAAATGAAATGATATTTTGCTAAGGACTCGACAAATCGTCTGGCGTTTTACTGGATCTTACTGAAATTCTGAATACCTTCTGTATAGCTATTCACCACTCGATAACCTTCCGAACCGTATCGGATATCAATCAATGTTATCGTCGGAGTCCTTCAAACGCTGATCACAAGACCAAAACCCGAAAATTTTGTCAGTATAAATCAAATAGAGGACCGCTATTTTTCCAACAGCTGTTGGCTGTCGGGGGCAAGGCAAATTAGGATATCGAAACGTATAATTTTCGATAGGATAGCCTGTCGGATGGCTGTGAATAGCTATGCTGGAAGCTAATAGTTATAAGTACGTAAATTGTACGTACTAAGAAGGTATTACATAATTTCACGGCAATAAAGAAGCCAAAACCATGAACGTCTGGCTTTTTGCACAAGAGTCGCAGTCGCTGAAAAAACAGCTTAGTATAATTGTGTCTGGAATTATAGACAGTGCTCTGTCTGAGCTTCTGGGGTCCTTTACTAGCAGTCATAAAAACAATGAACGTTGTTTGTCAAGTTATTGGTTAATTTTACTTGATTTAACATTCCTTGTTTGTTTGGTCTCACGTCAGTAGTAGATCAACTGCAGTGCGAATCTGTAACCATCTCACCGTGAAAACTTAGGTGAAGTGAGCGTGGAGTGAGCTGTCAATAGTGTCAATTCCTAGTAAAAACAAACTCACATCACCTAAGTTTTCACGGCGAGATTTTTACAGAATCGACCGGCTGGTCACATCTACTGCTGAGCATGAGGTCCTAGCTTCGTGGGTTGGATTCCGGTGTCGGGTAAAGTGTTATTGGGTATTTCCGTCGGGAATTTCTTAGCAGTAAAATTCAGGGGTATTCCTCGAAACGCACCAACTGTGAAAGGCACCAAAAGTATATCTAAAAAAAAAAGGTGTATTAAATATTAATAAAAATATTACAATTTTATTCCTCGAAGTGCATCAACGATGAAACATAGAGAAAAGCATGAAGGATTCGTAATAAATGTTATCGATAGACGTTTCATTTGGTGCGTTTCATGCAATACCCCAAAATTTGTGCCCAGTTGATGGCACTTGGCTGGCCGGGTATTACGTGGTACTTATACATAACTGGCGGAATGTGGGTGTACCTCTATCTAACCCCTCGTGAAAAATAACAGTCAGTTTGTAATGTTTGAACAGTGTTCTAGAAATCCTTTGAATTACCCAGTAATAATAATATAATCGTTTTTGGGAACAGTCGAAAGTAGTCCACTGGTTCAATGTTAATAATTTGCTTCTTAACGAGAAAAAACCAAATGCATTAAGTTTACGCTACCCCACGTTAGGCAGGTAAAAACTAATGTGTTGATAAAGGGCGAGGAATTGAATCTTGAAGACAGGTTTATGTGGCCTACCCAAATGTCCTTTCTTTGGTATTGTTCGTCGAATCTTTGAGCTCCTTAAGTCTTGAGTTGAGCTGCACGATTTCTGACAAATGCGTGCACTGACTGGACAGGTCCTCTCAATCTGTGTGTTTCTTTCCTCAAAAGACCATCTCAGACATCGGTCTACATGGTCTTCATATAACCTGACCAAGATTATGTCTGGACTTTAAAAGAGACTGTGACCTCTGAGTTTGTTTCGGCCTTTCTTCTCAGAGTAGTCAGATAGGGAACGCCGACCTCATCTAGTTTAAAAAAATATATGATTGACATGTAAAAGTTTTTGTGCAAACTTACAAAAATAAAATCATTTATCATTTAACAGATCAACCTTTTTACAAAAAAAAAACAGCAGACTTCCAAAAAAAAAAACACTACAAAGTGTAAAATAAGTCTTCCGGTAGTCGGTGTCGTTAGTTCCGCATTTTCGTGTTTTAACAAACCATCCCAGAGGCATAACATATCCATTACAAAAAGAATTTTGCTAATCCATCCATATATGACGGAGTTATGACCGAACATGGCAAAATACATTAAAAAATATATAAACATCCAAATTGAGGACCTCCTCCTTTTTAAAGTCGGTTAAAAACAAATACATTCAAAGACATAGATACAATTTTTACCGATGATAGCTGGATATAGTAAAAACTGTGGCGCAGCTACCAACGCCCGACTCCTAGTGAGAGGGTAGGTTGTTCCAAGACTATTAGGTATATCAAAGGTATTTTAATTAAAAAGTAAGTATTTAAAGAAAAGAAAATGAAATAATAATAATTTTGAATATGTGTGAAAAAGAGAAAGTGAGGGTGTGTGTTGTGTGTCGTGTGTGTGTTCTTCTTCGTATTGATGGTACTCTTACTCGTTGTTTTTAGATAGGTTGTGCCCAGTACGTGGACACGTTGATTGCGGCATCAGTGGTGTGTGTGTGTGTATGTTTTCTGAGATGTTAAATTTCCAAGTATACAACAAGGACGGTATATACTTAGTTACATGTACGTATATCCTTGTCTAGATCAGTAATGCTAACAGATGGATGTGATTTGCGCTGACCCACTTCGATTGTTCGAGATAACACGATTCCAGCAGAGTTATCTAGACAACAGATTTGTTGGTCAAGTGCTTATCAAATCAATTATGCACTTGAAATGTTGACTAATTAATTTTGCGCGATATAAATTATAACATCGCGCCTGTAATTCTCAAAAAGGGAGACAGAGGTGTAGGTTTACTAAAACTGTTTTTCAACAGTAGTGTTTTACAGATAGGTTTCGGGTGATGGGACTATTGCCATTAACTGGGCAAAAAACCAGGAGCCATAAAACAAGGCTGTTACTGAGAATTCAGAGAGGGATAAAAATACCCAGTAACACATTGTTCCACTCGGGACTAACCCAGAACTTTATCACTCGGAGACATTTGCTATTATTAGACTAACGAGGTCATTCAAAACGTCATTATAAATTAATAAACCTATCGGTCCTTCTACGAAAAGTTTATACAAATAGTGTCCCTATTTGTATAAACTTTTCGTGTATGTACTCGTATGTGCCATGTGACCGCTTAGCTCTTTTAAACTACACATTGGATTTCGATGTAGTTTTCACCATTATTTCAGTGAATTTATTCCAGATGGTTTATGTGTAAAATACATTGGTATTTAACTTACTATCTCAATAGAATAGAATAGGTCTTTATTTGATTAGAATGTAGGTACATAAAAATAAGTCGTTAAATTGATTTTGTTTGTGTTTTTCATCGATGTTCTGATATGTCGCCATTGCACCAGTGCAAAGCAGAGGCACCCTGGCTAGTATTGTATAAATATCTTTCACTTAATTGAGTTATTATTACTTAACGGTTTATTTAAACAGGTCAGCGATTAACGCCGTCGGAGGAAGCCCCACTAGACAGTTTTAAAAGGTCACTTTATAAATATTTAATAGAAAGATTTCACTTTAGAGTCCAAGTATGTATAAAATGTGGAGATGCCAAAACAATAAATGAAAACACTGTCAATAGAGCATGGCATAAACTATTTTGGAACTATCATATAAATCCTTGCATCGACATTAAAAAAGTGATTTTTTCAAACTAACTCAATAGTAGTCATAGGCAGACTATGGGTTTTGCCGACCTTTGATTAGCCATAGTGACTAAACTATTGGATGTACAGGGTTATTGGAAAAACCAACAACCTCTTATGAGGTCATTGTACTCATCATTATGAACTACTTTTACTATGGGACCAAACCTGAAATCGAGAAAAAAAATCTGCTGTTCCCTACATTTATGTTAGTATAACTCGTCAAAATGTATCCCTACATTTTCATTTGTTGTTGGTTGGTGTTTTTCTAATAACCCTGTATTTGATTGAATTTTCGTATGCAGACTGGAAACGTCGTTAGAAATAAGCAGTTTAATTTATTGTGGTATTTTCGTCTCTACCTTGTATAAAGTCAATAACAATAGGTATTATGTCCTTAAAACGTAAATCGTATGTTTGTAAATCTTATTCATAGCAATAACATAAGTCAGGGAAAGTAATTGTTTAGCAAATTGACCACCAACTTAAGTTGTTCGTATTTTCAAATTATAACTATGTGTGTTCTTTGACAGCTATATCAAATGGCTATAGTAGGGCAAATTAACATAGTGTGTCAATTTGATAAGCAACGGTAAAAAGCAAATATTTAGGTAATTGACTAGTGCACGCGGCAACAAATAAGGTTCAAAACAGCGATGCATTTGGTGTCTAATTGAATGACCACCAAAATAAAAGTAATTTTGCAGTTCTAATTCTATTAAAACAGGAATTCACGGCTCAGTGGGATAATTTTTAGGTATTTTTTTAGTTGAATGAATTCCCTTTATTATCATTACTTTATAGTTTACGCTCAAAATTTTGAGAACTATGCGACGCAAAAAATATTTTATGAAATATTTTATGAAAATAAAATAGTATCATGATACTATTTTAT
Organism: Luperina nickerlii; assembly: GCA_963855955.1. Classification (NCBI taxonomy): domain Eukaryota; kingdom Metazoa; phylum Arthropoda; class Insecta; order Lepidoptera; family Noctuidae; genus Luperina; species Luperina nickerlii. Next base: position 12,548,253 of record OY979675.1, read on the forward strand.
TTTCATAAAATATTTTTGAATAAATCTTTAAGTACTTTGAACATTTGACAACACACTTAATGTTTTTCTTGCTTGTAATATGTACCTGGCCAAGGATAGACAGAGATGGCGAAACATCGTTAGGGAAAAGATGTTTTCAAGGGAGGATCACGACCCTCAGTAATGAGGAGTACGGCTTGAGGAGGAGGAGGGAATATGTACCTGTGCGACAAAAAACTGAGCGTTCTAGGTGTGGGCTGACAAATTTGTTTTATTCTAGAAGAAATGCTGAGTAACGAATTTATAACTTTTGTGTTACATAAAGATCACGTCAACATTAGCGTATTCAACCTTAAAATTATATTTTTCATCTCACAATAAGCACGTTTTCTCCCTAAAATCTCAGAGAAAATCGTGGTTTATCTTATATTTTATTACATTAATATCCTTACCTCCTCTTTTATCATAAATCTGGTACACATTGAATATTCGGTCGTAGCACCGCAGTAGGAAGTAGTTGAGTACCGGCTCCGTTCTCTTCGCGTCCCATCGGTTTTTCACCGTGATGAATGGTAGCTCTGTGACCTTATCACTGTGCTCCATGAAACAATGGTCCATCCAATCACCAGCCCGGCCTTTCCATTTACAGTCTCCTGAAATTACGAGTTTTTTAGGAAAAGAAAAATAACAATTTTCATTGTTTTCTTGAGGATAGAATTGGCCTGTCGCTTTTAGTGGATGGTAAAAGAAGTGCATGCAGTATCGAGCTTTGTTTAGAAAAATTCTATTGTGGTTCGGATCTAGGAACTAAAGTGCGCTTTTAAAATGTCTAAAGTGACGATATTATCGTGGTCGTCCACGTCCGTAAAATGTATAGGAAATATGTGCACGTTCTATGGTTATCGTGGACGGGAAGAAGCTTCTTAAGGGGCTTACAGGACCTAAACACAAAAAACGCAAGTTTTAGAAAATAAAAGTAGGTATATGATCGACTATAGTAGACAAAATCAGAAAAATATATGATATTCTTCAGGATATATGCTAGGTAGACGTGTGTTGAAAACATAATACAACTAATTTGATACGATAGAAAAACATATGAAGATACCTCTAAAAACTTTCATTTTACAATAAAAAACCATACTAATTATACATACAATCATTATGATTTTTTGTCAGATTATTCTACAAGCAACATAATTATATAAAGCACTAGTGTTTTAATTTTTTATAGATTTTTTGTAAATAGATAATTAATTGCTTCGTGTTTTGCAATAAATTACCAGCGTTGTGTCATGGCGCTTCTTTTTGTTTTCTATGCAGTCCGACAAAGACCGCGCTTTAGGTCATTTAGTCGCCTTAATATATTTCCATACATTTTACTTCCCGGTGTTATTGTGATGCCGTGAAGTGGACGTGGACGTGGACGTCCACGATGATAGCGTCACGTTAGAAATAACAAAAGTGCACAATGGGTTCTAAAGACAATTTTTTTTAAACATAATTATACAGTCAGTGTAGCGATTAGGTTAACACATTAAAATTTGAAACTACGTCAGTCAAAACACTGAAAGCCCTTTAAGCCCACTACAAACATAATCGTCCAGAATAATTGGCGCTATTACGTATTTTAAACATACACAATTAAAGTAATTAACAACAATTAACATTATAGCCGTGGGACCATTTTGTTTTTTGTTTTAGACAAAATTAATTGGCGATTACTTATTTGGTAACAATACGATAGTGTTGAATTGTTGGTACCATCTGCCTTATTATCAAGGGAGTTTTATTTCGTGGCACATTTTACGCTCTTTATTTTGTATGATAAATTCAGTTTTCTTTTTTTAGTAAAATTGTTTATTTTAACAGACTGATAACAAATTGTAATTAATAACCGCTGTACCTACTATTAAGGGCTGATTTTACCAAAATCATGATATCTTTAGTTCGTGGAATAAAATTGACGTCTGACAGTTCTAGTATTGAAAAACTGTCAAAAATTCTAAATTTATTCACGGAGTAAGATTTATTCTGGTCGATTGACCAGGTTAAGCTACGCTTGCCGCGGTTGGTCTGTGGATGGGTGACCATCTTTACATACTGAGATCCCTCCGTGCCTCGGAAACCACGTTAAGCCGTTGGTCCCGGCTGTCATTCGTGGATCTTTGACAGTCGTTACGGGTAGTCAGAAGCCCGAAAGTCTGACAACCAGTTTTACCAAGGGGTATCGTAGGCAGTCGCTCTATGTAAAATACTGGTATTCAGCTGCATCCGGTTAGACTGGAAGCCGACCCTAACATAATTGGGAAAAGGCTAGGTAGATGATGATGAGTAAGACCTATTCTGGGTATAAATGTTTGGTGGAATGCGCCCTTAACTCTTCGCACGTCGAGTGTACACCATGTGTACCGATAACAATAAAATTTCTATTGTGTCTGCTAATTGGACGCGCGACGAGTTAATGTGATAACTTAATTGCCATTATGTTTAATTAATATAAGTCTGAAGTCGCAAATCCGTCTTGAGCAAGCTTGGTGATCAATGCTCGTATCTTTTCTGTATGACAAGAGGCCTTTGCCCACTAGTGGGCCAAAACTTTTATTTTATTTATTTAAGGATTACCAACGAGTGTTTATTAATAGGATGGAGTTATTGCTTAAAGGTTATTAGAAGCTTAGATACACTAGGAATACTAATCGGTCTGGCAGATATATTATATTTCTAAATTAAAATTACAATTGCATACGAAAAAGTAGTCGCCTAAGTAAACAATGTAACCCTTAAATTACGTTACAACCACCCACAATGACTAATGTGGTGACGTATTTCGTCTCGCATCCAAGACACGAACCATTTGGAGTTCGTCACTAACTGAACTTTTTCCCGTGTCGTTTTCCTTAAAGAAAAACTGTATTATACTTACAGAGGAAGAGAGGTAAATAAAATGGTCGTGTTTATGTCACGGGGTTAGCAACCTTCAGGATATCGAGCGTTCTAATAAAAGCGTTTTTTTTTGCGTCGTACGAGAAATTCTTTTCGATTGATCTCCTAAGGTATGCCTTTAGGTATTTTTTTTTACCTACTTGGAATTAATAATGTTACAACCATTTATCGAACGGTTGTTATTACAGTGGAGTTAAAAATAACAAGTTTCATATTTTTATCTGTAGCAGTTTTTAACCAAGTACAGACGCCAGCACATCAAGCTACCCGAAACTGTCAAATTTTCCCAATCAACTTTGAACCTTATGCTTTAGCGTTAGAGTTAAAAATCAATTAAAGAAATTTGACAGATTTGATGTGCTGGCGTCTGTACATACATTCTTCTATATTGATAATAAAGCTGAACAGTTTTTTGTTTGTTTGAACGCGCTTATCTCTGGAACTGCCGGACGGATTTGAAAAAGAAAAAGAAAGAAAGAAAATACGTTTATTTGCGGCAAACATGACGCATAAAAATAAAAACACAAACAACAGAAAAGCAAAATAACAATTTGGGAGAAAAAAAAATCTTTTTGCATTCAATAGCTCAATTCATGAGGAAGGCAAAGGCTATTTAACATCATTATAGGAGTCATAAGAGCCGAGCAAAAAGAAAGAACGCTAAGTGAAAACAAAATAATAGCGCGGCAGGCGATGCGATGTGACGGGCTTGAACAAGATATTTCACGCGGACGGAGTCGCGGGCAGAAGTTAGTAATATTATAAAAGCGAAAGTAACTCACTCTGTCTGTCTTTAAAACCCTTTAAAGTCTAAACCACTGAACCAATCCATAAAAAAATTACACATAGGTAGCCTGAAGAAGGACAGGCTGCTTTCCACCCTGGCCATTTATATTTAAAAAAATATGAAATTCAAAGAACATTTATATTTAAAACAATAAACCTGCACTATGCTTAGATATACGGACGTATTTGGCTATGAGAGGACGAGAGAAAGAAAATGTGCGCGCGCACTGCTTTCTCTTGCTTGTATCCCACTCAACTCCCGTTCGCCTCGCCCGATCACACTTTTCGTAACGCTTACGTCAAATGTTCGCCAGCTTACTCCCCAAGTCAAGCGTGCGTAAAGAAGTTTCACTTCAAAAATATGGGAAACAAAATCGCAGGCAATAGCTGGTCTAAATTAATATTATAAAGGGAAAAGATTTGATTTTACGTATGTTTGTTTCTTACGCTTTGAGGCTAAAACGGCTAAACGGATTTGGATGTGTGGCACATGGGTAGACCGTGACCTGCACATTAATTGCGTAACACATTATTACTCTCAATTTGAATCATTTTAAAGCATATTGCTAATCCATTGCTCCATATGTTCGAAAAATGTGTCTGCTCAACAACGTAAATCACGCAATGAATGTTGTTGAACTGTCAAAATGAAACCCATTGCTACTGATCGTGTGTTAAGGCTCCTACAAACAGGCGCGACACGACACGTGACACAAAGGCACCGCAAGTCGCGCAACGAGCGGTGCCTTTGTGTCGCGCGCGATTCGCGTCGCGCGTCGCGCCTGTTTGCAGGAGCCTTTACGCAATTACCCTGCTGGATTGGACATAGGCATATACATTTTATCCCGATACTCCCACGGGATAGTATTTTATAAAACCTTCAAGAAGGTATTGAACCTTAGAGTACCATGACGACGGTAATTACTGTAGTTAGTTATTCAAGGCTTCAAGGGTCATGTTTCAGTTGGTACAGACAACAAAAGAAGTATGCAAATAGACAACTAACAGCTTCTTCATTATGCTTGAGTTATTTGTGTGCTCGGGGAGTATAAAGTCTCTGTCAACGCGAGTGAGAAAGTGTCTAGTCTTGTCTATGAAAAGTGAAAGACATCGTATAATTTTCTGCACAATGTATAAATAATCGCAATTTGTACAATGTGAAAATAAAGAAAATTCTGACAATGGGTAGGTACTAATGCATAAAAGTATTTTGGAACAATCAAATAAATCCTAGCATCGAAATAAAAAAAAGTGATTTTATCAAACAAACTTCTTCAAATAAGCTTCTTCAAATAAGCGTGACACGCAATAAAGTTGCGTGCGACACAAAGGCACCGCAAGTCGCCCAACGAGCGGTGCCTTTGTGTCGCGCGCGATTATACCGTGTGTCGCGCCTGTTTGTAGGAGCCTTAAATTGTAGTGATGAGCCGTCTATGGGTTTTGCAAATATACTTAATTATCCAATAGTTCCGTCAATTTGCTAGTGCAAACTGGTAACGTCATTAAATATACACAGTTTAATATATTCTTGTGTTTTCTTCTCCACCTCGTACATTATTTTTCACGGTACAGACGCTAGCACATCAAGTTACTACAATCTGTCAAATTTCTTTAATAGATTTTCAACTTTATCGCTCAATCATAAGGATCAAAGTCGATTGGCAAAATTTGACAGTATCGGGTAGCTTGATGTGCTGGCGTCTGTACATAACACTTAGACTTAGATTTTATGAGTTTTTATTTTGAGACTTTGTACCTAAGCGAAGTATCAAATCACATATAAGTTACTGATTGCTACTGCAAATTGCCCCAAAAATTTCCAGACCGTACAATAACAAATTATGTCACATTCGGTTACCATCTCATTAACTTACCATAAACCCTAGCCATGAAGCAGCTGATGATGCGGAACTGGCAGTGGGCATAGTGCTTGTCGAGCTGCGTGAGCACTGCATGTTTCGGGCAGCCGGCGTTTGTGCACGGGAATAGCACCTTGTTAGCCAACGAGTCAAGGGCGGTCGATTTCGTGAGGGAGAACTCTTTCTGAAAAAAGAAGGGTTGTTTTAAGAATCCTGCAGTACAGCCATACAAGGATCAAAATCTAAGTTAAGTCATTTATTTCAAATAGGCACATAAAAGGCAATTTTGAACGACAAAATTAACATAAAAATACATTTGATTCTAGTCGCAAACTCAAACTCAAAGCATTTATTTCAATTAAACCATTTACAGGCACTTTTGAAGTGTCAAAAGTCTGTCAGTCAGAAAATATGAAGCTAGTTGCCCATTCCAAAGCGTAGGTACCTATGGAGAAGAACGGGCAAGAAACTCCATGAACATTCTTTTGAATTATATTTTTACAAGAATATTAGTTACATCATTAATGTTGAATTTATAATTATATGTGAGAACGATGTAAAAAAGATGTACGCGTTAAAAGCGTCCAGAGTACAGCAAATAGTAAGAAAACAACAATTCAAAATTAAAACAATTAAAAATAAGCCGAGGTAGCTAAGTGATGACCAGCCCCAACTGACGGCGCCCGTTCACGAAACCGCCCCTTCCAAAAGGTAGTTTTGTATGGAGAAGAATGGGTAAAAAACTGCACCGTTACTCTTTAAAAATGATTTTTAATATTTTGTATACATATGTGACAACGATGCACCTAGAATAAAATGACTATACCATAATAGGTAAAAAGAATTAGAAGTAAAGCATTGATAGGTAAATTAATTATGTGATAGATACATGGTGCTCACATTTTATTGGTGCCTGACCAAAATCGGAACTAACGCTGCAATCTTGTTTTTTTAAACGTTTCTTAAAACCATCGCGCAAAATGATTACGAACAGCGCCATCATGTCGCTTTGGGTAGATTATTTGTGAACAGTGATGAGAATAGTTTTTTTTTTTTATAAAATCCGAACGAGCATTTCCATTTGCTATACGCCTCTTTCTTGAAATAAGGAGCTGAAGTATTAACGCACTCATGGTTCCAGTTCGAAATAAATGGTGCTATCGGTCATGCATAGCTCCTTCTCTCCTTCGCACTAGAAACATGATGGAATTAAAAAATTTCACCGTGAAAACTTAGGTGAAGTGAGTTTGTTTTTACTAGGAATTGACACTATATTGACAGCTCACTCCACGCTCACTTCACCTAAGTTTTCACCGTGAGATTTTTACAGAATAGCACCGCTGTACAGGCACTTTTGCTGATTAATTATTTTTCAACTAGCTAGTATTGGAAGCTCGTAAGGCTAAAGTGTAACACTTGCAAACTTCTACGAAAAATCAAAATTAACTGAAATTTGTAAGAAAAACCAAAAATATTTCAATGAAATCGGTATGAAAACTTTGGCTCTTTTTCTCGTTGCCCGACATGCTTCTCCTATTCGGTGGTATTCGTTTGAATTCCTCGTTCGCCAAAAACGTAGGCCATCTAATTTTGTCGGCTTCACGTCCCGTTTGGTTCGATGTCCGTTTGTGCAGCATATAGATCGGAATTCAAAGGGAGTACCTACGTAGAACTATCTATGTTCTAGCAACGTCAGTTCTGCCTGCAAAGGTTGATGAAAGACGTTGCCTTTGCTTTGTGTTTACCAAATTCTTGTTGGTATCGGTATCTTGTTGGTAACTCCTATCTACGTGATGCTGGCATTTGGCATGTTCAGCTAGATTGCATCCTAATTCAGTATAACACTGTCAATCGCAATCAGCGTGGCAATCCCTTAACACATGTCATTACCAATCGGAATCGGTTTCATTTTGACAGTTCAACAACATACATTGCGTTATTGACGTGTTGAGCAGACAAATTTTTCGAACTTAGGAAGCGGTGTATTAGCCATTTGCTTCAAAATGATTCAGATTCCGATTGATTACGTAAGTAGGGTGCTGAATCATTTTGAGGCACATTGCCTATCCATAGCTATTATGTTCGAAAAATTTGAATGCTCAACAGTGTAAATAACGCAATGAATGTTGTTGAACTGTCAAAATTAAAGAAATTGCTGCTTTAATGAGTTACGCAATTATCGCGCTGAATGAAAAAGGATTTTAATACTAAAGGTCTAGCACACGTACCAAACCGGAAAGGGATCGGGACCGTATCAACTCGAGCCATTTAGTATTCTTTGTATGAAACTCCCTACTGCAACGCACACTAATCGGAATCGTAACGTAAATGGCCTCGTCTCGGGACAAGTTCATAAACCGCGGTGCGGTGCGTTACTGCTAGTCGTCCCCGCGCTTACGGCTCGTCGTCCCCGCGCTTACGGCTCGTCGTCCTCGCGTTTAAGTCTCTCCGTACCCGAGCTTACGTCACCTCCGTCCACCCTTACCCCCCTGACCCCTGTGGCCTGCCTGCTGCACCATCAACCAGCGGTCGGCGAGCCGTAAGCGTGGCGTCGCCTAGCCGTAGCCGAGTTGACGTATCGGAGCTGCTGATCCGCTTTGGTTACGTGCTTACGTTAGGTTGAAGCCTGTTTGACGTCGAGGCAAAAGGCGCTATGATGTCGATCCCTTTCAGATTTGATAAATGTGCTATGACTTTTAAGCGTCCCGTTGGGAGAAAATGATAGAAAACAAAGTTGATTTAGTACATAAATAAGAATGTAAAAAATGTCCAACATAAAAATCTTCAGCATAAATAAGGCGAGGTAATAAAGTCAGAATAATTGAATCCATTACTCGTTTTACAGATACCTCTAAAACTTTTCAGACTAACTACTCACTTTCATGATCATCATTTCAGCCAAGACGTCCATGCTAGACATAGGCCTCTCTCAAGCACCTCCACTTCGAATGGTTCTGTGCTTCTCGCATCCGACGGGTTCCTGCGGCCTTCACAAGGTCGCCGGACTACAATGCGGGAGGCCTTCCAACGCTACATCTTCCGGTACGCGGTCGCCACTCCAGAACTTTTCAGCCCCATCGGCCATCTGTTCTGTGAGCAATGTGCCCTGCCCACTGCCACTTAAGTTTGGCAATTCTTCGGGCTATGTCGGTTAACTCGGTTCTCCTGCGGATCTCCTCATTTTTGATTCGATCACGCAGGGAAACTCCAAGCATAGCCCTCTCCATTGCCCGTTGGGTCCCTTTTAGCCTTTTTATAAGGCCCATCGTGAGCGACCACGTTTCAGTGCCATATGCCATCACTGGCAAATTCACTTTAAATAATATAAATTGTTTCTACAAGCAATCAAAATATTCTGCTATAAATAAGTAATTTGAATTTTAAATGAATACAGCTCATTTTTATCAAATGCTAAATATTTTATGCTTATAATGGTATGAGTGTATTTTATAAAAAGTCGAGTTGCCCTAACGTAAAATAACGCCTTAGATATTCAATCACTCAGCCTTTCAAAGAGTTTAGATTATTTTAACTGTCTTCAATATGTATGAAACTGTATTACCTTTACAGGGCAATTTGCTAGGGAATCTTGAACCTTTTCTTTTGACCGCCAGACAAACTAAAATGTGCCCAGCACGCCACGGTTCAACTACATGACTTTGCCGCCGAGGGCACGTTTTTATTTTTTGACGAGTGGTGGTAAAAAGGTTAAAGACGTCATGAGAATCAATATCGATAAAAACTAGATTGAAATCCTTTACTGAAATAATTGATTTACATAAATATAAAATAGGGCCTTAAAATAGAAGTAGGTAAGAAATTATTGGATTCTACCTGAACCAGGAATAAACCTGTATCTCAGGTATCTTACTCAATGTTTTTTCCAACTTTTTATTTTACATATTGTTATGGATTTTCAAACACTCAGTACCAGAGTGTTTCATCTGCCTAGCCTTTTCCCAACTATGTTGGGGTCGGCTTCCAATCTAACCGGAAGCAGCTGAATACCAGTATTTTACATGGAGCGATTGCCTATCTGACTCCACAACCCAGTTACTGGGTAATACGATACCCCTTGGTAAGACTGGTTGTCAGACTTTCGGGATTCTGACTACTCGTAACGACTGTTGTAGTGTGTCTGTACCAGAGTGTTTGTTGTGTTGATTGTTTGTGATGACGTGCATGACGACGAACTACTCGCTGATATAATATGATAATTACGCCTGCGCAAATTCTCATTTGGCGCTAACATTGAAGTTGCCAAAAAGTACGTCAGTAACACAACGCAATGTGTGTCGATACTCTTGCGCCATCCGATCTTCATGGATCGTCGTGTAATGCTGACGCTGTTACTGCAGCTGCGAAAAACCTCAAGCGGCGAAATTACTTTATCGGTAATTACACTTTCGAGCCGTTTGGGGTTGAAACCTTCTGGCAATGGGGTCTGAGTGCCTTTGGTTTGTTCAACAAAATCTCCAAACGGCTGGTTGACACTACCCGGGACCCAAGGGCTGTCTTTTAACTTCGCCAGAGACCTAAGCATTGCCATACAACGTGGCAATGCCGCCAGTCTCTTGGGTACATTACCAATCGACAGCGATGCGGAGGAATTTTTCGACGCCATATTTTAGTTTGTAAATGGTTTTAGTTATGTTAGGATATTATATTTTTATTTTAATAGTATTGTTAGTTCATTTAGTATTAGAAGTTTATCAAGTGTAAATATTTTTATCCTCTTTAATATAAACTTCCTGTTGTCACAACTGAATTACGATGGTTTTCTTATTCAGAGAAGAACCTTCTTTATTTATTATACAAATATGCTTCAGCACTTAAATCTACGAGACAAGAGATTAGCAGGATCCCTCACAAATCCGTGTGTGGGTTTTTTTTATATTTTATCTCATGATTCTTTTGATGGAGACATTCAGTAGGTAGTTTGAAATGAAATGAGGTTTTGCTTAGCAACCACTTTTTCCTCTTTCACCAGAGCTTTTGACGTGATAATATCGTTGTATTATCCTCATTTCTCAAAGATTTTGTAAGCTATGGGAAAATTACACAGAAAAACTTATTGAATTTATAAATAACGCCAAGCTTCCAATTTTGTCCCATACCTATTTGGACTAACGACTGGTTTTGTAAGATTTCTTTTGATTAACTGTTTGACGTTCTAAACATGATTTGAATTTAGTGTAATTATATAATACTAGTACTTTGCCCGCGACTTCGTCCGCATGTATTTTGTACTTTCCTCTAAATATTTCGAAAATGTATGTTTATAATCTTTATCATTTATTTAAATAAATAAGTATTCGGGCCAATTTATAAGTTTATAGATCACAGGGATCAGATATTTTAAAGAAACTGTATCCCCGCTTTTCACCCCCATAGGGGTGGAATTTTGAAAAATCTTTTGGGATGTGTTCGTAAGTTGACTCAAAGACCCATACCCATTTTCGAGTTAATGCAAGCAAGAAGTAAAATCCACCCCTTAAACTTTATTACGCTTTTCACCTACCGGTAGGAGTCGCTTTTTGATAAACCCAAAAACACATACCTACTTTTTGATTTTTTGTTTTAGTAGTACCGAGTTTCTAGTTAATCCGACAGCGGGTTACATATTTTCTAACCTAAAAACTTTGTCACCTCCTAAATCCTCTGTGAGGGGTATTTTTAAACTAAAAGTGACATTCTTTATTATTTACTGAGGCAAATATTGCCAAGTTTCAAGTTTATTAACCAAATGAATAAGATTTTTCATATAAACTGTATCCACTCTTTTTATCTCCATAGGGGTGGAGTTTTGAAAAAATTGGGATGTTTAGGTATATAACTTGACTCAAAGATTATTTATAGCAATTTTCGAGTTAATCAAGCCACGCAGTAAAATCCTCCCCTGTAAAATTAACTACCCTTTTCACCCCGTTATGGGTACATTTTCGAAAAACCCTGCAACTCGATATTCATGAGTTTGGAGTTAATCGGACCGCGCGTTAAAATTCTTCCATGCAAATTTTCACACACCCCAATCCCTCTTTAGGGATAGAAAAACAAAAAATGCTAAACTTCATAATTTACTTAGATAAGTATTCAAGTTTATTAACTCAAGGAATAAGATTTTTCTTACAATCAAAATCCCTTCTTTTCACCCCCTTAAAGGTAAAATTTCCAAAAACACCTTCTTGGTGCTCCCCTACATTATAAAAGGAAGCCGTGTGCAAAATTTCACATTCGTAGTCCCAGTAGTTTCGGCTGTGCGTTAATATAACACCCAGTCAGTCAGTCAGTCAGTTTTCCATTTTATATTTATAGATTATCTATGAATATTATTGATAACAATGTCGCAGTATGATAGTATGATAACTAAGGCTGAGATTTTCCTTTTCATTGACACCTTTGATAACATTGTTCGGGGATCAGGTGGAATAAATATGTGATGAGTCATCGCACGATCGGAGCGTCCGTCTTTTTTTATTCAAGGGCAAAAATTTTATTGTCTGATAAAGACTATGATAATATTATAAATATGGTCTTTAGAAATGAAGTTTTTTATTATCGCACGTTTTACTCTGCAGACTTGGCAAATTAGAGCTACACAAAAGTATAACTGTCGTTTTCTGTCTAGCTTTCATTCGCCATGTTTGAAAAGCAAAAGGGCTTCATAACAACCGTATCCCACGACACTAGTTTTAAGGGTTCCGTACCCAAAGGGTAAAAAGGGACCCTATTACTAAGGCTCCACTGTCCGTCTGTCCGTCTGTCACCAGGCTGTATCTCATGAACGGTGATAGCTAGACAGTTGAAATTTTCACAGACTGATGATGTATTTCTGTTGCCGCTAAAACAACAAATACTAAAAACAGAATAGAATAAATATCTAAGGGGGGCTTCCATACAACAAACGTGTTTTTTTCGGCGTTTGTGCCTTGTGGTACGGAACCCTTCGTGTGCGAGTCCGACTCGCACTTGGCCAGTTTTTTTCTTTTGTTTTAGGCAGTAGTAGTAGTTGTTGTAGTATCAGATCAAAGACAATCCGCCTAAGAATACTTTAACAGAAATAATCTGGAAATTCTCAAATATAAGCTAATGTGTGTTCTTCTTTAAAGCTAAGAATTTGTATTTAATCCATAAATAACTTCTATAATAGACATAGCAGACTCATTGCTGTTAAACATACTATCCTGCTTGTAAAATACATAATTTTGCCAACTATGACTAATCCTACATCATATTTTCATGTCTCGTCTGTGATTTTCGACACACCTAGGCACATAGGTAGGGCAGTAGCTATGGAATTAATTGAATTAGTACGTACTACAGTATGAAGGCTAAAAGTCACCCAAAGAACAATGGAGAGGGCTATGCTTGGCGTTTCCCTGTGTGATCGAATCAGGAATGAGGAGATCCTCAGGAGAACGAAGGTAACCGACATAGCCCGAAGAATTGCCAAACGTAAGTGGCAGTGGACACGGCACATTGCTCGCAGAACAGATGACCGATAGGGCTGAAAGGTTCTGGAGTGGCGACCGCGTACGGGAAGACGTAGCGTTGGAAAGCCTCCCACAAGGTGGTCCGACGACCTTGTGAAGGCCGCAGGAACCCGTTGGATGCGAGAAGCACAGAACCGGTCGAAGTAGAGGTGCTTGGGGGAGGCCTATGTCCAGCAGAGGACGTCTTTCGACTGAAATGATGATGATGATGATGACAGTATGTATATTTTATTTATATATTAATTATGGTAATTATTCTATAGGCATAGCACACTGGATCTGCCGAGATATACTCTGCCACAATAATTAGTGGGGTATTTGCGTAATACGCTAACAGCAGCAATTGGTTTCATTTTGACAGTTCAACCAACATATTCATTGCGTTATTTACGTTGTTAAGCAGACAAAGGACAATGCTCACAATGTATGGGGAAAAAACCCAGGCCCGGCGCAAATGAAATGTATCTCAGATTTTAAGTATTTATATGTAACATAATATTCAGTCAGGGGGCATTACCAAAATATTTTTTTTAAATGTCATAAATTGCTAGTTGTTTTATGTAAGGAGCTTCAAAAATTTGATTTTTTAAAATTATTTCTTTCTTTACTCTTATTCTATAAATGACATCTATTTTGACAACGCCCTCTACATTTTGTGCAATGTTAGGGTAAACTTATAAAAAACAAGAGTAGGCAAATGAAATTATTTTATTATTATACACATTATTGGTTCGGTTTTTGGATTAGCAAAATATTACGTTTAAAAACGAATTTTTGGCTATATTTTTTTTAGAATGAAACTACTATTTTATACTAAGAATTTGAGATATGTACCGTTTGCGCCGGGGCCTGGGTTTTTTTTGAGCATTATCCTTTTTTCGAACTATGAAGCAATGGATTTGCAATATCCAACAAAATTATTAAGATTGTAATTGAAAATGTGTTACGCAATAGGGTGAAGGTCAAACTGCTTCCTTAAGGGTAACAGTGAACCCAATTTACCGTCAACGAAAAGAACGTGATGTGAACTTGTGTGGTAATACCCGTGTAATACTAGGCTAGTTTTTTAGGCTACGATAGCAAGAAAATCAAGCTAGACATTCTGGTTTCGTGTAGGTATACTGTAAGAACTATCGTCATTTTTGGCTCCTAAAGTCAATGAGAAAAATATTAAGTTATGGTGATAGTTCAATAGGATTGGATTTTATTTTTCAGCAAGTAGCACCCCACACCAGTCATTGTACTTCCCTGGTTTGTGTACTAGCCTCGTGTGGCCGGTGAAATAATCTGATCATTTTACTCCACGACCACTGTAAAGCTAGTAGCTTAAAATTTTCTAGCATCGTGTAAACAGCTCTAGCATGTGCCAAGCCAGGATATTACCTGTTTACTATCCTAGCCTGAAGAACTAGCTTCATTTACCCCATAAGGTAGTAAAAACTTATGTGTTTCTTTGGAAAGTGAGTGGAACGACAGGACATAATACCTCCTTTTATGTTACATGTTACTTACCTGACAAATATGACACTGGAAGCTCTTCTCAAAGCAGCGGCCGCAAAGACTGTGACCATCCACGCAGAGGTGGATGGGCGGCCTCATGTAGGTGTTACATTTGGTACACGTCAGCTCCTTGATCAGGCCCTCGTAGTGATCCGTCTCGAGCAACGTGTTCAGAACTACTGGAAATAAATAAATATAATCATACAGTCACAGTAAATAATTCTGACATCTAGGAGATTTTGAGGCTATACACAACACTGAAAATACTTCAGCGCTCCGATTCATAATTTTCAAATGAAAACGAAATTATTGAAGTTTTTTTAAATCTCCAAAAGATTAAAATTTAATGAGGAATAGACTATATAGTTGATATTTAACCCGAAAAAGTGGCGTATGATTTTTCATATGAAAAGTACACAATGACAATAAATAACGGGTGTAAAAAGACACATAATGGAGCCGAGAGCCACTCTTGCACCCTCCCCAACATTGTAATACTTAATTTTTTTTTGTACTGGACCATTCCTGCGAACCTTCTGGTTACATATTGAAGGACAAAATTCCAACTTTTACTAACGTTTTTTCGAAAACCAGTTTTTGGTATTTTAACACCACTTTAAATACCCCTACGATCCCTGTACCGTTGCATGCTCCCATAAACACAATGTTATGCGTGCATTGCGCACTACCTACCACAAACAGCAAATTTTCATACCAAAAAAATGCTGTACTTACTCATAACATTGCATAGATATCTAATTAGATAGCCAACAATAACAGTATCGAAGCCAAGCATTCTATAATGCTCACAACTAGCCATTCAGATACAAGTTAATTAGCTTTAAGAAATTATTGGCTTTCGGGAAATTAACAAAGGAGAGAACATTGTATTGTTTTCGTAGACTACTGCAGTCTATAAACCCTGTTTGTTAATATTGCATGTGGTGTAAACTAGCCAGATAATTAATTGTATGTGTAACATACTAACAATGGCAATGTCCTTCATTTTGATAATTTGATAACATTTATTTGCGTTACTCTACGTTATTGCATATAACGCAATTAATGTTGGATATACATATATATTAACTACGGACTTGCAATTTCCTTCAAATTCTTTCGGATTTTGGGGTGCAGGTTGGTATTTCGTAATGTCGTCACTGTGCATGTACTGTGATATTATTAATTGTGTATTTATTGGAGACTATTTACATCTGAATAGTACAGACGCCAGCACATCAAGCCACTACAATCTGTCAAATTTCTTTAATAGATTTTCAACTTTATCGCTAAATCATACGGTTCAAAGTTGATTGGGAAAATTTCGGGTAACAGTTTTGGGTAGCTTGATGTGCTCGCGTCTGTACATTGAACTAAATATATCGCTATTTTGCTATTGCTATATCGCTATCGTATATTGCTTCTGACGTTCATGAGTTCCAATAAACTTGAATTTATTCATGGAATTGGTCTTTAATTTTGCTGGCAACCATTTAAAAGTGATGTTTTTAACGTCGAAATAAGTCTACAAATGTAAATACTGGATGTATTGTTCTCGTAAAATAAAAAATCAAAACATAGATCATTGAGAACACAAGAAAACTCTGCTAGCCGCAAAATAATATTATATTAGTCATTTAAATTAGTCATATGACTAAATACCCATAGACCAATCTGTACATAAACATAGGTAAATTAGGTCATATTGACTATACAAACAACCAACGCACGGCAATTTATACAGATTTACTAGAATCCGAAATGATACATTACTCGTTTTCATTGGAAATTCCAAAATAAACATTAATGGATATCTGTCGATTCCAATAAACGTAACCGAGCAGAAAATTACACTCATTTATTAGAAATACATTCCACTCACAATGATTTATTTAGGCTCGCGATCGCATTATGTGTATAATCATAAAAATATATTGAGACCAATTAGAATAGTAATCGAATAATGATCATTAAAATGATATGGGTCATAGAAGTAGAAGAATATGGTAAAAATGTTCGCATGTCAATTAAATGCCATTCACTAATTATATGCCTTACAAGCAAGGAATTCATCGCTATTGATGGGAATATGAACGAAACACAGACGGAGTACGTACATTCAATAGTATTCGAGCTATTTAATACGGTATAATAGCATTCACAAGGAGAACGGAACCGAATAAAAATATGGATGGAAAAATATGCATAATTACATTTTCATGTTTACTTTCGTTCGCAGAAATCCAATTGATATTTTAATGCACATATCGAGTTATACGCTTATTGGCTTTTGTTGGATGCGATAAAAATATCATAAAATGAAATTCCAAGTAAAATAAAGTTGGAAACCATTTACATCCTTTATTGAGTCGGTAATTGCTGGAGCTTGAAACGACTTGGGAACTATTGATAAATAGATGTCAAAAAGTTAATATCCAGAAGTTAATTTAAATTTAATTTACGTAATTTAACGACAACTGGCAGATTTTCATAGGAATATTTTAACTAGTTGGTATTAATAGTACCTACCCGAGCGTAATAATTAAAAAGACAGATGCGAGAGTTCGGGAATTTATTGTTAGAAGTTCAAGGTTTTGAGAGCAGACGAAGAGAATTAGCTCAGACACAGACTATACTGAAAAACTGAAGTACGCTTTACCTTAGTTTGTTGTATAAATTAATGGGGAAGAAGATATCAGCAGGAATGTATTTGGTAATGATGATATTATAATGAAAAGAGTTTAAGCAAATACCCGTCAAAACTTTACAAAAATCAACTCGTCTCAGACTTACAAAATCACTTCACAAATCGAACACTATAGAAATGATAGTAATGTAACCATCAAAGCACTTATAACAGATTATAACTACGCTACTAATAATAAACACTAACTTTTTCTCCCAGCCGGCGACGAAGTGGATGACATTCTGAAAATAACGCTGAACACCACAACAAACGTAACTAGTTCGCGTCCAATACAGTTTTATACTTCGTAAACACTTTTTGATTCACGCGGACTCGTGTAAACCTATTAGAACGCAATCGTTTAGCCATTTTCTTTGATAAGACAAGTAGTATCTGAAGCGTGATTGTGGTAACTCGGTTTGTTGTTGGCGACACTGAACAAGTCTATATTTATGCGGCAAGGTCGCTACTAAGGGCCGCAGTGGCGAGTACGGCTGACCAACTGCGCTTCGGCTAATCGCCCATCCATAGAGACATTATGTTAAGCACAGAATAACTAAAAGTAATTAGGTAGGTTTAGGTAAAAGTTCAACTAAATTAGGTACTACTTTTGGAGTATAGTGCAATGTAACGAAATTGATTGTTAGTCATGATTGTCTGTGGATTAATAGATTGTTGTTCGGGAGATCTTTTATTGATTTCATGTTGTTATTGTTCTAACATTGAAAATAATTTCCTGACTTGCCAGTTTTATAGCCTTTCGATAGTCGAACATCCACCATTCTTATGTTAGCTGGAAGAAACTGCAAGCTAAATCTTGTTCCATTCAATACAAAATTCCAGCTGATTTAATGTCACATACAATTCGGTATGATGGCTTCATTACTAAAACCAAACTCGTACGCAATGATGGCTGAGTGGTAACGGGCGCGACTTACGAGTGGTAGGTCGTGGGTTCGAAGTCGAACCCAAGCTGGCACTTAACTTTGATTAAATTATTTAATTACCACTGCTCTCAAAACGATAAATAAAAACATCGTGAGAAAACCGGCATGTCCTAGAATCAAAATTTCGAAGCCATGTGACATTCGTCAACCCGCAATGGGCCCGCGTGGTGGATTATGACCTCCTCTCACAGGATCAAAGGCAGATTATTATAATGTCATCAACTTTTGCCTTTAGTGAAAATAATGTGGATGGGAGCCTACGTTCAAATTAACGAAATGGACACGTCAGTTCTGCTCGTAAAGCACTAATTTCCACCGTGAGTCCGTGACTCATATAATGGTCCGAATTTTGTAGAGTTGGTATTCCGCAGGTATCGATAAAACACGCAAACCTGTCTTGATACTCTCTTATCGTAAAAATACTGCATTGAATGTACGTAAATGTATTATCTGATTACCTGATTATGTATTTCCTTTGTTTGTTACTATGACTTTTATATTTTAGACACTATACACAATTCACACACTTTGTCTTCACTATTATTCACTCAGATCGATATCTTATAAAACCGATGAAAGGCAACTGTGTTGTTGGTCTGATCGCGTAACAAAACTGACTGCCAAAAACGATTTTAATAGTATTTACTGCTTCAAATACCTACCCTTTCATACTATTGTCAATTAACTTATACTGGTAAACAAAATCATTTATAAATGTCTTTAATTTGAATGAGTAAATCGCGAAATAAGACGTTCATAAATGCTGCGTAAGGTTACGGTTTTGTAGAAGAGCGTTTCCGCAATGTTCATAACGGACTTCATGAAAATCTGTAATTTTCACCAGTATTTTCTTTATATTGCTGAATAGGCCCACTCTTGACCTCGATCACGCTTATTGGAAATGAGGTCTATATCTGATGGAACGAGCGTGCCCAGAAGATGCCTAAGCACGGGACCTCCCACGCATCGACGAAACCTGACTCCGGTGGGACGGTGGTCGCAAACCAGGCGGCCCTATCATCGCATGGGAAGAATTGGTAATTCAAATAAGTTGTTGGGTGTGACTGTCCAGGATGCGCCGAGCGCTCGTTTCAGTTGAGTAACTGGCGGAACAAACTGTGCTAAACGAGGAGGCTTCTTCATGCATCCCAAAATTTGACATAGACAGGTTTTTGATTTTACGGACGCATGTGTGGGTCCATGCGTCCGTAAAATCAAAAACCTGTCTATGTCAAATGCATGGACCCACACATGCGTCTGTAAAATCCAAAACCGTTCTTCTAGGAAACCGTAGCTTTAAAGTGACGCGTCGTCGCAGTTCAATGGCTCCAACGCACCGAGTTCCACACGAGCTATGTGATGACGCAGCGTCATGCGGGTTTTACACAGGTGACTATAGCCGTACGTTTAAATGGCAATTCGGCTAGGCCAAAGGTGACTAAAATCGCAAGTTTCAAAGTAGAGTAGGTTTTGAATTTTGTCGTGCGGCGACAGGTCGCATTTGGCGGCTAACTCAAATTGACCGTGAAAATGACAGTGACAGACATTTTGATGCGAAATGAACTAGTCACCTGCGTTTTTTATCCACCTGTGTAAATGGGGTGGCGATTCGGCTTGTGAGGTGATTTGGTAAGCGACCAGACGCACGGCGAAAATCGACCTAGTCTAAATCTTCTATCACCTCACAGGCGTCGCAATGCACCAGCAACGCATCGCAGTACTCAATTACACAGACACAGAAAACTTCTATAAATTTTGTCATGATCATAATAATAATTTATTCCTTTGTAAGTATTTACTTTTGTATGTTTACATAGGCTTAGTATTAGGTATTAATGTACTTTTTCTGAGAGTTGTTAATTAATTATTTATAAACCAGTTTTATTTAAAAATTTAATGCTCCAATTTAACAGAAATTTAATGGCCTTAAACATAGGTTTGAATAAACTTAGTTCGGGCGGGTCGCTACCTAACACTCTAATTCCGAACCGTCATTACCAACACCTGTATTTCAGTTTTAGTTTATTTATAAGCACTATAATTGTATACGAAATTTGCTACTCTTGGCTAAATGTACACCTTTTGTAAACTGTTTTATTAAGTTATTGTATTACAAAAAATTATACATAAAAATATCGTGCGACGTCGCTCTTATGAATACACAAACTATTGACCCCTGCCTACCACCTTCGGTAAATATAACAAGCGTTATTTTATGTAAGGTGAATTAAATAATGGTTATTTATTTACCTGTATGATCCAAGGGCGCTCCCATAGTTTTTTACACTTCCTATAAGTACAAATCAGTCGCCTACTTTGACTTATTTGTAAAAAAAAATGAACGATAAAACAAAATTTTTCAAATTATCGGAAGACAGGTAGCCGGTGGTCAGTGTTGCCAGCCTACTTAGTAGTAATAAGACAATAAAACGTTATACTTTTGTTATAATAATATGTCCTCGATTAAAGTACTTAAATGACGTGATTACCGCATTATTATTTATAGCAATCTTAGATAACGTAAAAACATAAGAAATCTTATCTGAAAATATTGTAACGGTAATACGCATTGGTGTTCAAATGGGAATAACTTTGGTGCTCAATACGTAGATGCTCAAAAATAGTGTGCTCAAACGGGAATACTTCTTATTTTGTATTGCCTGAGTCATCAAAACTTTGTAGATGTAGGTAGTTAAAAATATAGTTTACAGATTTATCATCATGATTATTGATATCCATCCATTGCTGAGTATCAGGCCTTCCCCCTTTTGTGCAATGGTTGATGACCCAAAAAAAACTCAAAATATTTTTTTGTTTGATTATGGTAAGAAATCGATACGCATCATGTCTGTGGAGTTTCGCTAGCTAATTCGTATACTACCAAGCTGATACCTGGTTATATCGTTAAAAAGTATCACTTGAATAAATTAGTTAATTTGAAAGCTTTCGGTTAATTAAGATCAGTATCATAAGATCGTTACTCTAGCTGTATCTAAATGTTAAATAGAGTAATCAGATTGTACTGAACTGTAATTGACTTCGTTAATAAATATTGGTATATTTTGATTAGGTTTATACACGTAGGTAAGCTAATACCAATTAGGTACATTATATATTGTAAAAGACTTTAATCAAACTGCACGCATAAACACTAATTATAACTTTATTTCTAGTATTACACTATTTTATAACAGTTCTGGAGATGTTACTCGCACTGTATCCAACGACCAACTACCGATAACTCTCTTCAATATTCGTGCTGCAAGTGTCGCCCCACCATTGCTCCGGAAGTTCATAACGGAACAATAATGGCGCGACACCAGTGCTGCCAACTAAAATATGCATCAGTTAATTTATTTAATTTTAAATAACTAAACGTAGTTAATTTAGAGTAGTTTTTAAAAGACTATTAATTAAACATGTTTGTAACAAATAAATCAACTAATAATTAAATCTTAAATCAAAATATGTAACTTATTTTATCTAAATATGTATGTCCGTCTTGGAAGCGACAACATCCGGCCGTCCTGCGCACGCATCCGTCCTCGGATAGCGTCCCAGTCTGGTGCAATTGCTGAGAACAAATTATAAATAATAAGTCACAATATTCTATAGAGTGAAGCTGGGATTACTAAATACTCCTCTTTTGAATTGAGCTTCTACTCTACTATTCCATCAACGGCCAGCAGAGAAAGACCCCAATTCAAAAGATCTGTTAACATGACATATGTTGGTATTTACATGTATCTAACTGTTCCATCAGCGGTCAGT
This sequence comes from Luperina nickerlii, assembly GCA_963855955.1. Lineage (NCBI taxonomy): Eukaryota > Metazoa > Arthropoda > Insecta > Lepidoptera > Noctuidae > Luperina > Luperina nickerlii. The sequence goes on from OY979675.1 coordinate 12,570,220, forward strand.
TATGTTTGGAGTTTGCAGTTTTCCCTAGGCGATGCCTTTGGCCAACCCTAGTTGCATATCACTACAAGCCCCAAACTCGTTTGTCACAGATTTATTTTACATGAATAAATACTGTAACTTAAAATAGTCTAAATACCAAAATATGTTTGAAGCAAATGCACTAGACAGATTATAAATCAGTAATTTAAGAAAAATAAATACATGGTATCATTATTTATGTTTAATAAATACCTGACAACATCTTAGGCCATTTCCGAACCTTCAACATTCAGGTCTGCCAACTTGATCCAAGGTTTCATATTTTCAGCACACGTGGTCCCCTCATAGCACTTGCTTGTTCTTTCAGCGCCACGCATATCCTTTACTTTATAGCGGTCATGACCTAATACTTCAACCACCTGAAAAGGTCCTTTGAAAAGTGGTAATAATTTTGTACTTTTCCCGTCATTGGATTGACTAGGAATTCTTATAACTACTAAATCGTCGACGTTGTAACTGCGAGCTTCTTTTCTTTTGGAATCGAAAGCCTGCTTTTGTTTGTCTGCACTGACCTGAATGCGACTGTTGACGTTATTTCTCAATAACGTGACGTCAACAGAAAGATCTTCCTGTGCCATCATGTCAGTATCAGTTTGAAGCCGGTATCCAAAGAATACTTCACTGGGAATGGCTGAAGTGGTTTTATTAATGGTACTGTTAATACCCTGTTGGATATTAGTAATATGAGTGTCCCATTTGTCATAACTGGTATTAGCACCCATACTTCTCAATGCGTCAAGGATGGTGCGATTAAAGCGTTCCACCTGACCGTTTGAACGTGGAATAGCAGTAGCTATAACATGTTGACGTATATTTTTATCCTGACAGTAACTAACGAATAACTTAGACGTAAAAGAACTCCCAGCATCACATATAATACGCTTAGGATTACCAAAAACTTTAAATATTTTGTCTAACTCGTTAATAACGACTTGGCTTTTAGTGTTACGAACAGGGGATATAAATACAAATTTTGTAAAAGAGTCAACAGTCACCAAGAGATAGGTATTTTTACGCGTGGTCTTTACAAATGGACCCAAGTGGTCTATGTGAAGCGTGTGAAAGGGCTTTGCATATTTAGGAATAGGAAACAGTTTGCCTTCCTTTCTTTCATGGATATTTTTATAGTAAATACAGTTAATGCAATTTTTTATATATTTGGATACTACTTTCTTAACTTTGGGAAACCAATAACATGATTTTATTCTTTCAACAGTCTTATCCACGGCAAAATGGCCAAGGTCGTCATGATTGGCTCTTATTATTTGCCAAATACATTGTTTAGGGACAACCCATCGTCTACCGTAGTCCGTCCGACGGTATACCTTATTACCCAACAACTCATACTCATTATATACTTTCTTATTTAGCTCGGCCTGACCTGACTCTAATATTTCTTTTATTGCACAAATACTTGGGTCTTGTAACTGAACTGACAATAACCAATCTGCTTCAGCAATGACCAACACACTTTCATTGCCTATGGGGGTGGACTTTGTATCAACTGGATTTCGGCTCAAAGCGTCAACATGTTGCATTTGAGCTCCTGGTTTGTGAATTATTTCAAACGTGAATTCTTGTGTAAGTAATACCCATCTGCCGATTCTAGAATTAATTTCTTGCTTATTTATTGTATATTTGACAGCATTGCAATCTGTATAAATTTTAAAAGTAGATCCCAATAAATAGTGACGGAATTTTTGAAGTGCAACAATTATTGCTAAAAACTCTAACTCAAAGGAGTGGTATTTTTTTTCCTCATTGGAAGTCTGTCGACTATAAAAATGGATTGGTTTTTCACCTGTAGCAGTAACTTGGGTCAGTATGCAGCCAATACCATCACGACTGGCATCAGTGTATAAAATAGTAGGTAATTTGGGGTCATATATTTTTAATGAAGCATTATGTAACAACCCGTCTTTTAATTTATTAACCGCTGACACTTGATCGTATCCCCACTCCCAGGTGACATCTTTTTTCAAGAGCTTTGTTAACGGTTTTGCTATAAGAGCACAATTCTTCACAAATTTTCTAAAATAATTAATTAGGCCTAAAAATTGTCTTACTTGATGCACATTTTTAGGTTCAGGATAATTTTCTACTGCCTTTAATTTCTTTTTACCTGGACGTATACCATCTTCAGAAATATCATACCCAAGGAAGTTAACAGAGCTCTGGAAAAAGTGACATTTCTCCAAATTTATTGTCAAACCGTTATTTTGCAATATTTTTAATACTTCGTCTAACTGTCTAATATTATCATCCACTGACTTTGTGGCTATCAATAGATCATCCATGTAACAAATAACTCTATCAAAGCGAAGTTTACCCAAGACGGTGTTCATTAACCTTTGGAATACAGACGGTGCATTGCATAGCCCGAATGGCATCCTCCTGAATTCAAAGTGACCATCAGGAGTAATAAATGCAGTTTTAGCAATAGAATTTTCATTAACATTAATTTGATAGTAGCCACTTTTTAAATCAATAGATGTGTAGCATTTACATCCTCTAAGTTTATCTATAAGATCTTCTACAATGGGCATTGGATATTTCTCTTTGATAGTGATTTTATTTAGTGATCTATAATCAATGCACATACGTTTTTCGCCTGAAGGTTTATCGACCAACAAAATTGGACTGGCATAAGCGGAATTACTTTCGCGAATTATTCCATTTTTTAATAGGTCATCAATAATTTCCCTGGTAGCTGCCTTTTCAGATTCAGACATACGATAGGGTCTATGGTACACAGGTTTATTAGTTATTAGTTCAATGTCTAACTCAACACAAGAAGTCTGCCCTAACGATTTTAAATCTTTAGAAACAACTCGAGGATATCTAGAAAATATTTCATTTAACACAGAGATGTATTCAACAGAATCAGGGTTGAACATAGACGAATCTATTAAAGCGACGTGGTAGCTACTTATGGGGCAAAAAGAAAGGCTACTTCCTACACGTGCATACATAATTCTTTTATCCTCCGTAAAATTCCTACCAATTAAAATAGGACAGCCAGCTAATTCATCACAAATATATAAGACCACATTAAGCTCAGCATTATCAACCATAATGTCAACCTGTGCCCCATGTGTGACCTCAGAGCAAGAATCCGTTTTAAATCCTGTTAATAAAACAGGTTTATTTAATTGGAAAATTGCAAGGTTTAACTCGCTTGCCAAAGAAGACGTTATTAGAGAACAACTACTGCCCATATCAATAAAAGCCTGTTGTTTACATCCGTTAATTACAATTGCCTTATAAAATTTATCCTTAGGTGTAGGTTCAACAATTAATTTTACTTCGATATCCTTTTCAGGTTTCATTTTAGGTTTAGACCTACATGCAAGCTCTAAATGACCAAATCTATTACACACATTACATTTGACATTATCTTTCTGACTGCAGCTGGTCTTTTTGTGACCAGGTTCCCCACAGCGAAAACATGTTATATTTGTACCAGCATTGGAACCAGAACTAAGCATTGGTACTCCATTAGAGTTAGAAAAACTGTCTGTCTTTTTATCAACATTACTATATAATAAGCGAGTTGAATTTTTATGCTTCTGAACGGACTTTTGTTCCGGGTCAACATGAATTTTCCCGTGCAAAAATGAGGCCAACTCATCACAGTATTTAAAATTGCCAGCGTCTGCTGCAGTGATTATATTTTTATCGCCAATTGATCCTACGATTACTGAAATGATATCTTGTTCAGAAAATGCCAATCTCATCTTGTCAATTTTTCCTTTTTGTACAAAATAAAATTCATATAATGACTGACCATCCGAGGGTTTCGTTTGGACCAAATCTTTTAGCAAACAATACATATTACGCTTTATTTGAAATGTATCTAATAGTGTATTTCGCCAATCCTTCCATTTCCAGGTAGTCCAAGAAGTTTTATTTTTTTGTAGTGAATCATACCAGGTTTTAGCAGTATTACGCAATTTTTGCAACGCTTGATATTGTAGGACTCTGTCAGACCAACGAAAAGCACGACCATTGGCTTCCACAACATTTATCCACATTTCAATATCGTCCACTAATGGGTCAAAATCAGGAATCACTGAAGATAACAAAACATTTTGGCTTACTGCGGGAGACGCACGCCTGGTGCGTCTCTTTTTCCTACGCCTGTGTCCATCAGAGCTGCTGCTGCTGCTGGATGAAGGCGATCCAGAGCTTGATGACGAGCTACTCGTATGACTTACTTTTGACGCACTTCTTTGCCCTCGAGTGCGCTTTCGGCGTCTCGGCATCTGGGCGCGTTTCCGTCTCACTTCTGATGTAAAAGACTTTAATCAAACTGCACGCATAAACACTAATTATAACTTTATTTCTAGTATTACACTATTTTATAACAGTTCTGGAGATGTTACTCGCACTGTATCCAACGACCAACTACCGATAACTCTCTTCAATATTCGTGCTGCAAGTGTCGCCCCACCATTGCTCCGGAAGTTCATAACGGAACAATAATGGCGCGACACCAGTGCTGCCAACTAAAATATGCATCAGTTAATTTATTTAATTTTAAATAACTAAACGTAGTTAATTTAGAGTAGTTTTTAAAAGACTATTAATTAAACATGTTTGTAACAAATAAATCAACTAATAATTAAATCTTAAATCAAAATATGTAACTTATTTTATGTAAATATGTATGTCCGTCTTGGAAGCGACAACAATATCTATCTCATCTTTTGGTAGGTAAATGAAATACTGATTGATGTAGTTAAATACTTAGGTACTACTTGGAAAGCTCTAGCAAGACCAGGGCTTTCCAAGTAGTACCTAACTAAGTATTTAACTAACGTCAACATTCTGAAAACAATCTGCAGAAAGACCTCAAGTTTAAGAGACAACGTCAAATGCAATCCCTTCTATTTTTCAATGCTAAATTTTGGTTTATTTCTGCACCACCTTTCCTGAAATTTCTATGTTTCCACGATGAAATGTAATATTCAAGTTCGTTTAAAGAACTCTGAATTGTCAGCCCTATTGGCCATTTTACGAGCTAACCATTATTTTTAGTGGCAGAATGTCCTCAACAGAATGGACTTGACCGGGTTTATATCAAAAGCGTCTAAAACACCCATCACAAAGCATCTACGCATTCTGTGCATTGTACAAAAATTATTGAAGGGAAACGATTTTTATTTTTGTTTAAAAAATCACTGTTTACGGAGCGCGCAATGTAATGGCATTTAAAACTTTGTTAGAAAAACATCAAAAAAATATGGAACTTTGACCTACAATATCTCCGTAATCAGAAGGTTCCCAGTTCCCAGTCATGGTCTAGTACAAATACAAGAAAAACAACTGAATGTCGGCTTCGTTCAGCGTCATTTAACACTCGTTTTAATCATAATCATACTATTATAATTATAACAGACATTTGTTTCAACTCCGAACTAATCGTGGAAGAGAACACATTCCCCATTCACTATCAAATAAATAGGTTACATTACAACACTGTAGGTACTAAAAATAAATAAATAAACGTTAATTATGCCATACAAAAGGTAACAACAGTGTTACATTTCATATTTAGTCCCGTTCTATTGAAAGACGGTCCCTAATTGGACAGTTTCAACTCCATTAGATCAAAACAGCGTAAATGTGCCTACATTGTAAATTGCTAATTTTGCTGCAGTACGTTCAGTCAGTTATAGCAATTCTTTTATATTTTATTTATTTGAGCAAAGTATAAAAGAATTATAAAATCTCAACCATTTATGCAAAGGTGGGTCAGCTAATTTCTTTATTTAACAGTACGATTGTACGTGTATTGAAAATGGGTCGTGTGGAGAACGCTTTTTCGCTTTGGATAACATCAGACCGGTAACGAATGATGAACGTCTTCATATGTCTTATATTCATTGTCGAAATGGAAGACCTCTTGTCAAAGTGGTGCCAACTGCGGTGCCATTCTGTAAAAATCTCACTGTGAAAACTTGGGTGAAGTGAGCGTGGAGTGAGCTGTCAATAGTGTCAATTCCTAGCAAAAACAAACTCACTTCACCTAAGTTTTCACGGTGAGATTTTTACAGAATCGACCGGCTGGTGTCGTAAATTTTCACGAAAACCCCCATTCTAATAGAATTCATGGTGTTATTGTTGTGCGGTGACCGCATGCGGTTTTGTTATAAATACTCACGACTGATGCTGAAAAAATCTGCAAATCCCGCATACCTACATAATATAATCAGTCTATAATGAACCCGCTATTGGGACACAAGACTCCTCTCTGTGAGACCCAGTGCGGGATGTTAGATGTCACATGTCTTCGAATTTTTGGTTCTATGCGCGTTCCCACACTCCCGCATGCGATCACCGAATTTGGGCAATTCCATAAAAGGAACTGCAAAGGATTGCGTGTTTCCATAAATTCATAAAGCTCTTAATTTGATCAGCATCAGAACAGACCTAAAAGCAGCCCTGCCTATAGACAAAAGGCTAAAGACAGCCTCACTGCTAAGCAGATTGCGTGGGAGCAGTAACAACATCCTGAGTGTAATAGGCAATAAATTAGACAGCCCACTGGTGTGGAGCCTCACCCAGAGGACTAAGTCTCTCTTAATTATTAGGTACTAACATAGTTTTTTAAGTTCATAACTAACAATATAAATGTAATGTAAATGGATCCTTGGTTGTCTGAATAAATTAAATTAATTATTATAGCTAAAATAGATTATATAAGTCAATTTTGTGCGATAACAAGTAGGTCAAGCCACATAAAAAAACTAGCACATTAACCTTCTAATCTTTATAAAAAACCATTGAATTCAATTTGACTTTTAACTTCTCATCCCTAATTTAAATACCAAATTGAGCCATACTTAAACTGAATTACAATTTAACCCTACAGTGAATTATTACTTGTAATTCGTGCCTGTCCGTATCAATCGGACAAAGGCCGGTCAGTTCTAATTGGGGTACAAATGTCCAGTCATTCCTCTTATTGGATGCCCTTTACTAATTTCACGGGTATAGACGAACCGCTCTAAATAGTTTTATCAAATACTCTCTGGTATTTAGGTCAATTAAGTGTCAATTAATCAATGTATTGTTCAGTTGTGGCAATAGATACGGATGGTATTTTCTAATTGTTGTTTGTTGTGAGTGAAATTAGTGCTTACTACGCTTCTGTTAATTTTATTTATTCTGCATCCTAATTGCGTGACACAATGTCATTCACAATCTGAATAATTTTGAAGGATATAGCTAATTCATTGCTTCGTTTATGTTCGAAAAATTATCCTTGAGCAGGCCAATTTTTAATTAAATTAAATTTAATGTAAATAACGCAATTAATGTTAATGAACTGTCGCTACTGTTAGTGTGTTAAACAATTACCCCGCTGGTTGATGGTAGTATTTTTTTTAAAGTATACAGGGTTATTGGAAAAACACCAACTTTTAATATGGGACTAAACCTGAAACTGCGAACAAAAATCAGCTGTTCCCTACATTTATGTTTGTATAATTCGTCAAAATGTAGGGCCCAGCTGATTTTTTTTTTTGATTTCAGGTTTGGTCCCATAGTAAAAGTTGTTCATAATGATGAGTACAATGACCTCTTAAGAGGGCGCCGACCAAACGCCGACCGCGCAGTGGCGCCCTCATCGTTTGTTTGGTTATTTCTTTTATTTTAGAATGAAAATGCAGAAAATAAGCACGTTAAGTTGTGCTCCACAAGATTATACGTTAATATTATTATAAACGGTAGTTTTACATTGTTTAGTTTTATTATATTCACTAAAACCGAAAATAGTGGCCACTATTATCCGTATAGAGCCACTAGGCGGTTGGCGAAGCCTTAAGAGGTTGTTAATGTTTTACCAACAACCCTGTATAATCCTGTCAAACACCAAAGTGGCATTTTCAATTCATATGTACTTTTTGAGTTTACCTTGGATATTACCGACGGTCGGTGTAGGAAAATCTTCCTAAGGGAATCTGGACTTATGATCAATATAAGTCATCGCCAACCCGTCTTGAGTAAACCGGCTGTCCCATTTCAAAACCTAGTAAGGGACACTTTTTACAAACATCGTTTTATTGCATAATCATGCTTACCTAGAAGGTCTCTACCAAATACAAAAACACCAGCGTTTTAAACATACATAAAAGGAGATATATTTAAACATCGATACCTAGTAAGTGCACTTTCACTCCCTAGTGACCATTTAAAACCTAGTTAGTCACTTTAACCAATTCAAAAAAATACATTCCATAGGCTGACCAATATTACGTTTATGCGCTCTCCTGTAAAATTTCATTTTAAGTCCTTACCAGGTTTTGAAATGGGGCAGCCGAAACGTGGTGATAATGCCTGTGCCTTCTCCGTATGAGAAGAACTTTGCCCTTCAATGGGATATTAACAATAATCATCCTGTATAATGGTCCCACTGCTGGGACCCAGACCTGCTCTCGGCGAGAGGGAGTGGGCCGTAATAGAAAATTACTCTTTATTATGTACAGACGCCAGCACATCAAGCTACCCGAGACTGTAAAATTTTCCCAATCAACTTTGAACCTTATGCTTTAGCAATAAAGTTTCAAATCTATTAAAGAAATTTGTCAGATTGTAGTAACTTGATGTGCTGGCGTCTGTACACCATATAAACTACAGACATAAATATAAAAAAATTGCGTAGCGTAATCCACCACGCAGGCCCAGTGCGGGTGCTTGATGTCCGAATACGAATACGTGATGTACGAATTTTTGGGCCTAGGACATGCCGGTTTCCTCAAGATGTTTTCCTTCACCGTTTTGAGAACAGTGGTGATGAAATAATTAACACAAAGTAAAGCAGGCCTGGGTTCGAACCTACGACCTACAACTCGGCAGTCGCAGCAGTTACCACTGGGCCACCACTGCTTTCTGGGACATCAATAGGCTAGTATTTTTTTCACAATCAACTTATTAGGATGGTGTAAGCGTACTGGAAGACGTAGCGTTGGAAGGCCTCCCACACGGTAGACCGACGACCTTGTGAATGCCACAGGAACCCGTTGGAAGCGAGAAGCACAGAACTGGTCGAAGTGGAGGTGCTAGGGGGAGCCTATGTCCAGCAGTGGACGTCTTTCAGCTGAAATGATAAAGCTCTCAAGCAACACGAAGCAACGCATTGACGTAATTTTTCTGTATATATAGCTCAGTTCCTGTAAGACCGGTAAAACCGCGGAGCGTAGCTAGTGAATAAAATGTGCATTGACCATAACAAAATTAATAATTCACTTTACAACCATTGCTGCTGCATTTCTAAGCTAACTATTGATAGCTACCATTTACAAATGCAAAGCTTGTGGAGTTTGGAATATATTTTTCCATTTTATAGTGAAAAATACCAATTACTTTTTCTCGAACCAAAGGCTTGTCAAAGAACGGAAAGGAATCGGATTATAAAACCTTTGTAGTGGCACTAATTTGATGGCCTGCTGGGGAGGGCAAAAAGCGTTTTTGTGTCCTTTGCTTCATATATTCGAAAAAGGACATCATTCAAGTGTCGAACATTTTGTACCAAAAAATTAAAGTGCCAGAAAAAAATACAAGTTTCTTAAGGGAAATGACATTTTGAGCATTTTCTACAATTTACAACGTCTGCATTAAACCCCCTGCTGCTATCTGAGATTGAAAATGCCAAAAAGCATATACATAGTTAATTACCTACTTATAACAAGTGTTTTAATCATAACATTAGAAAAATACAAACTTTTAATTGAATATTAACATTCCGAACGTTTTAACTATAACGACCTACTCGTAGATCTACAATTAACCCCTGGCTGCTATTTGAGTTGAAAGCACCATACATCATAATTTTTCGGGAGCAATATTTTGGACATTCATAAAGACACAAACAGTTATAGATTCGCTGGTTTTCAGTCCTAAGCCTGTTACTCCATGGTGAAAATGGACATGAGGCGAAGGTTAAAAAAAAAACTTACCAAAATTTTTATGTAAGTGCTGTGTACGCCTGTAAGCGTCTAATTCACCATAACACAATGCATATGTTATTTATTGTTATATCAATATTTCTAGAGGATAAGTCGTTGGTGTACCTTTTAAATAAAAATAAAACGTCGGTTGTTGATCTCATACAATGTGTTTGGTGTGGTATATGACTTATTCAAGACATGAAAATCATATAAGGCCAATAGGGATCCCCCCCGGTGGGTTCCCGCATTGTCGAGGCGGGGGGGCTCAGTAGCCGTGGCTTGGACACCCACGGTGAAGCGAAGAGGAACCCGAGGAGGGGCCGCTCGTCAGGGCTTTTGCTGACAAGCCGACGACGTAGCGGCCAAAGGTAGGTTGCGGTGTCGCTTGGGCGACATCGCAACTGAGGCGGGCCGCGATGTCGTACGTACCGTTGAGGGTTGGAGGCCGCGGCGGGAGAGGAGTGCCGGTATTACGGTGCGCCGCTCTCCCTACCTTCCGCGGCCTTGACGGGGTCGCCACCGTACGATGGCGGACGCGGTGGGGCTGCAGGGGAAGAGGAGTGTCGGTATTACGTTGGCCGCTCTCCCTATCCTCTGCAGCCGAAAATTGGCAGGCGGCGGGGCCAATGTCCTGACCCGTCGCAGGGGGGACCAAGGGTGCCCAGACACGGGGTCGTCTGGCGCCCATGTGCTGGTTTGGTCCCTGGGGTGGTCACGGCGTGCTATGTGTTCTGGTGCGCCGGTGATGGGGAGTACTCCCCAGAGGAGGGTCCGGTAACGGACGGCCGCGGCGGGTTCACGGATGAGTGCTAACGCGTGCCCGTGTTCCCGCCGTAAGCGGCAGAGGAGGACACCGTGGAGTTTTAGTGGGTTAGAGTCCCATATAACTGCACTATCTCCCCGTGGTGGTGCAGTATGCATGAGCATTTCTCCACGTTATAAAAAAAAAGGCCAATAGGGATAAAAAAGCGTTATTGTAAGGACGTCCGGAATATAATAACAAATGCGTTAAAAATAATAAAAACATTTCCCTCAATCTTTTTGTCGTTATTTTTAAATACCTATTATGATATATACCTAACGCTCATCATCGGGACCAAAGATATACACCTAGATAACGCAAGAGCAATTACTTCGCGTGCCCAGCTTACGTACAAAAATCGTAAGCCTCCACTTTCGCGCTCAGTCCTGTAGTGCGATTCTGTAACCATCTCACCGTGAAAACTTAGGTGAAGTGAGCGTGGAGTGAGCTGTCAATAGTGTCAATTCCTAGCAAAAACAAACTCACTTCACCTAAGTTTTCACGGTGAGATTTTTACAGAATCGACCGGCTGTAGCACTGCTGACTGGGTGAGCGTGAGCGCTGGCGCTAGGCCCCATGGGTGGGGCGAGACGGGGGCCACACGCGGCGACGTCTTTGAGTCGATTTCATTTTCCCATCACTAAATAATGCTTGTGAGTATTTGTGACGTCATAGTAGATAGTCAAAAAATGGCACGCTTGGTTAATTTTTTTCATACAGATCTTGATACTTGCGTTATATAGGTATATCTATATCTGTGATCGGGACCCAAAAAAGAAATAAATGAAACAGCAGCAGCATTTGATAAATAATAGAAGATTTTATTTGGTACACTTGCAAAACACTACATACACTACAACATAGCTAGTACACTAACTTACTGACTATTACAATAAAACTGTTCCGAGGTCACAGTGTGTTTATTATAATGGACTATGGTAGGACTCAGTGATAGGACTGACTGTTTCATTAGGGTGGGGATCCTTAAATATTGATGATTATTTATTTATTAATTATTAAGGTAAACCAACAGCTTCTATAGATAATATATCTTAAGTACTATAAATCACAATAGTCTTGGCTTACACAGTCGCCAATTTTAGATTTAATAGCAATCTCAGAAATAAGTGATCACACATAATAATAAGAAAGCTAAAGCCTAGAACTTAAAAAATATGGCAAGATACTTCTTAATCTTAAGATTTATAACAAAAACTAAAATAAAATGACGAACAGCATTGTAATCTTGCAACAATATGCTTATCTCATATGGCTATAATTGTAATCATAATGACTTTTGGAAAGAGCACACAACAACAAGATCATTAGTGGTCATCTACACGGGATGTAAATAACACATTATAATTATGGACATTAGATGTTTTTTTTTTTATTGCCGCATGGACCTGCTCTTGGCCTCGATCACGCCTGATGGAAAGTGATGGATGAGGACTGTGATGGAACGAGCGTGCCCAGAAGATGCCTAAGGCATTGGAACTCCCACGCATCGACGAAACACAGCCACGCTGCTTGATGCCGGACTCCGGTGGGAGGGGTGGGGCGAGCGTTAGCCCTACCACCGCAAGGGAAGAATTGACCACGACCAGTCAAACAAGGCGTTGGGTGAGACTGTCCAGGATGCGCCGAGAGCACGGTTCAGTTGAGTAACTGGCAGAACATACTGCGTTACACGAGGAGGCTTCTTCATGCATCCCAAAAAGAGAGTGATTGTAGAGAATAGTATATAATTAATTAATATATTACTTGTTTTGACAGTGGATGTTTCCAGACATTACAGGTTAATAGTAGATCTATGTTGTAATAGTGAGAACAATATGTTCGGGTGTTATACGAGTATTCAATTAAAAGTTGGTATGATAAATGTTATGCTTATAAAAATATTATTTTTGGCATTTTCAATCTTAAATAACAGCGGGAGGTTGATTGTAGACTTTCGTTATAATAGTAAAAAGTGCTCAAGATATTATTAACCACAATAGAACAGCCGGTCGATTCAGTAAAAATCTCACCATGAAAACTTAGGTGAAGTGAGTTTGTTTTTGCTAGGAATTGACACTATTGACGGCTAACTCCACGCTCACTTCACCTAAGTTTTCACGGTGAGATTTTTACAGAATAGCACCGTAGTACTTTTTTTCTGGCTTTGATTTTTGGGTATGAAATGCATGATGTCCTTTGTCAGCTTAACAACGTAAATAATGCAATGAATGATGGTGAACTGATAAGCCATTGCTCAGTAGCAATGGTTATTGTGCTACGCAACTACCCCGCTGTTTCTAGAAAGAAAATCAACGAAGTTTCAAAATTAAAAGTCATTATTTCTGTTGGGTTGGCTTTTGATAATTCAGTCCACTAATCGCTGTAGTTAATTTGGCAATTTGACAGTTATTTCTTGTGTTGATTTTTGTTACACAAAACCGGATGTATCTAAGAAAGAAAGAAAGAAAGAAAATACGTTTATTACGTACGTTCATACGTTCGTTTCGTTCGTTCGTTTTTCGTTACGTTTGTTCGTTTCGTTCGTTGCGTTTGTTTCATACGTTTATTCGTTTATCTCTCTGCTTTCCCACTTTATGAATAAACATACATAAACATATAATCACTCTATAACGTAGCTGCTGGGACACAGGCTTTTTCTCTGTGAGAGGGAGTGGGCCGTCAGTCCCTCTCACAGAGAGAAAGCCTTCGGCCACCACGCAGGCCCAGTGCGGGTTGGTAGATTCTTTTTATGAATGCTTAATTAATTATCCTGGCCACATTTACTCTGTAGAAACGTGGACGTCAGTTTAAGTAGCGGTTTTTTACGTATTACTTTATAATGTTCCAAGGCTTTATAGCATTTTCACACCAAGTTTAATAAAAAATAAATTGTTAAAGTTAATTGGCGACAAAGAACCTGTTGCGAGAGTTTTCGCCGTCAAGTTTACTTTTACTCCCCTTTACTTTGTGCCTTCATAAAGTCATTTTGTAACAAAAATACTTTATTAACACATCTTTATGTAAATATTCTCATAGGGGACCCGTGGCTAAATAATAACAGCCGCACAGGTCAATCGATCAGGTTAAGCTGCGCTTGCCGCGGTTGGTCTGTGGATGGGTGACTATCTTTACATAAAAAATCACACGTTAAGCCGTTGTTCCCGGCTTTCGGGGATCTTTGACAGTCGTTACGGGTCGTCAGAAGCCCGAAAGTCTGACAATCAGTTATATACTAAGGGGTATCGTATTACCCAGTAACTGGGTTGCGGAGGTCAGATAGGCAGTCGCTCCATGTAAAATACTGGTATTCAGCTACATCTGGTTAGACTGGAAGCCGACCCGAACATAGTTGGGAAAAGACTAGGCAGATCATCTTTTACAAAAATAATTCTAATCCGGATCGAAGGACCATCATGAGTGCTATGATTTCTGAATGCTTGTAATTTATTTTACATTAAAATTTTTGTGACTTTAAATTCCCAAACTGAATATAACATTAGCGCAGAATATAAAGCCAAACTGAATGTAGGTTAAGGAATGTTATCGACCCGGCTGTTAACATCTACATGGAAAGGCAATATGTTGTAGGTATATTGGAAATTCTTCCCTTCCGTTAATACCAGTAGATGGTGTAAGCCTCATAAGCCTTGGGCAGAATGTTCAACATTCAATGTTATGATAAAGTGGCATCAATGTTACATGCTGAAAATGATGATGGAAGATGTTTCTAGGAAAACCAAAGTATGCCCAAGGAAATAAGGAAGTAATTATGATTGAGCTATCAAAAATATAATAATTGGATGAGCTGTGCCCGCGGCTCTGCTTTTGTAGATCAATAAAAGTAATTTATATTGAAATAAAGCCAGAGAAAATAATCTTCACGGAATATTTATTTATGTTATGTCATGCACATGAAGCTACTACAATCTGTCAAATTTATTTAATAGATTTCCAACTTTATAGCTAAAGTTTAGGTTTCAAAGTTAATTGGGAAAATTTGAGTTTTGGGTAGCTTGATGTGCTGGCGTCTGTACTTCACACATTTTACTATAAGAAAATTGTCGGGTTTAGTACAGTAATAAAGGACACTGCAAAATACAATGTTGGTTTACTTATCGGTATCTACATCACCACATGCAAACTACCCAATACACTGACGTCGGTCAGCGGGATTGTCCGAAAGAGTTACCTTTGGCTCGGAACATAAAGGGCTAAGGAAGGAACACGGGTGGGTTTTAGTCAGTAAGAGTCTGACACTCCCTTCCGCTCCACCCAGAGCGGGAGGGGTCATTTGATGATTTCCCATCGTCAAAAAAAAAACACTGACGTCATGCAAAATCCTGCATCGCGCAAGCAGAGTTTACCGCGCGACTAGTCGCAGTATTATATACACCGCCCCAATATTAATTGTCGGGTTATAATCTGATTCAGCCTGTCCCTTGCTGCCCTACCCCAGTGACGATGACGTGGCAAACTGAGTTTGTACCTCACAGGGAGGGCCCTTAGCGTGTAGTCGCTAAGTTTTTAAGTGTTTTTAGCCCTGGCTGGAAGCCTTAATTTAATGCAGCACCCACAGGCAAGACCGGTTAAGCAGACGACGACTTCCTGGATTGATCTGCAAGTGCCATTAAAAAAAAAACTGTCGTTGGGCAGTTGTTTAGACGGATGATCCTCTCTTTTCTATAGAGGATGAGTGAACTTTCATCCTATTCCTCATACATCTATACTCTAATACATGCCACGGTATGAACGTATAGGTAAAACATGACCGATAAAACCGTAACAGCTATTTTAGCTATGCGCTATGTAGGTATGTATACTACATTCAGAAGAATAAATAGCATTCCATTAGATCAGCCCATACCGGATGCAGTACCGCGTTCGAATCGAACGAACGTGTTAAAATTTCTTTTAAAAATATATACGCATCCATCCACGGTTTTGACCGTTAAAATTCGTTGAATTCAGATTGGATGCCAATCACGATTTTGCGTAAAAAAAATGTAAATAGTCATCATGGTAGAATGAACGATTTAAATAAAATAATTGTAGAAATTTAAAGAAAAATATATTTAAATAGCTTTTGTTTGCGTCTTCACCTGCGTGAAATTTATTGATCCTTCGACCCAGCGCGTCGCATTGCATCGCCTGCCCGCACTGTTACCTCGTTTCCTTTCTGAATTTTTTTTTTTACTCGGCTCCTAAGGGTCCCAGCGTAATGTTAAGGGACTTACACGACCTAAATACAAAAAACGCAAGTTTTAGAAACAATAAAAATATATGATCGACTACAGTAAACAAAATCAGAAAAATACATAATATATGATATTCTTCAGGATATGTGCTAGGTAGATAGTGTATTGAAAACATAATACACCTAATTTGATACGATAGAAAAAAATCATGAAGATACCTCTAAAACGTTTCTTTTTACAATAAAAACCATATTAATAATACTTACATACAATCATTCTGATTTTTTGTCAGATTATTCTACAAGCAACATTCTAAAATACTAGTGTTTTAATTTTTTTGTCCAAACAATAGATTTTCTGTAATTAAATAATTGCTTCATATTTTGTAATAAATTGCAAGCGTTGTGTCATCGCGCTTCTCTTTCTTTTCTATGCAGTCCGAGAGTGACCGCGCTTTAGGTCATGTAAGCCCCTTAAAATGGCCTGTCTTAAAAATTGGGCTATCAAATGCAAAAATATGTTTTCGAATCCGACTGGTCATTCTCGATTAGAGCATTCAAACAAACAAACCCGTCAGCTTTATTGTTAGTAATAGATTATAACTAGAGTTACTCTTGTAATCCACATAAATCTAGAATTTTAGATTTGTAGGATTTTTTTTGGATAGCTAGTGCCTAAACAGAATGTCTAATGAATATCTTAATTTTTGTTTCTAAACGAAGCTAAGACTTCTTTAATTTTCTAAAATGTTTATCTAGTGGTCCACCAATGAAATAGTTTGAAGAATAATTTAGAAATAATTCTAAGCTCAAAAGATCATAGTTCGAAAGATGTTTTGAAAAGAAAACAATAGAATATAATAATGTTGGCACAGAAGTCGTTCGGGGGATTTGGAAGATCACCATAAATCATCCGAAAAGACCTTTTTAAAACCCTCATTAAAATGCCAAGTATAAGGGCTGAATCATAAAAACGACTTTAAAATAAATTTTGTCTTGTAAAAAGGCTGTGGACTGAATATAATGGGCGAATGCCTGACATATCTTAATGTACTTACCTGAAGAAAATTAGCTTTTAGATTTTATAGTCTTGGGAGATAATATGTCTGGGATCATAACTGAGTCATTACAGGTTGAATTTTTTTACTATAGAAAAAGCTGGTTACTTTATATTCGTTCCTGACCGATTGGCCGGAGAAGGCTCCATGTACGAAAAACTGGAAAAGTATAGAGGAGGATTTTGGCCAGCAGTGGGACAAAATAGCGTAACGCAAAAAAACTAGGGATGGATTAAAAAGACTATTCTAACAAGTTGTAGGTTAGGGTTACGGTAGCAGTTACAGGTTACGCTATTAACAGAGGGCATAAATTGCCGATATAATGAGTATGTAGTTTGTTTTGTTATACCTGTAAAAAACTCTCCGACTCTTAAGATGCAAGTCACCCCAGTTTAAGAGACAGGGCTCACCCAATTCATGTACAGACGCCAGCACATCAAGCTACCCGAAACTGTCAAATTTTCCCAATCAACTTTGAACCTTATAAGCTTTAACGATAAAGTTGAAAATCTATTAAAGAAATATTACAGATTGTAGTAGCTTGATGTGCTGGTGTCTGTACAAACCTTGTGATTACAGCATAATTATGTAGTACCTGTCAGACTTATATGCCAACCAGTTGTAATCCGTCTTTTACCTAATTTTCACTATAACAAGTAAATATGTATTTCTCGTTTGTAACTTATTTGAAATAAATACATTTTATTTTATATTAATAGGTACCTACTTGATTGTTGAAACAGTTGCTATCATCAAAGTACCTAACTAAAATTATTCTGGTTTTGACAAATTATTATTCCTGAGTTAAACTTTTGGGCACTTATTGTTTGTATTTCAACTTTGTTTACTTTGTTTATGAAATTTGCAAAATATTGTTGAAACAACGAGACAATTGTATCATGAAATTCTGTAATGTTTGAGATAGAAGTTTTGCAATGTCAGACAGGTTATATTTTATTAAATATTGCAAAATAGATATTGTTAATCATAAATAGCGTTTCGAAATTATATTATGTGTATATTTTTTGTTATAACTAATATCACGATTACTATTAATATTATATATTAATATTATGTCCTTACTATTAATATTTTTATGACGAGGCTTGAGTTTTGACACTAGTCACAACGAATGTGACTTGTGTCAAAAGATGACGCTAAAATACCAAGCAAAAAGATTATTGGATATTAGTCTTGTCAAGATTTATTTGCTGAAATGCTAAGGCTTAATATCGCACGTCAACAACTGCGTTACTCCTGTCTTTATCCTACACCCTACTATAATAATATTTTAAACACGAAAGTTTGTGAGGATGGATGGATGTTTGTTATTCTTTCACGCAAAAACTACTGATCAGCCGGTCGATTCTGTAAAAATCTCACCGTGAAAATTTAGGTGAAGTGAGTTTGTTTTTGCTAGGAATTGACACTATTGACAGCTCACTCCACGCTCACTTCATCTAAATTTTCACGGTGAGATGGTTACAGAATCGCACTGCAGATGTCGATGAAACTTTACAGTAGTATACACAGAACAGATAATATATCTGTTCCGTGGTAGTATAGTTTATACCTACACCAGAATAACACATAGGATACTTTTTATCCCGATATTCCCACAGGATCGACACTTGTGAAGGTAAAACCGCGCGGCGCTGCTAGTATTGTAATATCTTAAAAATGTTTGTAAAAATAAAATTATTTCTTTTATTTTTTCACACCTATTGTATTTGCGTTCAATAGTAAAGTTTTATGTATGTTGTATTTATAAACATCACGCCTTGTTTCCTTGTATGATTAGGCAGAGGTGTAATATATAGGACCCTTAAGTCCCATGTAATAGAGGGCAAGCCTATTGCCATCAACTGGTCACAAATCCAGACTCCGGCTGCTACTAAGAAATTTCTAATAGAAAACGGGTTTACTATCTGAAATTTCTAAAAATATGGAGCAGAGTGTTGTAGCGGTATCTACAACGCCACATGATAACAACGCGTCATACTGACGTTACGCAAAATCCTGCATCTCGCAAGCAGAGTTTACCGCGCAACTAGCATAGATACAACGGCCCGACATGAATCATCGGGCAGTTGCCTGGCAGACACAGCACCCGTCTGGTCGGAGGATCCTCCCTTTCTATAGAGTATGAGTGAACTTTACACCCTGTTCCTCATACCTCTATAGTGTTATACACTTTGCTCGATCTGGGAATCGAACCCAAAACTTCATGCTAAGCAGTAGCGGTTGCGACTAGTAGACCACCGAGGCAGTCATTATTATAAATGCATTACCACAAAATGTAATTTTTCTAACAGCATGAAAATTTAATTTACTCCAACTTGTTACTCCCCGTAATGTCTCTTGAGTCCTTTATACATAATATATGTTGCTCGTAATATTGCAAACATGAAAAGGTCATTGACCGTTTAATGCATTATGTGAAAAAACTTTTTTTCCAAATAGTGCATGAAATGGTCAATGACGTTGGTAGATCTATATGTGAAATAAAACATTATGAAATTTTAATTTGAATTTTGCCGTTTGTATTGTGCTTTTACATAATAATATACCTACTTAGGGGTTCATTTATAAACGCTGCTTAAAGTTAAGTAATGATTAGCGACTGTTTAACCAAACATTTTTGACGTTTGAACGTCGCAACGTTTGTAAAAAATAAACCCCTTAATGTTTTGTTTTCATCTAGTAATTTTATCAAGCTTTGGCTTAACTCCATCCATTCCAAACCATCACTTAACTAGTAGATTAGTAAGCACATTTAATTCGTGAATTACTTTTATTAAGTACTGTCTTACGAAGGTTCTCTCGGTGCAATGGCCACAATATTACTTAGTTAAATTATTATAGTTACTTTTATATACATAATAAAATTATGTTAAATTGAATCAGCCGTCTGAATAAAGTTAACGTTTGTTTTCTATTTATTTTTATTTCTGTTTATTTTCTTTTTTTATCTAATTAAAGTATTTCACTGTAAAGTAATAAAATACAAACAAATAAAAGAGGTGTTGCATTTAATTAAACTTTCGTTAATAATGGTTTGAAAACGGTGTGCTAAAGTACAATTACTCAGTATAACTAACGATAAAATTTTACAAGCCCTATCGTAAACAAACAATTACGAAGTTTAATCTTCTTTTAACAGTTTCTTTATTTTCTTATTAAGGGGATTACAGGACCTAAACGCAAAAACGCAAGTTTTAGAAGCAATAAAAGTATATGATCGACTACAGTAAACAAAATCAGAAAAAACATATGATATTCTTCAGGATATATGCTGGTTAGAGAGTGTGTTGAAAATATAATACAACTAATTTGATACGATAGAAAAAATCGTGAGGATACCTCTAAAAACTTTCTTTTTACAATAAAAACTAAACTAATATACATACAATCATTCTGATTTTTTGTCACATTACTTCTACAAGCAACGTACTAAAGCACCAGTGTTTTAATTTTTTAGTCAAAACAATAGATTTTTTTAAATAGATAATTGCTTCATATTTTCAATAAATTACCAGCGTTGTGTCATCGCGCTTCTTTTTCTTTTCTATGAAGTCCGACAGTGACCGCGCTTTAGGTCATGTAGTCGCCTTAAAACACTAACTGCCTCGTTGATCTAGTCCTCGGAATTGCTACTGCTGAGCATGATGTGCTGGGTTCGAAAGTAGAAAGAACGAGTAATGATCTAGGAAAGTAGTTTGCTCCTAGATCTTTACTTGTGGAAAATATAATGCGGTTTCATTTCCATGCATGCTCAGTAAAAATATTCTTATGACGGAACTCAATTGACTATTCATTAATTTTATAAGAACGTTACGTTTGCGAGAGACCTCCCGAAGCGACTGAGTAACTATACACCGTTTGTAGTAAGTAAGTACGCAATTTCTTTATAAAGTCAAAGTCAAATCATTCATTTCAAATAGACACATTAAAGGCACTTTTGAACGTCAAAACTTACAGTAAAATTGAATTGATTCTAGTCACCCCTTCCAAAAGGTAGTGTCCGTATGGAGAAGAATGGGCAAGAAACTCCACCTTACACATACATGGTCGAAACAAGAGACAAACGGTAAGCAATCCTGTTTTGCTCGTAGTGTTATGAATGAGCATTTTATTAGCTTTAATCCTAATTTCGTAGACTGTTTAAAAACCGTTTCAAAAAGCTTTACGTTGGTGAGCGTTATATTAAATTTATGTACCCGCGTTTATTAATTTTAGTCTGCTGCATAATTTCAGGATGTTTCTCTTGAAATTACTGAAATTACACTTTTTGTAAGCATAATATGGAATTATAAAATAAATTTTCTCTTTGGAATACTACATTTTAAAATGGCATTTATCTTGTTCATTTATCTTTTTTCGGATTATCTCGAAACACATCAATAGTATGGAATCTAGTTTGTAAAAAATACTCTCAATACATATAATTTTACAAACAAATGCCTTATACCCTCGTCTAAAAAGCATTAGTCTGGAAAAGTATTTTAAGGGTCAGTCTGGAGTAAACCTTACTTATCTGTCTGTACTTGAAGTTCATCGATAAGTATTAAGGTAGATAAAGGTCTAGCCATAAAAGCATTTATTTTCAGAATAAAATATTTATGAAATCTTAGTACATAATTTTTCTGTGATGTTAGCATATTACCTACCTTGGTGTGCACGAGCGACTGTAGCCGGCGACGAGGGTCGACGGCATCCATAAACGCGTGCCGGCGGCAACCATCGACGCGTCAGCAGCTGCCATTGACAACATGCTGCTCGTGTATTTAAGCTCCGTACTCAAATACACCAGAGGCACGTCGACGGCTGCAGTTTCCTCTGCCCTTGAAGGGCGCCGCTCATGTGTATGCACACTTATTGAGAAGGTTAACTTTTACAAAGTGTGAAGTGTTTTTTCTTCTCTCATTTTGACAAGCAGAGTTAATCATAATTAACCAGTCAAGTCAGTGGTGGGGCAGACTGCCAGCCCAAATGGCCTTTGTCTGTACAGACGCCAGCACGTTAAGCTACTACAATCTGTCAAATTTCATTTATAGATTTTCAATTTTAATGCTAAAGCATAAGGTTCAAAGTTGATTGGGAAAATTTGACAGTTTCGGGTAGCTTGATGTGCTGGCATCTGTATATAGGTTCATATAATTAACTTCATTCACTCGTGATTGAGGACTGACGTAAACAATAATAAAAGAATAGCAGTATAAAATGTCACAAAATATTAGTCTACAACAACGAAGTAGGTACATCGCCCTTCAAGATCTGCGTCATCCTATAATCTCATTTGTAGGTACGAACAAATATTTAGTGTCCGTCCGTGATATAACCCTGTCTGCCAGTATTTGTAGGGCAAACAGTCGCTACTTAGCAACACAGATAACTAAAGTAAATATTATTGCCTAGCTAGTTTATGCCACAGACATTTACATTTAGGTGACATGTACCATAATCGTGTGTAATCCGTTTATCACTTGTTTGTGTACTCAGACGATGGATTCTGGCGTATTTCTAACACGCGAGACAAAGTCCAAATGAGTTTTATTCCATTTTGATGGTAATTATATGTGCGTGATCTCTGACATTTGCTTGGAATGCTATATCAAATCTATGTTCGAAGAGTAGTATTTAACTATTGTTTTGTTATTTTATAAATTATATGTGATTGACACGTGTTGACTATAATGATTTACGTTGTGACTAATGGCAATTCTATCATAATTAATTGTGACATGTTGAGTTTCACACACAGGTTTCACTATAATAATTACATAAAAGAAAAGAGGAGGTGCTGTTGGGGGATCCTCGGCTGGAACAAAGTTCAAAATGTAAATCCAAGATCGACTTTAGGACCCTCGAAAACCATGAAAACGACACCCATGAAGTAGGTATAATTTGAAAGTTTTCGCAGCTGCCATCTTGGATTTTCAATTTGACCTTACTACTTCAGCAACCTCGAAAACTCGAAACTCTGTCAATTAGATATAATAAAAAGTCACATGGAGGGGGCATAACGCTTTTTCGTTACGTGACGATTTCTACCAGTTTACTCCTGGCGAAAGCTCCGTTAAAAAACTTTTTGCAGTAAAGTGAAACCTTTAAAGGAATGTCTGTAATATTTCAGACTGTGCAGGCTCAACTGTGTAGATTTTCACGACAAAGGATAAATGTACGCCGTTTGATGAATAAAAAAACCTTAGAACTCTTTCATCTAGGGATTGTAACCATGCCAACAGAACTAAGCCCATATTGTATAACATTTCGTGTCTACATTTGGCTGGCGTTAATCCCTGCTTTTAGAAGGGTCTGCCTTTTCATATTATTTGTGTAATTTCAATATAAAAGGTGCCACCACACATATAAAAGGTGTCACCAGGCAAAATTTTATTTTGGTTCGTGATATTACTAATTAAAGGCAGTACCTATCTATAATTGTTTTTTTTACCTACACACATCTATACAATCTATATCTACACAAATAAATAACATTGTAGTGTCTGTTTGTTATTTCAAAATAACAGCGTTTTACGAAATGCGAAGATATATACGGTACTTATAACAAAAATACATTTTTAAAATTTTTGTCTGTCTGTCTGTTTGTTCCGGCTAGTCTCCAAAATGTCTAGACCGAGTTTGAAAAGACTTTCACAAATAGCTGATGTTATAAGGCGTAACTTTAGTAGGCAACTTTTTAGAAAAATAAATAGAATCAAAAGGTATTAAAGTCACGTGAACGAAGTCACGGACAGCTGTTAAAATTATTATAGTTTTATTCTATAATAAATTTAATATTGGAATGACTGTATATTGTGTAGTGAAACAACCCTCTAATATAACTGAGGCCGATTAGCCGATGATAATGAACTATGACACAGGTTGAGATATCTTCTACATAAATTATTATTTTAATGACTATTTACAAAGTAGCATTTTCAAAATAGACGCGAAAGCAATTATAATTGAAATACCTACTGTAATTCATTTATAATTGCAGCCTTATTTATAATTGCTTGCTCATGAGTTAAGTAGTTCTTAATCAATGATAAACTTTCTTTATCACTACATAGTATAAAACAAAGTCGCTTTCTCTGTCCCTATGTCCCTATGTCCCTTTGTATGCTTAAATCTTTGAAACTACGCAACGGATTTTGATGCGGTTTTTTTTAATAGATAGAGTGATTCAAGAGGAAGGTTTATATGTATAATAATAATAATGTTTCCGTGCGAAGCCGGGGCGGGTCGCTAGTTATTTATAAACGTTAGTTAGCAGGTGATTTTTTCGCGAAACAAAATAGAGGCGAAATTATGAGTTCAATCTGTGTTATAAATAAAATAGTCGACTCATAACAGCATTTTAATAATAAAGTTGTCAAAATCACGATTTTTGTATCTGTCGAGACTGACAGACAAAAGTAAAAAATAATTACAACCCGTGCTGGGCTAGTGTAGAACTAGTATCGGAATAGTTTTTGACTAGTCACGACCAGTGTCGGGCTAGTGTCGGACTAGTATCGGAATAATTTTTGACTAGTCACGACCAGTGTTGGGCTAGCGTAGAACTAGTATCGGAATATTTTTTGACTAGTCACGACCAGTGTCGGAATAGTGTCGGACTAGTATCAGGCTAGTGTCTGACTAGTGTCAGACTTGTGTCGAATTAGTGTTGGATTAGTTTCGGACTAGTGTCGAACTAGCGTTGGGCTAGTTACGACTAGTGTCACACTAGTGTCGAACTAGTTTATGAATAGTCAAGACTAGTATCGTGTCTAATCAAAAACTAGTCGACACTAGTCGTCACTAGTCAAAAACTAGTCATAACTAGCCAAAAACTAGTCTGACACTATCCTTTACAACTTTAGGAATATCAGATTCATAATTGCGTGGTCCTTTCAAAATTTCAGATGATTATCATGACTCGCAGAGCAAAGGTCAGCCATAAAACTTACATTCCAAATTGTAAACAAGTGGAATCCCACTCGTGTATGATAAAATATCTACGAATAGCTAAAAACTATTATAGTGATAACGTAATATTATGAAGTATGTTAGTCCGTTTACTTTAACAGGGGTGAGTAATCTGAAAAACTTTTAAGGGGTCATTGTACCACTGTCACTTCAGTTGTGCATTGTAGCCATTTTTAGTTATTAATATTACTTTTTAAAATTTTGTTAACTACTTATTTGTGTGAAATTGTGTGTGTAACATTTACGTTTAAATTGGTATTGAATTTAATCAATTGTTTTCGTTTTTGTCTCGCTCTTGCATTCTATGTCAACGTAGCCCCACTTCGCGGGGCTCCTATTTCTATGTAAAGGGTTTAAAGTAACCTAACCAAACCTAAGCTCGGGGTGGGCACCCCGAGCTCGTTCATAAATATGTTTTCGGAAACTTAGTATTTTTGTCGGATGTTTAGTATTTTTGTTTGACCACAGATCGCCGGCAGTTAATTTGTTTTTCGCAAGCAATATTATTTTCCGTTTTTTTCGGTCATGAATAGACTTTTTAACGCTAAAACCTAAAAATAATCATTTACTGTATGTCACAACATATTCATATCTATACTTCTATACTAATATTATAAAGCTGAAGAGTTTGTTTGGTTGAACGCGCTAATCTCAGGAACTACCAGTCGAATTTGAAAAATTCTTTTTGCATTTGATAGCCCAATTCTTGAGGAAGGCTATAGGCTATTTAACATCACGCTATGACCTTTAGGAGCCGACAAAAAAAAGTCAGAAAGAACGCTAAGCAAAAACGAAGTAATAGCGCGGACAGGCGATGCGATGCGACGGGGTGGGTCGGAGTAACAAGAAATTTCACGCGGACGAAGTCGCGGGCAGAAGCTAGTATTAAATATTTGCCGTCATTACATGATGGAATGTGTCTTTGCGCTGAAATTTTAAGTAACATCTTTGTACAGACGCCAGCACATCAAGCTACCCGAAACTGTCAAAATTTCCCAATCAACTTTGAACTTTATGCTGTAGCGATAAAGTTGAAAATCTATTAAAGAAATTCGATAGATTGTAGTAGCTTGATGTGCTGGCGTCTGTACTTACCACATTCTATGAAAAACAACAATTTTGTTTTTTTTAGAAATTTTACCATGAGACCAAAACTGAAAACGGAAAAAAACAGCTGCTCCATACATATTTTCGCATATCGACTTAACGCGATAAAACGTAGGTATCAACTTTATTTTCCGCAATTGCAGGGTTGGTCCCATAGTAAAGGATGTTTACAATGATGAATACAATGACCTCTTTGACCTCACGAAGTCCGTAGTTTTAACCGAGTTATGAGCGTTTCCTACTCTGTATCACTTATGGGCATAAAGGCGCGTCCCCACTACGGACCGAGCGGCCTCAAAGCCTAGCGAGGCCTGGCCTCGTGAGCCTTTTGCTATTGTTTGCAACTCGTCCCCATTATAAGAACTCATGAGGCTCAACCGCGCGTCTCGGCCTCACGGAGCCGCGCGGCCCTTGTGCGGACGCGGCTTAAGATTAGTTCAGTTTCCGAAGTAAGAATGAATGAAAACATTATTTGACAGTTATCCCTACGCTCGATGTGTTTAACCTGTCCGAAAAATTGAATTTGACACTTGTATCATATCACATTTATTTATTTCACATTTGTTTTGACGTATCAACTACATTCGGGCGGGCCCGAATCTTCGTTGACGGACTTACAGAGTAGACCCCTAGCAACGGACGGATATTCGAAAGGTGAAACTGCGAGAATAAGTTGTCAACAAAAGTACAAACGTGACTGTTTTACTGTTTTGCTTCATTAGTATATTCTCAAGAACCAATTAACTAATCAACATATTAAGCAATAATTATAATTAATGGCTTAGTTCGACAAAAGGTTTCTACGAGATAATTCTTGAGCTTTCCTTATAGATGTATAATGTGTTTGAAAATTAGATTTATTCTGTCGGTACTGTGTGTAAAATTTGACACTCGACACTCGACCGTAACTTAAGGCTCCTACAAACACGCGCGACGCACGACGCGATTCCCGCGCGACACTAAGGCACCGCTCGTTGTGCGACTTGCGGTGCCTTTTTGTCGCGTGCGATTTTATCGCGTGTCGCGCCTGTTTGTAGGAGCCTTTATGCGGGTTCGAACCTAAGCAGGCACTTTACTTTGCGTAAATTATTTCATCACCACTGCTCTCAAAACGGTGAAGTTGAACATGCATCGTGAGGAAACCGGCATATCCTAGATCCAAAAATTCAAAGACATGTGACATCTACCAACCCGCACTGGGCTCGCATGGTGGATTACTGCCCACTCCTTCCCGAAGAGAGGAGGCCTGTGTCCCAACAGTGGGAACATTATAGGTTAATTATGCTGGCAAAGGAAGCTTAAAGGCTCCTACAAACAGGCGCGACACGACACGCGACACAAAGGCACCGCAAGTCGCGCGTTGCGCCTGTTTGCAGGAGCCTTAAGTCGATATCCATATATATATAGTCGTTTTCCTTTTGTTACTTTTTTTATATAACTTGGATTTTTATTTTACTGTGTTTAGTTTAGTTTGTGATCTTCCTATACGAGTTGCAATAAATACTTTTCTTTCTTTCTTTATAAAAAATTTGTAACCTTACCTAAACATAGCAGTTACAACATTCTTCAACATTTCCTGTAAAAGTTTATTATCCAACTCTACTATACTTTGCAGTACTACAATTTACATACTCGTATGTAACAGATTTGTAACTTAAATTAACCTCAATTTATTAGGTCTGTATGTATCTTCACTGTATCACATTTTTGTTATCTAATGAAACGTAGTGAATTGCATTGTAATGGAACCCCGCATTCCATTACAATGCAATCCACTACGTTTCATAACACACAGTTGCGTAACACACCAACAAGACACACTAGCAATGACTTTCATTTTGACAGTTCAACAACATTCAATGCGTTACCCTTCTTCCTACTATCCTTAATCCTTATCCTTAATATTGTTGCGCGCCACAAATAATGCCTGATACATAGTGACATTAGTTACCACTGACGCCATCTAGTATCGGGTAGCAGAACTAGTACCTTGGTACTAGGACATTGACCCTTCAAGGTACTAGTAATTCCGAAACTATCGATGTCGAGTCAGTCGGGACCGCTATGTACTCGAACATACTAGATGTTTATAGAGTAGCTCTGTAGCACTATAAAAGGCGGGTGCGAGCCACGAGACACATAGTTTTGAATAAGCGATACGAGCGAGAACATCGAAAGCGATATTCGAGTGCGACTTATGAGTGATCAGTAAGTGCAATTGTGTTTCTTAATTAGTGTATTTGAGTTGTAATTAGTGTTGTCATTAAAGTGTCAATTTTTTGGTGATTAAATCGGCAGTTTTTATTGTCACGAACCCCAAGCTCGTAACAATATTATAAACGCAAAAGTTTGTAAGGACAAATGGATGGATGGATGTTTGTTACTCTTTCACGCAAAAACTATTGCACGGTTTTGGATCAAATTTAGCACACCGATAGTTTATAACCAGGATGAACATATAGGATACTGTTTTATCCCGATATTCCCACGGGGTCGAAATTTATGCGGATGAAACCGCGGGGCGCTGCTAGTTTACAATAAAGGCTCCTACAAATAGGCGCGACGCGCGACGCGAATCGCGGGCGACACAAAGGCACCGCTCGTTGCGCGACTTGAAGTGCCTTTGTGTCGCGTGTCGTGTCGCGCCTGTGTGTAGGAGCCGTAACAATATAATGTTAGCATACATGCATACTATAGCTATGGATTAGCAATATCCTTATAAAAGGTCCAGATTGTGATTTAGCGTGTTACGCAATTGGGGTGCCGCTTGGAATGAAGTTCCTTTCGTAGACTTCAAACGTCAGTACGTAGCGTGAAATTCGTTCGACAAGAAACTACGTTCCAATAAAATAATATACTTTTCTCTTGCACCGTCACCACAAAAAACACCAACATCACTACATTTAATCAAAACGACACTACATCTCCTTGGTTTCCGCCACGCATTAAGACCACCCCACCCACTACCTGTACCCTACAACAGCTAGCAATTCCTCATCCCGTCATACATATCGTATAGCGTTTATCTAAGAGGTGCATGTGTGTCGGGGTGAATATATTACCGCTCTACATCAACGGATGCCGACATTCGTGACACTTGTGACACTCGCGACATTCGCAACGCTATACAGGTGATATTATGTGTTTTGTGTCGTTATTGTTTTAGTAATGCAATTGTGTTGCGATGTTTTGATATTCTCTTTTCACTTAAATCGCTTATAATGCTTGGTTACGAATTGGGATTTAAAGTATGTTATTCCTATTTTTTTTCCTCCTACTTAACCAAATTATTAATAGCATTGCATGATTTAATTTCCGTGTACGCAATCAAATGGAACGTGGACATTCCCCTTTTGGTAATAAGAGACTACACTTTTCTTTTAAGATTAATAGCCGAGTAATTAAATCTGCAAGAGAGGCTAGCAGTCAGTGCGTAGCGAAGCGTAACCAGCCTATAATGTTCCTACTGGTGGGACAGGCCGCCTCTCTTCGAGAGGCTGGGGCTGTAATCTACTCGTACCAGGGGGCCCCAGTGTTGGTTGTCACATGTCACATGTCTTAGAGTTTTTGGTACAGGACATGCCAGTTTTCTCGCGAGGTTTTCATCACCGTATTGAAAGTAATGGTGATGAAATTATTTACACGACCTATGAACCCGTAAGTCGGGGCCGTTACCACTGGGCCACACCTGCTTTTTCTCTATGGAATTGCTGATTTTGGTAGGGGGGGGATGAATTCTCGTATTTTTTTATTTTTTTTTTTGAGGATGGGTAATCATCAAATGACCCCTCCCGCTCTGGGTGGATCGGAAGTCAGACTCTTACTGATTAAAAAACACCCGTGTTCCTTCCTTAGCTCTTTATGTTCCGGGCCAGCGGTAACCCTTTCGGAGAATCCCGCTGACCCGGCAGGCTTCGGCCCTGACGGGAATCTCAGTCTGATCTCAATCTCAATCTGTCAAAAATACTTCTAATTTCCTTACATTTTTGACAAGTTTTTGACATTTATTTGTCGCTGACATGTGACTGCTACTAAATTTTGGACGTTTTAAATTAAGAGAATTGGCCTTCTGTTTAAATCTATGTTGATCATGTGCATATGTCCTACGGTACATAAAATAAAATCACTGATAATTTCAGTTAACATAGGTACACTTCAACAACTACATATTTGTGGTTCATAAATTGATGTGACGCAAAATTTTCTTGAAGAGTGACCAAAAATGTAAGGGGTGCATGAGATTTATTGGTACGGCATATTACATTAGGGGTGAAGACATGACAGGTGGTAATAAAACTCCCTGTTCATATACTTGTAGGTACATACATGTCTTTGTCATCTTTGTAATGCATCGACATTTAAGGTCCCGAACACACGTAGTACAACCATGGTTACGTGTGGGTAGTGTCGCTGTAGCTTCTTGCAGTTGCGATGTTGTTACTACAATATGTCGATGTAGTTGCGTTGTCGCTAGTAGTTGGGATGTGTTGCAATTCTATTTCAACTCTGTTAGTGGTTTTTGTAATCAGGATATAAATTCAGATTTGTTACAGCAGTATTGGCAATCATGTCATTTTATATAAATAGGTTTTTATAATTTTATTTATCTTTTAAATAGATTCGTTGATATTTTGTGAATGTGAGAACGTTGCAGGCCTTGTAGACTGTAGATTTATAGACCATTTTCTATTTTATTAAGTACCTGGTACTTGTTGACAGGCCTTCACTTCCTCCCATACCTGTCAACACTGTAATTTGAAAACATTGTAACAGCAAATTATTTTTAAAATAGTAACCGTGGAGCTCTTTCTAGTTTTTCTCCATAGGAAATGACCAGTTGGAACCTTGCACCTAGCTTGTGACGTTTCATAAGTGCCCTTCACCGCCTACGTACATAGGTTTATGTAAATTAAATATTCTGATTTCGGTTTAATTTTGACTGCCAAATGTTGTCCTTGTGAATGAACTATTCATCACCTTGTGTGGTTCTTGTGGAACGTGTGATTGGGCCCTCAAGTAGCGGGAATACTGCGTATATTACTATTATGTAGCAGAAAAGTTCAGTGCACATAAACAGCTTCAAGCAGCTTTTTAAGGCTCCTGCAAACAGGCGCGACGCGTGACGCAAATCGCGTGCAACACAAAGGCACCGCTCATTGCGCGACTTGCGGTGCCTTTGTGTCGCGCGTGATTTTATCGCGTGTCGCGCCTGTTTGAAGGACCCTTAACGACATGAAAACCTCATTCAAATTGTTTCTTACCTATTGCTATTATTTCATCTATGACTATATTGTTCGCAACTTATGTTGGTTATGTTTATGTATGTTTGACTGCCCCGTTGGTCTACGAGGTTGCAACCGTGACTGCTGAGCGTGGGGTCCTGGGTTTGATTACTGGGTCTGGCAAAGTGTTATTGGGTTTGCCATTAGGAATTTCTTATTAACAGTCTGGAGTTTGGAAGTTGGCGGTTTAATACCCCCGTGCCTCGGAAACCACGTAAAGCCGTTGGTCCTGCGCCTGATCTCACCCCGGTCGTGTCGGATTGCCGTCCCATCGGACTATGAGAGTAAAGGAACAGAGGGTGCATCTGTGTTTGCGCACACACTTGCGCACTATAAGATCTCCTCCTCCTGATTGGCCACCGTGACCGAAATCGGTCTGGTAGATTATTATGTTATGTTTATTTTTGCACTATACTGAATTTAAAACAAGCCTCCTAGTCGGTTTTATAAATTATAATTACTATATTTTTATATTGGACCGATAACCTAGTCAATACTTTTAAATCTTAAATCTTATTCTACGTATTTTCAACTGTATCGTAGTTTTACACTACAGTTTTGTCCACTTATATCTACGTATATATCATCATCATCATCATTTAAGGCGAAAGACGTCCACCGCTGGACATAGTCCTCCCCCAAATATATGTAAACACTTTTATCCACTAAACCGATATTCCATTAAGTCGTAAATTAATTCAACACGTCGGTTGCAGCCGTCACTTTAAAATAGATTTAATTACTAGTGCTGTTCACTACCCCATCGGCTAGTAATACTATAATAACCCCTTGCCATGGATACTGGTCCCATCACCGACGAGAAAGCGACTATGCTATCAACGATTTTCTCGTTGAAGAAACGTACAAAAGATTGTAGGTCCTGTGTAAGTAAAAGAGATAGATACAGTTTATCACTGACTGTTCACACCGTAGGCGAGTACTCCATTTTCGCAGCGACAAGAGCTATAGAGTACTCGCTCAGCGACAAGAGCTATAAAGAGAAACTCGCTTAGAGACAAGAGTTATAAAGAGAGTACTCGCTCAGCGACATGAGCTATAAAGAGAAACTCGCTTAGAGACAAGAGTTATAAAGAGAGTACTCGCTCAGCGACAAGAGCTATAAAAAGAGTACTCGCTCAGCGACATTTGCTTAGTGGGCAAAACACTCAAGCTGTGTTCATAAGCCTACCAACGAGTAATCGCTCGTCTCCTTCGGATAGCCGCTGTTTGTTGCTCGCGAACTCGTTTATAGTTGCTAGCCCTACTCGCTTCTCGTTAATCGCCCGCGGTAGGACAGATGCCATAAGGTGATTACTACTTCTGTGAGAAAGCAAGCAACTGTCCCTGTCGGCCATTTTTTCCAATAGTGGATGACATATATAATACACTTGTTTGTAAACAGTAAGTAAAGATAAAAATATTTTTATTCTGCTATAAATATTACTACGACAGTTTTTTATAGTAAATAAGGAAAAATTTCCAACGTAAATAGGGTAAAAAGTTATTTTTCCCAGTTATATGATTCTTCAACATAGTTTCTGACTGCGTAAACTTTTTCACCAAGCATTTGGTAACGACAGTTGGTAATTATCATACAGCTGCATAATATCACGCCTGTATTATTCGAAGGGTCCGGCAGAGGTGCATCCATATTACACCCACATTTCTCTAGTTTTGTTTAAATCCCATGATGGCGGCGAGCCACAGATAAAGATATTATTTATTATAAGTTCACAGCATGCAAAAATAACTTATAAACCCTACAAAACCGTAGTAATGGCTGTGGGGTCTGACTAGTCTTTGTACAAACTTCATAGTACTTTAACATATTTCTAAATAATATCTTTTTAATTTATTTTAAATCTGTTTTTATTGGTTTCACTCCTTATGTCTGCCGGCAAACTATTCAATAGATATGGTATTCGTTTTTTTATAGTTCTGTCATCAAAGTAATTGGTGACTCTGGGTACATTGAATTTGCCGGCAGCCATAGATCGCGTATTATAGTTATTAAGTATATGAGTTAAGTTATGCTCTTGGGTCCCACGGTGGTTTATTGCTAGAAAATATTCATGTATGAAACTAATCGGTAGAGTTTTACATGTTTTAAATAGCTTCCGATAATATCCATCACAACTGTTTTTAGTTTTAGATACACCTAGATAACGCAAGAGCAACTACTTCGAGTGCCAAAAATTGCACCAGCTTACGTACAAAATCGTAAGCCACCACCTTCGCGCTCAGTCCTGTGTACTGCTGGCTGGGTGAGCGTGAGCGCTGACGCTAGGCCCCGGGGCTGGGCGAGACGGGTGTCGCACGCGGCGGCGTCTTTAAATCGATTTGATTTTCCCATCACTAAATAGTGCTTATGACGTCATAGTAAGTAGTCAAAAAATGGCACGCTTGGTTTTCATACAGATCGTGATACTTGCGTTACCTAGCTCTGTCTACATGTGTGAGGTGAGCCTTTTGCCATATATCGGGCATAAATCCGGTCTCAATATCATTTAAGTTTTACAATATAATACGGCCAACAATGATAATTATAATGTTAGACAAAAGATGGTTGGGACAAATTGGATGCGGAAGGCGGAGGACAGGGTGATGGGGCGCAGCCTGGGAGGGGCCTATGTCCAGCAGAGGACATAGGCCTCTCCCGTGCGGAATTGGGTATATAACATTTTAAATATGGCAACTTTTTTCATGTTATCAAGTCAGAAAAAAACCTATTTCTTTAATTTTTACTTGTGAATAGAAGCTTCCGACCTAAATATCGAATAAGCTATTGTATATAAAAAAACAAGATGATGATTAGGACAATGGAAAGTTACATACACTTAAAATAGACGCATTCCACAACGCGTCAACCCGCAAACTATTCCTGTATGTCCTTCATTTCTAATAATTGCATCTACTAATTATAACGGCTCCCGATTGTGCCCATTATTGGATAATAATACATTGTTATCTCAACAAGTCTAGACAGGGGATGAATGTATATTTATGATGCGGCTCCGTCTGAATATTTCCATTCCATAACGATTACTTTTAAATTTCAAAGGCGGCTAATTTATCCTTATACTTAGTGCCAAATTTAAGCTAAAAAAATAAAGACCATTTTAGTACAGACAAACCCTATTAAATGAAGCCTCTGAATTTTTTTACTACCAGTGTTTTTAATTTTGTATATTTATAGTTTTAGTTCTTCAAAAGGATAAACGATCATTTGGACATAATTATAGATAGGGTAGCAAAACAAAATTAAATAGAAGCAGATGAGGACGTTTTTAAATAGTCTTCCAGAGCACAAACTAGCAGAATGGAATGTCACGATGTTCAAAAACTTCTAGGAACTGAGAAAAAGGAGATAAGTGGAAACCATTGCATCAACAAAAGCATAGCTCATGAATTGATGAGGAAGAAGAAAACAGTATACTAGCTAACATTAATGTTTCCATTAGGTTATTGACAGTCCTTCTCCACGTTAGGTACAATTTAGTCAAATTACATAACGAACCCTTTGAAACTTAGCTCATACTTTTAAAATTTGATTAAAATGTCAAAGGCACTAACGAGTCTTCACCTCTGGCCTCCAAATAAAATAGTCTGGAAGCTAAAAATGAAAAAGCTCTGGCAACAGACGCTCATTTAACTAAGGAACTAGCAGTTTGTCAAATCAAG
Source organism: Luperina nickerlii (assembly GCA_963855955.1). NCBI lineage: Eukaryota > Metazoa > Arthropoda > Insecta > Lepidoptera > Noctuidae > Luperina > Luperina nickerlii. The sequence goes on from OY979675.1 coordinate 12,605,313, forward strand.
AAGAGTAAATATTATTAACTATGCTTTGTTCGATACTCCACATAATTCTAAATTAAGTACACAGACAAATCTACTCGCAAACAATCAGGTTCCGTTGTACCAACCACGAATTTCTAAATACAACTCCTTATCTAAATATTCTATAAATAACAAATCGTTACGACTTGTCTTGACACCGAGGGCCCTCCGACTTGTTGTTTTGAACTTTTGTATGTTCTGTTGTCACCGATGACACAGGTTATCGAATCTATTTATTCAGAGACATCGACTGTATCGCACTCTAGACGGAAGCGCCAGTTTCTTCCCCGCCAGTCAGCAGATACGACCTAAGCTCCGCTCAAAATGATCCGTCCGAACGTGAAACTCTGTATGGTGATTTATTTTGTATTTTTGTTCGCTGAAATTGCTGTCGGAAATGAAAGGGATTTGGGGAACTCCCTTTCTATGGATACGATGTTAAAAGATGTGTGCAGCAGAAAACTATCAAGACTGATATTCCAGCTTTGTTCGGGAAATGTGCTGATTAGTGATTTACCGTCTAACAGACTTTCGACAGTGAGGGGGAAGAGAGCCGCACTGTTATTCAAAGACAGACTGAAGAGGCAGGTTGCGGACGAGTGTTGCCTAAATTCATGTTCTGTGTCGCAATTAATTCAATATTGCCCGGACACTTGGTGAGCATGCGAAGAGACTTAAGACTTATCAGTGAATCGAAAGTGTTAGTGATTGTCAAGCGTCCACGTGGAGTGACGTAAACAGCAAAATCGATAATTTGCGATGTGAACATTATCGATGACCCTAGCTAGTGCAAATTTTCCTCTGTGCACAATCAGTGGGGTCATCAGAACAATGTAACTGTAAAGTGCTGTACTCGTGTGCAAGGGTTCTAACCCTTTGTACGTGGAGTTGGAAAGCTTATGTAAAGAAGCGATAATTCTTCGAAAATGCACGTGAAGAGCTTTTAGAGAGCACTACATCGGAATCGCGCCATTCGAAACACGCGAATCGTGCGGATTTAGTCCGGAGAGGATTTTTGGTACATACGCTTAGAGTTTAAGTGGAAAAGTATACGACTTGTGTTTTTAATCCTGAAAGAAGCTTAGCTGTGTTTTTATTACTCTGATACCGAACTCCGTCCAAAATAAGCCTCAAAAAGGTTTGTTACATTATTTTAACCTTTCATAAATAATCTCTATTTACTCTGTAAATACATAACTTAGTGTGTACTTGTTTATATTCCTAAATACACATATATTTTTGAGCAATTTACCTGTAAAGTTTTACAAAATTCTTTTCAAATGATTGCTATTTATTAGCTTATAAAATATACCTATTGTGAGAGAAAAAAAATGAAAAATGAAAAAAAATGAAAATGAGAAATGAAAGTCCAATTCGAAGTGAATTGAGCAAACTTTAGAATTTTCATTATTTGCATTTCCTGTTCTAAATGTTAATGAATGAAAAATATTATTAAAAAATTGTGTTATTCCTTATTACATTTATTTACACTAGCAGCGCCCCGCGGTTTCACCCGCGTAAGTTTCCATCCCGTCGTAATATCGGGATAAAAACTATTCTTTGTCCATTCTCGGGACTGAAACTATCTCTGTACCAAATTTCATCTAAATCGGTTCAGTGGTTTAAGCGTGAAGAGGTAACAGACAGACAGACAGACACACTTTCGCATTTATAATCTACTAGCAGCACCCCGCGGTTTCACTCGCGTAAGTATCGATCCCGTCGGAATATCGGGATAAAAACTATTCTATGTCCTTTCCCGGGACAAACTATCTCTATACCAAATTTCATCTAAATCAGTTCAGCGGTTTAAGCGTGAAGAGGTAACAGACAGACACACTTTCGCATTCATAATAACAGTATGGATGGATTTCCTATCAAAGAACTGACTTATTTATTGTTTAAAATTTGTAAGTAAAATATAAACAAACTTTTTCATAATTATTTACCTACTATCTATTTAGGTACTTAAAGTCAATTACCGATTTTATTAAAACGTTTGTCAATGAAGGTAAGATCTCAAAAAGATTCCACGACTGTATCTTGAAGCTATTAATTTACTAAATTAACATGTATAATTACAACAACAATATCATGACTGAACAAATGAGTAATTTGTTATGATATAAATTCTTGTACAGACAGGATAATGAGTCAGTTACACTTGGCTGTATATTAATTTGCATTCGCCCTACATTTTACATTTGTCTTGTTTACAACGTTTATTTATAGCTGACCGAATTTAATCACAGTGTTCTATAAAGAATGGAGATACACATAGTAATGATGAAGATAACGATGCACTAAAAACAAAACTGTAGAGTAAAAATGGTCAAATTAAAAAGGAAGATATAGATATTTTTATAGTCACAGCCAAGTGTAACAAAATTATGGAAGTTTTTGAAGAAATTACTGTTTTTGCCTTTACTGAAATGCGGAGATCCCCTAATTGGTTTCCTTTGATTTAACAGGCAGGACAATGATCCCTCATTCCTCCACAAAAGCATAATTATTGTGTGTATGTAATTATTATCTTTTAAGATCTAACGTAAATAAAATTATTTATTTATTAAACGATACATTGTAACTAATTGTATTTTTATTTACTTAAGAGCGTTTACGCCGCATGGCGTTTTATACAAACTTTCAAGCTCTTGTTTTTTTAAATAAATCAACCGATTTTAATAAAACTTCATATGCTTAAGCAGGATACAAAGGTCTAAAGAGTTACTTAAGAAAATTTTCGAAAAATAGCGTTACAGCCAAATTAGACCGATATAAAATTTTCCATTGAAACAGAGATTTCCAGTTAACTTTTTTTAAATAAGACATTCCGTAAATGTTCTTAAGTAACATTTTAGACCTTCGTATCCTGCTTATGCCTATGAAGTTTCATTAAAATCGGTTCATTCATTTCGAAAAGCAAGGGCTTGAAAGTTTGTATGAAATGCCGTACGGGGTAAACGCTCTTAACCTTTATCCTACTAAACTACAACAAAACAAAAGGTTATGAAATATAGATTAATTGTATACTTGGCAACAATGTACGGACTTGTCAATTCCACGCACGCTACTTTGACCTTTATTTCCAGTACGATATAAAATCGAAAATAGGATACCTAAATTCGTCGCTCGCACGACTAAAGGTCCTAAATCATTTTTCAATTTGTTTAGCTGATTTGAGTCAGAACAACTACACTCTTCTATTTGTGATTCTTTACACTTTTCACTAACCGTCGTATCTCTATGTTATTTGGATCTCAAAATATAACCATTTTGAAAGGCAACAAAATGTAAAGAATCACGTATAGAAAAATGTTGCCGTCCCAACCCAAATCAGTTAAAAAATGAGATAGGACTTTTAGTCATGCAAGCGACGAATTGTCAAAGATAACACACCATGTGTCTTCATGTTCAGATTTTTATCACGCCCTATACATATATTGAAGTCTTGTGCCTATTATTCCGTATCTAGGTCATGCATCGTAGTAGAGAGTCGTATAAACGGCCTTTAATTTGATTTGCGTGCAAAATGGCCGTCTGATAAAGCGCTTAGCTGAGGCAAAATGGGATTTATGGTATGGATAACTCCAGCAAAAAGGGCCCGAATAAATCTTCGCCCTAACTTAATAAAGTCTCCGTTGACGGCTTTATCTGAAGCTGTGACCACGAACAGAGTTTTTTGAATAAAGTAGTATCGTTTTTTTTTAATGGAATGAGCGGGATTTTCTGATATCAGTTATTTGGACAGTTTTACTTTCACTTCACTTATTTTCTGACACAATGGAAGCTTGGAACGGTATTGTGAAGCTCGCCATTTTTATTTTATACTTTGATTGAATTTACTTACGCCTATATATTTTCTGAATGAAAAGGTAACATTGATAACTCGGTAGTAATTTTATTCGACACTTGCTTCTGCCCGTCTCGTTCGCTTAGAAGTCATAAGACACCACAATCCGGGGTCAAATTAAATTAGTTACCGAAACTAACTTCATAACCTACTCGAAGACATGTGACATCTACCAGCCAGCACTGGGCCCGCATGGAGGATAACAGCCCACTCCCTCTTGAAGAGAGAAGGCTTGTGTCCCAGCAGTGGGACCAACCAAGCATGGGTTAAGCAACATTATAGGCTGATTATGTATTATGTATAGACATCAAAACTCTTTTTACCAAAGACAGGTCAAAGGACACGGCGGAGCATACGGTGAAGGTCTGCCCCGCTTGGGCGGAGCACCGCCGTGTCCTCGTAGAGGCGATCGGCAGCGGCGGCGACCTCTCGCGTCCGGGCCTGGTTCAAGCCATGGTCCGGGGCGAGAGGGAGTGGGGGGCAGTCGCCTCCTTCTGCGAAGCAGTCATGCTAGCGAAGGAGGCGGCGGGACGGCTGAGGGAGAGAGCGTCCCGTCCCAGCCGCCGCGGGAGACGCTCCGGGCGTCGGGAGCCGCGCGACGACTCCCGGCCACCGTAGGCGCGGGCCTGCGGGCGGAGAGTAATGGGTAACTCACCGTCCGATCAGGACCAGGCCCGTGCCGGACGGCGCGTACGTGTTCCACGCGCGCCTCAAAGAGATGTCAGCATTAAAAGGAGGGGCCCGTAAGGGCCGAAGCCTGCCGGGTCAGCGGGATTGTCCGAAAGGGTTACCGCTGGCCCGGAACATAAAGGGCGAAGGAAGGAACACGGGTGGGTTTTAGTCAGTAAGAGTCTGACACTCCCTTCCGCTCCACCCAGAGCGGGAGGAGTCATTTGATGATTTCCCATCCTGAAAAAAAAAAAAAAGCTCGCCATTTTTATTTTATACTTTGATTGAATTTACTTACGCGCCTATATATTTTCTGAATGAAAAGGTAACATTGATAACTCGGTAGTAAACAATCCAGGGTCAAATTAAATTAGTTACCGAAACTAACTTCATAACCTACTCGAAGACATGTGACATCTACCAGCCAGCACTGGGCCCGCATGGAGGATAACAGCCCACTCCCTCTTGAAGAGAGAAGGCTCGTGTCCCAGCAGTGGGACCAACCAAGCATGGGTTAAGCAACATCATAGGCTGATTATGTATTATGTATAGACTTCAAAACTCTTTTTACCAAAGACAGGTCAAAGGAATTACAGGACGGTGTTACAAGAAGGCGCTTACTATTTTTAATTTCTTTTTCTTCACAACCCTACTAAAAAGGTCCGTAGGTCGTCTAAGTTTACTTACATCAAACATGCCACCGAAACTGAACAAAGAAAGAAAATACATTTATTTAGCACAGACTAAGAGACACACAATACACCAGATAGTTAGATAATAGTCGTACATCAGATAAAAACAAAAAAACAAATATAAATAAACACGTCAATTGGAACATTCCCACAAAATAATCAAAACTAAGCCTGCGCCTGCTGCAACGTTCCGTATGCGAATTTTTTGCTCATGGAATCAAATTCAAATGCAATCATAGTATCCACGTATTCGTTTCCGATGCGTCTGTGACTGCGATTGGATATTTCCAATATATGCCTTGAGGCGAGACACAGGAATCTCATATCCTACACGGCAGGCGAGAAAATCTTTTGGAAACGACATCGTTTTGCAATTTCTTCTTGTTTGTAAAATGTATTGCACTAAAGCTTTGGTGATCTAAAAACATGGTCACATAATAACTGCTGTCCAAATACAACGCAGTTTTATGGCACCTTGACAAATGATGGTGAAAATGACAGATTTTCATGACGGACGTTATAATATGATAGCCAACCAATCTTCTAGGCTGTAACCGTAGCTTTACCTGAAACTTCTATGAAAATAGGAATACGATGTATAAAAATTAGTTCGTACAAAAGATAACAATAAACAAAACCAGGGAAACAATAGTGCCGATTCCCTTGTTCACAAACTAAACTAAATTTAAATTCAGTGCATCTTTTTCTTTCTATTTTATTAAGACAACGACAAAAGATAAATTTTAGTTTAGTGCTGTCAAATTGATCAGCGCCTAACATTACTCCAAACAAATTTAGACGTGATTAAAACCTTGCCTACTAAAATTACGTCAATTTACGTCAGGCGCTGATTAATTTGACAATACTAAACTAAAATTTATCTTCTGTCCTTTTCATAATAAAATAGATAGAAGAAGATGCCCTGAACTTAAATTTAGTTTAGTTTGTGAACAACAGAATCAGCACCATTGCCTAGTTTTTAGAATAAAAAAACAACTTTAGGCATGGTCAGACGCGATCAAGAATGTCTGTTGGAGGCAGCATCTATCAAGCGGTTCACACTGACCGCATAACTTGAAGACTCGTCGTATGTGGCCGCGATCCCCAGCATTTAGGGAACGACAAAGAAGAAGCAGAGACTTTAGAAGAATTTATTGTGCAAAACTACCATCTCATTTTTTTCGACTTTTTGCTTAGCTACTGAGCTTTCATTTTTACTAAGCAATTTTTATTTAGGTATTGATAAATTTTTTGATCTGAACCGCTGAATGGGATAATTGGCATCATGTAAAGATAAGGGTAATTTAATCAGGCTATTGCCATGTTATCTAATAATAAGTTAGACGTCAATCTGTGATTGACAGGGGTAACATCCACATGGAACTAAATCCACGTCAATTAGTAGTACTAAATCAACGTCAATTAGTAGCACTAATTGACGTGGATTTCTGATATGTGAATGAATCCATATTGTTTTAAATTTAAAAACATTTTCATACAAAATATTTATTTTGCGTGAAATTTAAAAAAACCCGCTACAAAAATACAGATTTTCAACATTAATCCTAGAATCTCATAGAAATTATCTGTTTGGAGTCTTGAGGTTGAACCGAATTGATATGGGCACATTCCATAAAATTCTGTCTCAACCAAATGGTGATGATGCGAAGAGTCAGTTCAGGATCATGGCCTTCGTAATCCGTAGCAGTTTGTATTTAGGGTACGACGGGACTGTCATACGCATTGTAGTCATAAAAGTCCCTAATTAAATAAATTAAAAAAAATATCCTAGAATGTAGTTCCGTGGTATGGAATCCACATTACAAGATTTAGTCCGAGCGATTAGAGAGAGTCCAAAAGTGGTTACTTTGCCATTTTTGCTACGGAGATCACTTGGCTAAACAATTCACTAGATACACTGACAGCTAGAACCACTATCACATGAGTACATTAGCCAGTCGTCGATTGAGTGGAAAGTTTATTGCAATCTATCGTAGATTGCAGTGAACTTTTGAGCTCATTAGAAATTAAAATTCCGACTCGGATTCCCGGGCATAACACATACAATTTATTTTACATCCCTGGCTCACAAACTTACAACGGTCATTACGCCGCTGTGCCAAGACTTTGTAGGCAATATAAAATTTTAGCTAAAACTACGAATTGAGATATCTGCGAGTCTCTGTCTAAATGTATGGTATATTTTATTTTTTATGTCCTTCAGTAATTTATTAACTTTTTCAAAATGTTACCTATTAATAATATGTTAACTTTGTTAGCTTAGTTGTTGAGGAGCCCGTGGCTAAATAATAACAGCCGCACAGGTCGATCGATTAGGTTAAGCTACACTTGTCGCGGTTGGTCTGTGGATGGGTGACTATCTTTACATAACGAGACCCCTCCGTGCCTCGGAAAGCTCGTTAAGACGTTGGTCCCGGCTGTCATTCGTGGATCTTTGACAGTCATTACGGGTAGTCAGAAGCCCGAAAGTCTGACAACCAGTAGTAGTAGTAATCCAGTATCTGGTTGTGGAGGTCAGATAGGTTGTCGCTCCATCAATGCAATTTTGAACAAATATTTTGCTCAATAACTGAGATTAAAAAAACTAAAGTGTTAATCGACTTTTGCTGCTGACTATACCATGCATCACAAAATGTTAATATGATGTGTAATAATTTTCTAATAACAAGCACTTTTGCCGTTGGATATACTTTTAGGTAGAACGGCTGTAACGCGACTGATCCGAGAAAAAATCACCTTCAAGAATACAATAATGCCATAAATGGACGCTTCGCATAACGGATATAACGCGACTCTCTCCATTTTTTCTTGGAGAATCTAAATCAATAAATAAAGGAAAAAAATACTGTTATTGCAGTTTTCAGAACTGCCAAAACAAAACAAAACGAAACTGAACAAAACGAAAGATCAGTATTTTTATTTCCTCTAAAATCCAGTTTTTGATTCCTTTTACACACAGTGTCATCTCAAAACCCTATTTTGTACCTTCATGTATGAATATTCCAGACCATAAAGATAATCAGCATAATCACAGAAAACATAAAGCTGTACATTCACGAAGAGACAAAATTGCGCCGAGACAAAAATAGGAGCTGGAATTAAAATCTGCCTCGTTAAAGGGGACTTGGTAAATTAGCCCCATTCATCCGCATAGTGATAATCTGCGGGCGACGTATAGTTGATGAAACGTTGTACCGAGACTCATCTCGGTGGCTATGGAACTAATATCGGACGGCCGGAGTAGAATTTTCATATATGATTATAGTCCTTTGAAGAGCTATGAGTTAGATGAAGCTAATTTGGGACTGCAGTAGAAAACGTAAAATACAATGTTGGATTATTGAAAGTAAGTAAACAAATTGAAGGCAAAATTACTATTATAATGGAAAAGGTTTTCAGTTCAATTAAATTTTGTAAAAGTTGACCTAAGTCTCAAAGGTTCTTCGATTTTGTGGTAGGTAAGCGTAGCTTCCTTTTTAGATCCTTATGTTACAATCGGGTAGTTACAGACAAAGTACGATAATTCTTTGTAAAACTTGCATTGCAAGAAGCACTTCTAGAGGGGCACGTGGCTACATGATAACATCCGCACGGGTCGATTAAAGGGTTATATTTACTTCATCATCATCATCATCATCATCATCATCATCAGCCTATAATGTTCCCACTGCTGGGACACAGGCCTCCTCTCAGTGAGAGGGAGTGGGCCGTAATCCACCACGCGGGCCCAGTGCGGGTTGGTAGATGTCACATGTCTTCGAATTTTTGGTTTTAGGACATGCCGGTTTCCTCACGATGTTTTCCTTCACCGTTTTGTGAGCAGTGGTGATGAAATAATTTACACAAAGTAAAGCGCCTGTCTGGGTTCGAACCTACGACCTACAACTCGTAAGTCGCGGCTGTTACCACTTGGCCACCACTGCTCTTATATATTTACTTGCCACGGTCTATTCGTGAATGAATGACCATCCATTACATATCGAGACAAGATCCCTGCGTGCTTCGAAAAAAACTTTAAGATGTTGGTCCCGTCTGGTAGTCAGAAGCCCAAAAGTTTGACAATCAGTCTTACCAAGTTGTATAACGTTACCCAGTAACTGGTTTATAGAGGTCAGACAGGCAGTCACTCCATATAAAATGCTGGTACTAAGCTGCATCCCATTAGATTGGAAGCTTTTTTTTTTTTTTTTTTTGTCGCTGAGTGATGACATTACGCATCTCCGATCGTCGGGGACCCCAACATCGGTAAAGGCCCCAACATCGGTATTTCTTACCAATTAATAATAATAATTAACATCTAACTCGTTAATTAGTAGACTTCCAAACCAAACGATGAGCAAAGCAGAGTAATCCATATCATGGTAAGATTAGAATTTCTCGTATGTAGGTGGCAGTCGAATTGCTAACCTCAGTGTTGATAATTAAATAAATCCTTTGTTCTTGATGTTAGTTTGGATCAAATATTAGTAATGTTTGAGTTTGGGATATCTGATATCTGTAGGTATCTTTGGTCGCCTTATTAGACCCGAATATAAAAAGTTTTGATACATACATACATACCACACGATAGAAGTAAAACGACTTACGACTGCAGCCGAGTATACCCGATTCAGCGTCCCTAACTCGAGTCAGAACCGAGTCAGAACCGTCGAGACTTAACCGTCAAGCTCGAGCTCGACGGTTCAGTTTCGTTTACAGTTCAGAAAGAACGCCTAAAGAAGTTTTAATTTGTAAAAAACATATATAATTCTGTTATGCCAGCTAATCTTGACAAAATGGGAAACTTTAGAATAGACACTGTGGTTTATAACTCTAGATTTTAAATTCAAAATGATTAATTTTTAGGGCGTCTTGCTTTTTCGCATGTTTTCAAACGAGCTACACGAGGATATTTCGTCATGCTTTAAATAAGTATCTGGGACAATTTTTAATAGTCCCACGATATCTGATCTAATCCGCCATCTTCTTTTATAGGTATTTTATAAGTAATGGCTTAATACCACCCACTTGACTGACGGACTTTCCACGAAGTCTCTATGCATATGCAATAACATTATTCTTTAAAGATTGCATGCGATCGAATTCCTGAAACAACTAGTGAAGTACAATATGTATATCAGTTTCATTGCACCCAGGGTATTTTAATTCGGTCGACTAAAAAAGAAATCCTCGACCTGTTTTGTCACTCTGATTGGGATATAAAACAAGAGAAGAAACCGTTGTTATGGTCCAAGGTATGCTTTTATTAAATTATGGCTATAGGTAATCAATAGCCAAATAAAACGCGCCCTTTACTATCCATAAAACTATAAATAAAATTGGCTATACTTTACTGAGTGTGCCTGGACAATGGGTATAGAATCCTGTGTTAATGGAAACCCATTAATTTTAGCGTACGTGGTCTGGGCGGCTAGCTATCAGGAATTCGAAGTATCGCCAATTAATTTTATTTAGTGAAAAAGAATGTACTTATAATTATTGTTTATCCTAAAAGTTTTGAGGGTTGAGTTGGGCCGTTAATAATTCATTGAAATGTTTCCGAGGGCGTAAATGGTTTTTGGTTCAATTTGTAGCGTAATTGTAAAAATACATGAAGAACAAAATTGCTTAGTCGGTTTTGTATAACCTAGGTGTTCGCGACGATGCGTCACCACACAATATATAGTGCGTTTTACATAAACACAAGTACATAAGTGATAACAAGTGAAAGTGAAACGAGTAAATAGTGCTAGTAAACAGTGATAGAATAAAACCGTAAGTACGACACCTATTTACCTCGATTAAGTGGGCTATATAGCTTCAATGTTTAAATTTTTAGTACATCCAGGTAGCCTAGGTCAAGACCTAGTCCTGGACATAACTTTTGTGTATCTAGTCGTTCGATAAACCTACTTAATTGAGATTTAAGTGTCGTACTGCGATAGGCTAATGTTTTTTAATATTTGTTTTTATTATTCATCGTTTCAGGGCGCGTCACGCCCTGAAAAATATAGTTTTACAGTTTAAAATGTTACATTGTTTTAGGTCATTGGACCAGCCTGAAGTACCTGAAAACAGTTTTGAAATCGGTTCAGTAGTTTTTGAGAAAACTTACAAGAAAAAATATTTTTATTGAAAATTTAATATTTTTTCTGTTTCCGCTGAAATAACTTTTCAGCGGAAACAGATATAGATGAAAACGGTACTTCAGGAGATAGGAAATTTAATAAGGAATCCAACGACATATCACAATATACGAGTATGTTCGTATATAAGTGGTATATAGTGTAAAACAACATGTAAACATAGTAAAAAATAGATCAATAAAATGGTTTAAAATGGAAGTAATTGACGGCTCTCGTTACGGTAAAGTTTCGAGTAATGTAAGCAAACCAGTAAATAGAACAAATTTGTAGTCATCGGCAAGGAATATTTTTATTTTTTATATACTTAGAGTCCCGTCAATTACTTCCTGAACAGTCATGAAGACTTGTGTATCATTTCGAAGGTAAGGTTCCTCATCACCATGGTCATCTGATCATCGAGTTCTTCAGCAGACATTGTCAAAGACGTATACAGAAATCGTCAAAAACGTATTCAGAACATTGTCAAAAACTGGTATCCCTAAATCAAGCCTTGAAGCTATCCTGAACCGTCGGTGTAGGACGTCAGCGCCGCTTGGACAGGGAGAGACCTATCCTCACACCGGGATAAACCTGGATGGGTTTACGACCTCCCTACACACCATAGCGTCCAGCGATCACGCCCGTCCGGCACACTAGGTGTACGTTACCTACTTATTAAGTGAAGTGAAAAACCTTTATGCCTAGGGTAGATAAATGCCAAAAAAGATAATAGCGAAAGAATTGAGCGATAGCGTGTCAAACACACATTACAGGCTGAACATTTTTCTTACAAATTCAAGAACATCCTAGGGTGTAACTGTTATCATTATGTTATTCCTTAAAATTAAATATAGACACGACAGCTGGAGATAGATCGACGAAAAGACAGGCTAAAAGAAAAACAGCAAATTTTATTTTACCGTTTTTAGATGGAAAATCGGCACAGGGACCGAATGAATGAAGGCTGAACGGAAGGAAGCAAAGCCGGGGGAAAACGGTGAAATGCAACAGCCGCACAGAGTTATCCCAGTCGAGGCCGGATATGACAAAATATGGGTAGCTGTAGCTGTCCTGGTTATTGTGTTTGAGGACAATTTCATAGTACGGTCAGCATCAATAGTCGATTAACACTTCAGTTTTTTTAATCTCAGTTATTGAGCAAAATATTTGTTGAAAATTGCATCGTACTTCTGCTGCAATTTTGAATTAATATTTTGCTCAATAACTGAGATTAAAAAACTAATCGACTTTAATCGACTTTTGATGCTGACCGTACACGAAGTACTACAAAAAGTAAAAAACAAAACAAGCTAGGTTGTGATTCAACAAAGTTCCATTTGGTTATTTAAACTGTCTATCGATACCCATATAGCCCTACCGTACCCTATGTGGTACAGTAGCTTTTTAAAAATATTTCGACATACCCACAAAATAATTAATTTTTGTTTCAGTTGTGTCGAAAAGGTAAAAGTGTAAGTCTTACGTTGAAAATGATACAAGTGCAAATTTATTAGTAATTTTAATAGAAAAAGTGAAATTATCTGGAAGAAAAGAAAGGATAATAATCACAATGTCTTCAAAAAGGTAAGTTCTATGTTATTTATTATAAATCCCGTAATTTGTTAGTATTATTATAAAGACTATGTTATTTTAGGTATTATAGCAACAAAAAAATCTCAATTATGTTATTTTTGTAAGATATACTAAATCCTAAAGTAGGTGTATCGTATATGGTACAGTAGGTCTATAAGTGAGCAATATTTCTGAAAAATCGTTGTTGTATGTTTACACCTAACTTTGTACTTTATTGTTTCAGATCCTTGACGCTGCATGATATCGCAACAATTCTAGAAGAAGAAGACGATTCCAACACGCAGGATGATATTTTTTTACTTCCGCCTGCGACTGCTAATGATGATCGGACTGATGAAGATTTGGGCGAAGAGGATGAAGTCACCATAAATAATTTGCCTCCAAGTTTACTTAGAGCACCAGCTGAGTTTGCATCCGCAAAAGAACAAGAAACTGCAGACCAAGAGCCTAGTGAATCTCAAGAACCTTTGCAAAAACGTCTGATGAAGTACAGTTGGAGAAAACGAGATTTGCAGCCAAGACCTACTACTTGGCAACCCTTTTATCATGTTCCAGTTGAGATGAATCCAGTATAATGGTTTTCTTTGTTCTTTTCCGAAGATGTATATGAGTTGCTAACAACAGAAACAAATAAATACTTATCTCGGAAATTTCTTCCTGCTGACGTAAAGATTGAAGAGATGAAATGTTTAGTTGGAATTTGTTAGTCAGTGGCTATTGTCAGGTAAATAGAAGAAGAATGTACTGGGAAAATGCTCCAGATACAAGAAACAATTTGATAGTTGGAGCTTTGTCTAGGGATAGATTCACAATTATATTTTCTAACATACATGTTGCTGATAATCAGAATTTAGACGCATCAGACAAATTTGCAAAAGTCCGCCCTTTACTAAAACTTTTAACTGCAAAGTTTCTCGAGCATTGTCCCCACAAGGAAAACCATAGCATTGATGAAGCAATGGTACCATATTTTGGTCGTCACGGCTGCAAACAATTTATTCGTGGTAAGCCAATGAGGTACGGATATAAATTATGGGTTGGAGCCACATCGGGAGCCACATTGCCTGGTTTGAACCCTATCAAGGCGCGTCTACATTTACAAATCCCCGATATTCTCAACTGGGTCTTGGTGCAAGCGTGGTTTTGACCTATGCAGATCAATTAGCGCAATTGGGATATGGCAATGTCTACCATCTCTTTGTAGACAACTTTTTCACTGGTTTGCCCTTAGTACACGAGCTGACTGAGAGAGGGTTTCGTTTGACTGGGACTATAAGAGAGAACAGATCTGGACTCTCGTTATGATGGCAAAGATCACTTTATCACAAAACAGGAAAAGCGGACTAGGTGTGGCCAATGCCACAAACAATGTCCTACTAGATGTGTTAAGTGTAACGTTGGTGTCCATGTAGAATGTTTTATCGTATATCAATGAATAAAAATAGTAGGTACTTTGTAAAACTTGTAGTTTTTGTATGTATATAGTCCTACCGTACCCTATATGGTACGCCCCCCTAGCCCCCCCCATTTTTTTAAGATTTTTTTTTCTATTTTTTTCGTAATATTTAGGCATCCTTATGTAGGTTTATTTCAAAGAAATACATATTTTTCATAAAAAAAATTATAGGTTCAAATGGGTACTCTTCCCCCTTACTAATAACTATATCAGGTGAATAGTTACACACCGATTTCTCTCTTTTAGTCGTCAGTAATTTTACTTTTGAAAGAAGAAGACAAAGCTTTGTGTAACTATACAGACGCTATACAACGTTTATTAGTAAGGGGGTTCTTGTTTAAGTTATTACGGGGATATTACACTATCGTAATTCTAGGATCATAATCTATGAGTAATATAATATATGACAGTGTAATATAGATATATGAATAATTTGTGAGCTACGGTTTATTTTGTTTATTAGTATGTAAGGATCGTAACACGTGGCGTTCACTAGTTTCTGCCTACCCCTATGGAAAAAAGCGTAAATTTATCTATGCATGTGTGTATATTTAGTATAGCGTACTCTTACGCTTATATCTATATAATATATCTCTATATAATCCTAGATATTATGATAGTATAATATCCCTTTTAGATAATGCTGAATTCTGATAATGATTGTAAAATAAGGTTTAAAAACGATAGTGGGGTCAGTATCAAAACATGCTTGCGAGGCAACTCATAAAAACGTTGATTAATCCTTGCACTGGACTGCTTTATGCTAAGCTGACTGATAGAGGTCTTTGATTAGAGAAGAATACAGTTTTGCCAGCACTAAAATTTGCTACGAGTAAAAGAGATAAATTTCAGATGTCTCCTTGGAGACAATTTAAAGGTACTTCAGATATATTTTTTTACCTTCCATAAAATAAAATCAAAAACCAATAAAAAAAAACAGTGGCACTCCGCCCGACAGAAGTGAAAACTTGAACAATTACGTGTGTATTTCTTGAATCGTCTTATAAACAAAACACAAACAATACTTTGCTATCATTCACTGACATATCAGATATACATTAAAACCGAATACATTCCGAGGACAGCCGAACACGTCGGAATGTAGCCCGGTGTCGGTTACGGTAACAGTGTCGCGAGTTCAATGGTTTTTTCCATAAAAAAACAGTGGCACTCCGGGAGTGCCGACAGAAGTGAAAATTTGAACAATTACGTGTGTATGTTTTAAATCGTCTTATAAACAAAACAGAATACTTTGCTATCATTCACTGACATATCAGATATACATTAAAACCGAATACATTCCGAGGACAGCCGAACACGTCGGAATGTAGCCCGGTGTCGGTTACGGTAACAGTGTCGCGAGTTCAATGGTTTTTTCCATAAAAAAACAGTGGCACTCCGGGAGTGGCGACAGAAGTGAAAACTTGAACAATTACGTGTGTATTTCTTGAATCGTCTTATAAACAAAACACAAACAGAATACTTTGCCATCACTCACTGACATATCAGATATACATTAAAACCGAATACATTCCGAGGACAGCCGAACACATCCGAATGTAGCGCGGTGTCGGTTACGGTAACAGTGTCGCGAGTTCAATGGTTTTTTTCAATCTCAAAAATGCCCAATGCGCCTAAAGAAGATTTCGCTTCAAAATCTCTAACTTAAAAGTTTGTTCTCGTGAAAGTATTTTTGTGATCGTTAATCTTGCTAAGCTAGATCGACCAACTTGGTGGTATCTTATAAATGAAGTAGGATAGAGGCCGTCACACACTGAAGATTCGGCAGTACAATGCGTGCCACGAAAGATGAGACTTGACACACCACGTGGTTTGACATGCGCAGTACACGATTTTAGGTATCTTTAGCGGTATGAGGTCTGAGTGCGGGACGGGACCGGACGTCATAGGGGCGGCGGAAAGAGCGGGGGAGGCGGGGTCAAGTCTCATATTTCGTGGCACGCATTGTAATTAGACTGAAAGTTCAGCATGAAACAATTTTCATAAGCAAGTAAAAGTTCCGATTGATTGGTTTTTTCAGAAACAAGTAAAAGTAATTGATGCTTTGACCACGCGTCGTCAACGCGTCGATCGCTTGACCAACCATGGCCGCCGCATACCACTCGTCGGCACTGCATTTAAGGCGCTGCCCAAATGTAGGGCACCTTAAAACGCTCAGTTTTTTTTATCGCACCGATAGGCGTACCTATTGGTACATATTACAAGCCAGATTTTTTTTTAATCATAATCCATAAAATTGTATCATGATAAAACAATCGTAAAACAGCTCAAAGAAATATTTTTCATCAATAATTCTAAAAAAACATTTTGAGCGTATAATATCATATTATTCTAATAAAGGGAATTCAATCAACTAAAGCTGTACTGAAAATTGCAAAATTACTGTTATGTTGGTGGTCATTCGATTCAACTAACATCATTGCTGTTTTGAACATTATTTGTTGCCGCGATGCGATATTGTCAATCAATTAAAAATTTGCTTCTAACCACAGACACTTCTTTACAATCACTTTTTGTTTTCTTTTCTTCTTTTTCAAACACACTTCTTTGTTCTGTAACAGATAAAAGAGGAAGACCAGACCTCTTTTAAAAGAAAAAAACACAAATAAGTAAATTTTTAAGAAGCAAAAACGACACGATTAAACAAACTTTAGGCGCGGTAAGTTTGTTTAATCGCGTCGTTTTGAAATAAGACGTGGTAGTTCCGAATGTGGTTGACGCGTAGTCGACTGGTAAACGCAAAGTCTACCACCTTGCCAAATTGACGTTAACCCAAAAATTGGAGTTGAGACGGTGTTACGTAGTGTTAGTTAGTACAGTGTACTAAGATATTAACCGGTGCGGATTATCAGTTATAAGCAACGCGTGTCTGGTTCAAGGTTGTGAATAATCGGAGTAGGTGGAGAGTGCTTTGAGCTATGAAGGCTTTTAGTTTCAAGATTTAACTTGGGTTTGAGCTGTACGTCACCTTAGATTTACGCAAAATTTAAAAGCGCATTTCTCAAACAGTCAGTAGAACAATTATCTTTAGGAAAAGGTGGTACTTTTAAAAGGGTAATTGTAAGCTTAGAATTATAGTTTTTATGGCGCTATAAGTTGGGATATTCCAGAATGTCATAACTATGATTGCTGATAGTTTTCAAAAAAAAACTTAGCGATTGATGAGCTCCTTAAGTCTTGAGTTGAGCTGCACGATTTCTGACAAATGAGTACACTTTCTTCTCAGAGTAGTCAGATAGGAAACGCCGACCTCATCTAGTTTAAAAATATATGATTGACGTGTAAAAGTGTTTGTGCAAACCTACTTACAAAAATATAATCATTTATCATTTATCGGTTGCATGCGAAAATATTATTTAAATGTTTAAAATAATATGCATAATAGTAAACAGTCTGTTTAAATCCGATAAGATTCACATTTGACACTAACAGATTTTAATTTATATGTTTCTGACGAGATAATACTTGGCGGCCATTTTGATAATCAATTTTATCATTAAGGTTTTAATTAATTGTGATACCTGAGCCGATAGTGTACATACTTTATGTAAGTACCTACTACATAATTAATTTTCGTTGTAACACCGATATTATTGTGTAGGTACTTACGTATACCATATGCTAAGGAGCAGGTAAAGGTATGTATATCATTGAAAAGATATGATACTAGATTACGCATTTATCACTTTCCTGGAAAAGCGTTAACTTTCTCAAAAACAGGTTTAACATCGAACGTCGTTCGTTGGAACGACCCGAACAAGATACGATAAGATACGATATAAAAAAGCTCGTTTCACTTCATCATCATCAAAGACGTCCACTGCTGAACACAGACAGAGGCCTATGTCCAGCTGCGGTGGACGTCTGAAGTGGAAGCACAGAACCGGTCGATATGGAGGTGCTTGGGGGAGCCCAAGCACCTCCACTTCGACCGGTTTTGTGCTTTCCGCATCCAGCGGGATCCTGCGGCCTTCACAAGGTCGTCGGTCCACCTTGTAGGAGGCCTTCCAACATACGTCTTACTACCTACTTGTATCTCTAATAACAGATATTAAACTCTTTGATATTTTATAGGCACAGACGCCAACGCTACACATCAAGCTACTACAATCTGTCAAATTTCTTTAATAGATTTTCCACTTTATCGCTAAAGTATAAGGTTCAATGTTGATTGGGAAAATTTTACAGTTTCGGGTAGTATGATGTGCTGGCATCTGTACCAATGCTTGTTTTACTTTAAAATCTTACTCGAGTATCAGCTGCTTATCGCCCCCTGTAAATTGACAACAAAATGATTGAGTGTGGGCCGTGTAGGGTTATCAATCTATAAGACCCAGTGATATTTTATTATGATGAGTAGATTTTAGGAGGAAAATCAACAACTTTTATTAAAAAATAATAAGTAAGGGTATCATTATAGGGCACGCCATGATAGTAGCGATAAGACCCCTCTTTGAGGAGTGGCTAGAGAGGCGTCACAGCGCCCTCACCTACCGCCGCTATGAATGCAACTTCAGAAAGTATAAAAACAGCTGCAAATGAAATATTTAATACCTTTTTTCCGCAAACGTCGCGGGATAAATTTTTAAAAGCTTAGGAAAACTTTGTTTTCATTAATTTGAGTTTTTATTTTGAGTAGGTACCTATATTTTATCACGGTAGGTAGATTGGTACTTGAAAGAAAAGTAGATTACGCACCTTGCTAAGGTGAGTAATTAATGCACTTGTGTTAACATAAACCTCGTGCATTAATAATTCACTTTGCGCTCAATGCAACAATCTACTATAATTCCTCCACAATAAAGTTCAATTTACGCTACAACTTCAAACATTTTTATAACTTTGTCAATAGTGCTAGTCACTCTGAAATCAACTTAATTATCATTGAAATAAAGTTTATATTTGTTTAAATTGAAAGAGTTTAGGGGTGTGCAGCACTGCGCACGTTCAATCATCGTTCATTTCTTGTATTGAGCTGAATTTGTCAATAGAATATGAGGTCCAGTTTATACAAATAATATTCTCAGACTGCAGTTCCTCCTCTTCTTCTCCTTCGATATTCTTGTCTAGCAAAATATGGGTGTGCACCTTTGCCTAATCCTTCGGTAATTGCAGGCGTAAACACACTAATATTATAAAGGCGAAAGTTTGTGAATGTATGTGTGTGTGTGTGTTTATATGTTTGTTACTTCTTCACGCTCAAACGGCTGGACCCACCCTGGATTAACATATACGCTACATTTTATCGCGATATTCCCAGGGAATCGACATTTACGCGTGTGACACCGCGGGGCGCAGCTAGTCTATATATAAATACTAGCAGTATCCCGTGGTTTTACCCGCATAAGTGTCTATCCCATGGGAATATCGGGATAAAAACTATCCTATGTCCTTTCCCGGGACTCAAAATATCTCTATACCAAATTTTATCTAAATCGGTTCAGCGGTTGAAGCCTGAAGAGGTAACAGACAGACAGACATACATAATATACACTTTATAATATAAGTATGGATTTAAAAAATTATATATAGTATAAGTATATATATATAGTGTATACAGTATGGATATGTTAATCCACATAAATGTCACCGTAACTTAGCATTCTTTTGGATATTTAATGTAGAAAAGAGCTCGCAATACCTTAAGTCTTGATGAAAACTGCCCTTATTCATAACATAACACACTACTACGATTCTACGAAGGAACACCTCACACCCGATACATATTTTATTTACATGGACGATCAACATTATCATAACCGTTCCTTTCTCAGTAATAGTGAGAAAATCCTATAATTCTAATTTCATTGATATTGATATATTTGCATGTTCGAAAAATAAATTTAAATCTAATATTATAAAAATGTTATCTTAATTGTAATCATGGTACTTATTAATTTATTATTATTTATTTATTGCATAATTCAAGTAAATGAAATTGTTTCTAATCTGATTTGGTTTTGTAACTATAGCTAGCGTTATAGTAACTTATTTATTTGTTTTAAAATATTTCTTGTTAATTTTGGTAATGCTCGCCTAGTGGCAACCTGTGATCTTTTAATATGTCCTATCTGCGGATAATGTAGTGGACTGCAACATTGCTTCCTATACCTTTGTTAAAATTTCTGTAGTATAATATATGTTGTAGTTGTTTATTATCCCTCAATAAATAAAATAAAATAAAATAAAATAAAATGAAATTCTATTTACACACTAAAGTCCCCATATTATATGTTATGTATATTTATCGCAGGAACAGTCGACGGTGTCGCTTAATGTAAAGTTATGGTGCCCATAGGAACTCCCGCTGTAAACATGTGCTGCAAAACACTGTTATTTATGTATGTACCGTTTTTTGTTACAGTAGGTACGGTTTTTGGTACAGTTGCAGTTTTTTTTTTTTTTTTTGTAAACAAAATATAAAGTTTAGTTTGAAAACAAGGGGTTTTTTTTTGTTTTCAGGATGGGAAATCATCAAATGACCCCTCCCGCTTTGGGTGGAGCAGAAGGGAGTGTCAGACTCTTACTGACTAAAACCCACCCGTGTTCCTTCCTTAGCCCTTTATGTTACGGGCCAGCGGTAACCCTTTCGGACAATGCCGCTGACCCGGCAGGCTTCAGCCCTGACGGGCCAAGGGGCCCGTCGTCGGTTGATGCTGACATCTCTTTAAGGCGCGTTGGCCTGAAAGTGGAAAATATTGCAGGCTAGAATGGACAATAATCACGATTTGGTACTACATACTAAACACCTTCTAGCTGTACAACAACGTGATATATCTAAGTTGTTATTTTTGTAAAGTTATTTTTACGAATTGTATTGGAAACGGTGATCATAATAATATTATGCTTCGGGTCTAGTAGTGGATTACTGAGTTTGTGGTTTGTGGTCTTGGGTTGGATTCCCAAACAGGGCAGAAATGGGTTTCCCAAACCGGGCACAAATTCTTGCCAATATGATATATTGTGGAGGTCAGATCCGTTAGACATCCGGTTAGACTGGAAGCCGACCACAACATGGTTGAGAAAAGGCTAGACAGATTGATGTACTGGCGATATACATCAAGATTTTATGAAATATTATCCCACCCAAAATTATTCACAAAGTACCCTAGAAACTTTTTCTAGATATTACCAGTAATACGTACAGTTTTTCTATCATTTCAGATTCACGGTCTTTCAATAGTGATTCAGAACTAAATGTTCAAATGAAACAAAGATCATAGTCTCGTCACGTCGCGAGGGATTGAAAGTTAGAGCAATAACCTCATAGAGCACGTTTACAGTTTTTCTTAGTATTTACAAAACTTGTGTGGAAAGAAACGTTTACGCCGTGAATATTGTATGCGTGGTTTAGGAATAGAGATGATTGATGTATAATTATAATAGCCTCCCGACCGATTTCGGTCACGGTGGCCAATTTCAACGGAGATTAGCCAGATACGCAGGAGATATCATAGTGCACAAGTGTGTGCGTAAACACAGGTGCATTCTCTGTTCCTTTACTCTCATAGTCCGATGGGACGGCAATCCGACACGACTGCGGAGAGATCAGGCGCAGGACCAACGGCTATACGTGCTTTCTGAGGGGTATTAAACCGGCAACTTCCAAACTCCGGACGGTTACTAAGAAATTCCTAATGGTAAACCCAATAGCACATTGTCCTACTCGGGAATCGAACCCAGGACCCCACGCTCAGCAGTCGCGCTTGCAACCATGAGACCAATGGGATAGTTTAAAGGCTAAATAATATTTTATGTATAATGGGGCATTAAAGTCTAAATAATATATGCAGCTTGATTGGAGTGAGCGACTCTAATAGGTACGTAACAAGTCCTGTATTGCATGTATGTTGCAGCCAACTGGTTAAATTAGCCGTTTAGTTAACCGCCTGGCTTTTGGAAGTAGCGCTCGCCTCGCTTCGCTCTCTCGGCTCGCACGCGGTTGGTCACAGTTCTAACCTAACCCATTTGGTCAGGGTGCCCGTGCTTATTTATTGCGAGCAATCCGGCTCGCGTGTGACTGGTTACAGTTCCAACATAAACTGGAATTATTAAATATCATTCAGGCCGTGAACGGCCGCTGTTTAGTTAAGAGGCTAATTAAATCAGTTGGCTGCGATATTACAGACACTAGCACGCACGTCAAGCTACCCGAAACTGTCAAAATTTCATAATCAACTTTGAACCTTATGCTCTAGGGATAAAGTTGAAAATATATTAAAGAAATTTGACAGATTGTAGTAGCTTGATGTGCTGGCTACAGAGCCAGCACATCGAAGAGTTTAATATCTATGTTATTAGAAATATAAGTAGGTAGGAAGACGTAGTTGGCGTAGGCGTTTGTACATTAAATGAGTATTAAAAAATATATAATTATGAATATCAATATATTTTTGTATGAACATTAACATTAAACGTGGCTCCAGCTAGTCCAGTCAATAGTAGCACCTTGACAACAAGATTTTATCTATGGCGGGAGCTGTATAAACCCTCTGACAATTTTGTCGAACCATCTGAGAGCCTCCCGCCTGGGCACGCGTTACCGTGGTTGACTTGGAAATCTCTAAATAGACTTCGAACCTAATTCGGCCAGAGCAAAGACCATCTCCACAGATGAGGGTTCACGGACGGCTGAGATCTCAAGTGCGTATGCAGCACCTACTCACAGACATTCATACCTTCCATCGTGTCCTGTCACCGTTGCATTTGATGATTTGATGATATTATGACTGCGTGAGTGAGCGGAGTTCACGCAACTGAATTTTGGGCCAAATATGTGTAATTTTTTTTGCCATCGATATGTTATGAAGAGGAAGCTTACTGACTTATAGGTTTTTAGAGTCTAACGTATAAGAATAGCCAACTGTTTTACATTAAAACATTATTATTTACTATTACATACATTATTTACTATTTGTAGGACTATTTGATACCTAATACTTATGTATAAGCACTTGAGTGAGATACCTGAGATACAGGTTTATTCCTAGTTCAGGTAGAATCCAATTATTTTTTACTTACCACTAGTCTAAGGCCCTATTTTGTAAATATTTATGTAAATCAATTATTTCAATAAACAATAAACAATTTCAATTTCAATTAAAACGAATAATCATCTTGGGAATTATAATCTTATTGTCAAAGTCAAATCATTTATTTCAAACTAGCAGTGCCCCGCGGTTTCACCCGCATAAGTTTAAATCACGTAGGAATATCGGTATAAAAACTATCCTATGGCCTTTCCCGGAACTCAAACTATCTCTATACCAAATTACTTCTAAATCAGTTCAGCGGTTTAAGCGTGAAGAGGTAACAGACAGACAGACACACTTTCACATTTATAATATTAGTATGGATAGACACATAAAAGGCGCTTTTGAACGTCAAAAATTATAATAATAAAATAGAATTGACTCTAGTCGCCCCTGCCAAAAGGTAATTTTCGTATGAGAAGAATGGGCAAGAAACTCCACCGTTACTCTTTTAAAATGTTTCTTTTTAATACGACAAGACTCGGAAAGCACTTTGGTGGTGCAGTTTTCCCGCATTCACTTAAACGCATGACGAGGTATGTCAACTTTTTTACTTCAAGTTTACCCCACAAAGTCGTAGGCAAAAGCTGGCTACAATAAATAAAAAAGACATGTCTAGTGCAAATAAGCCGAGGTTTTAACACACCAGGCATGTCCTTTAATTCTAAAGTTTGTGTTTGTTTTGTTAGCCCGCAGAGGATTGAGTCTCTGAAACTTTTTACGGGACTTAAAAAAGTTTTTTTTTTGCGACGTGATCACTCGCCCATCGGTGAAAACTTATGTGGGTAGCCCAAAAAGAGAATTATTTTAGTTTGAAAAGAACGCGAATTTATAGTGGTGGAAAAATGTTCACCTACTCTGAGTTGACTGAGTAACAAACTCAGTCAACTTAGAGTAGATAAAGGCAAATGGAATCGAGAAAAGTTTTTTAAATAGCACTATTTTTATCCGTTGCCTACGCCGTTGCCGCGCTAATCCGGACTATAATGTAGTCTTGGTCGAAGCTGCCATCGTTAAAAGTCTAATGCAAAAACTTGGGCTGTGAAATTCAAAAATATTTTCTCAAATCCGATTGGTAGTTCCAGAGATTAGCGCGTTCAAACAAACAAACACTTCCGCTTTATTATTAGTATAGATATAGATGTCTCTTACTTGTCATACGGACTCAATTTTTTTCCAGAAAACCCAACCTGAGTTATTATTTCGTTCACCTCTTTATATTTATTCGACGATCCCGCTTAGGGGGCTACATTATTGGCATCGATAAAACACGAAGCATCCCACATGTCATTTCGTTGCCTCCAGGCGCAAGAAATTGCATGAAATACATCTATGATACCCGACCAAGAACGAAGACCTGCCGCGTCCCCCTCAAGTGAAGTGAACGCGCTATTCTGCGGAGCAATGAGGTGTGAAATAAGAGGTCTTTCGGTTTTGGTCGTGTTGTGCTATTCGTGTGTACTTCGTGCACCCCTACAGGGCATATTGGACGCAATCTGTGATACCTGACGTAGCTGGGAATTTCATTATAGTCTATAGACTGCTCATGACGAGAGTCTAGATTGAAGTGTGACGTCATTGTTTACTGCAAATAGGAGATGCGTGTCGCAATGTACGCTTTTGGAGATTATGTGATAATGGTTCTTGTGCTAAGCTGTAAATATCCAAGCTTTGTCGATGTCGCGGAGGCGACGGTTACTATAGTCCGCACGTTCTGATACTATAGTCCGCGCGGAACTAGTTGGCCGCGCCTTAGGTATCTGAACGGTGGGAAGGAGGGGCGGGGGCGCTTTGTCATTACGTTCGTTACGAACAATAGGCAACCCCGCCACCCTCACCCCCGTCCTCAACCAAGGCGCGGCCAACTAGTTCCGCGCGGACTATAAATAACAGTTTTATAGTCGTAATACGGTCGCTTTTGTTCAAATTGCTTGTTACAAATACCATCTATCGGTAGTGCAATGAAAATGAACAGTGAAAACATACATGGTTTTATTGTAAAACATGGAAGAAATAAAGAAAGAAAGAAAAATAATTTACTTGGTACACACACAGGAAATACAAATAGTAAAAAGGAGCATTTAAAATTAACAAAGTTACATTAAAAACAATAAAAAAAATAACAAAAGAAGCCCTAAGCATAATGCTGCGATATTTATAAAATAAATACCGCAGCGCTGGTATTCTGATAGGACCCGATCACAATTTAATAAAGCTATTGCAGTTATATGTGAATATGAATCACAATAGAAACTAGAATGCTTAGTTGTGGTATTTCATAAAGTTTTAGAAATATTAAAGTAAGTATTTGTTTATCTTAGTTACGAAAAAAAATAGAACAAAAATAAATAAAATCGTTAAAAACCGACGCATACAATTTACGTTAACTATTTTTGACACGAAACATCCATTCGTAGTTACACAACAAACAAACCCAATTTTTGTCATACGGGCGGACACACTGAAACACAAACGAGCCAGGATCGAACAAAGCAAGTTTCCAAATAACATACTCAGATTACAACGAAATCCCCCAACAATATCCGGGGAGTCATGTAAACAAACCTACAGTTTAAATATATCTCAGTATCAATACAGGGTGAATTTTCTAAGTGGGCGTGGGTGATCAAATCCAAAAATATAGGAATAAGCGAAAAATACTAAATGGAGGAGAGGCGAAGCGAAGTACGAAAAGATGTCATGGGGCCATTATTGAAAAAAAAAACTGCAACATCAATCAAACCCATTAATTTTAAAATAAGAATACTCCATGTCACACGCACACACACCATCACCATACACACACCATCGCTGCCACCACCACAAATACCACCACACACCACCTAACCACCACCACCTCCTAACAACCACACCATCTAATACTGTCGCTTATAACAACGAAATTCTGTGAAGTAACATCAAACGGCAAACTAAAAATTCAACCTGTATACTTACGGACATCCGTAGGTAGGAAACTGCACCCTCTGGGGACATGAAACAGCATTTTCATTGATTCCCAGCGCGGTCATTGTCCCGCAATAGACGACTACCACTACCATTTACCACTGCATAATTTTACTGTTATTTTATAACTTGCGTTTATATTCTTTGGGGGAATGATATATCTACGTTTACATCGTTTTTGGTGACTGTGTGTTTGTTTAAACGCACTTGGATTCGTAAATCCTGTTACTACTATGAGTGAAAACATTTTGGTGACCTCCTTAAATAAATATCAGTAGACGGAATTGACAAAATCCTTAAAAATAGTGGCTGGGACAGACTGGATGCGGAAGGCGGTGGACAGGTTGTTGTAGCGCAGTCTGGGAAAGGCCTATCTACAGCAGTGGACTGCGATAGTTCAGTTGATTGAGACAGTATTGAAGCTGCAGGATAACAACTCATACTTACTGATGTACAGGCCACACCAAGAAAAAAAACTGCAAATATTTTTTATCATCAGTATCCCATCGCAGCGAAAATCGCTGGACACCATTATCATTTTTGGATGAAACATACTTTTCTGAATCTATATTGTAATGGTGTGATTCCCCGTAGTTAGCATCACAAAACAATTTAATTACGACAGTATTTTCTAATGTGCAATAATTTCCCGGAAAAACCCAAGCAATACCGGGTGGCTTGCTAGTGGTGAATAAATATTTTATGGACAATTTGTGGCTATAAAACTTCATAACAGAACTTGAAGTTTGTCGTTGAAAGATAGTTGATTTTACAAACGTTTTTACCATTTTGTTACCTAGTCATATTGTTTTAAATTGTTGAGTCTTGTTCTATTTTCAAGAAATATGCATAGAAATGATTGCAGCTCGTAAAACTGCACATAGTATTATGATAGTGTGACTATGTAGCAACAATTTGTGATAGTAGTTTGCATACACACGAGCGACACTCGTCAGAGGCAGGCGTCGACGTGTTAAGTAAGTCATAAGTAATTTATTTCATAACAATATAGGTACATTGTGTTGAAAACTTCAAAAATATCATTATACAATTGCAATTAAAATAAAATTCATTAATACATTTAGAAAAGTCAATAAAAACAGTAAAGGTTAATTAAGAATAATAATTCAAGTACAATAATCATAAATAATAAATGTCAAAGTGATATAATCAATAATAAGTTACAATGTCATACGTCATGTAGGAATTCATTGATACTGTAGTAGCTTTTCCCCAATAAATAGGCCCTCAGTTTGTTTTTAAATAGGTTAACACTATAAATGGTTTTGAATTCTATAGGCAACTTGTTGTATAAAATTACAGACTGATACCTTGGGCTATGTTTGACAATTTTTAATTTCGGTTGAATAGTGTTGGGCAAATCTTTCCTACGTGTGCTAGCTCTAGTTTCTCTTTGCTCATCAGTCTCAGTTTTGTGCAAATTTTTAACTAAGCTGGTTAGCAATACTAAAATGTAAAGGCATGGCACTGTCAAGATTTTTAATCTAATAAAATGGTCTTTACATGATTCCGTCTGTTTCATGCGGAGCATAGTCCTTGAATCTCTTTTCTGAATCACGAATGCCATTTGTATGTTGTACTTGTAGCTATTGCTTGTCTTTTTTTCTACAATAGTCCTACATGTCTTACATGCTACAATTATTTGTGAAAATTCCAACCTCGGCGAGGGGGGCCAGGAGTCCATAGCACAGGGTATCCTAGTTTGGATTCCTGACTCCCACAAACCCTAGTACCTACCTACAATATTTTTGTAACACCTCTATTATACTGTAATTGTACTTTGTGGGATAAATAAATATTATTATTATTATATTATTATTATTATTGCCCCAAAACTTGATGCTGTATCTTAGCCTGGACTCCACCAAGGCAAAGTACACACTTCTAAGTTGAGGTAAACTTAATTCTTCCCTCAGTGTTCTAATCGCATAGCATGCCGAGTTGCCATGTTGCTCCGGTTGCTCGTGTATTTGAGTATGGTGCTTAAATACATGACTGGCATGTTGGCGACGGCAGCCACAGACACGCGTTCAGTTGCCTCCGTCGTAGAAGCATGTTGCTCGTGTGTATGAGCACGAAGAGAGAACAATACTAGCCGTAGTACAATGCGTGCCACGAAAGATGAGACTTGACACACCACGTGGTTTAACATGCGCAGTACACGATTTTAGGTATCTTTAGCGGTATGAGGTCTGAGTGCGGGACGGGACCGGACGTCATAGGGGCGGCGGAAAGAGCGGGGGAGGCGGGGTCAAGTCTCATCTTTCGTGGCACGCATTGTACTGATGAGCGTTCGGGTTGTTATCAACTCAATGTCTTTCTCTTTCATTTCTACAGGAGATATCAGCGGGGTAATTGCGTATTTAGCAATGGCTTTTATTTTGACAGTTCTATCATTTATTTTGCGTTATTTACGTTGTTGAGCAGACAAATGTTTCGAACATAATGAAGCAATGAATTAGCAATATCCTTCAAAATGATTCAAATTCTGATTGATAATGTGTTAAGTACTAAATTAGGGTGGAGGACAAACGGTGTCCTCAAATCTTCTGTAGATGCTTTGATAGGTAATCGTCCATTAAATCGATAGATCACACACGGCAACAACCCTTGCACTGAGCGTATTATACTGTGATCATCAATCTGCTTGCCAGGCGTAATTACCCCTGGGAGGGTTCGATATAGCGATCTATGGGATGGAAGCCGTCTACAACAATAGCCGTCTATGCTTTGATAATGTATTGCCCTTTTTAGTATAAGAATTAATCTGATTGGTTACTTGAGGTCAGGGGACTGAAGAACTCGGAATATTTAGAGAATTATTGACGTTCAAAAGTGCCTTTTAATGGCCTACTTTAGATAAATGATTTGACTTTGACTTTGGAATGAAACACAGTTTTTAAGGAACTGTAACGTTTTAAAGTATGTGCATAATTAAAGAATACAGAGTTTAAACGAACCTACACACAACTCACAGATCGAAACTGGTTATTCATAAAAACAGTCTATTAAAGTCAATGAACCAAGAGCCGATTTTACAATCGTCAGTTAACTTTTAACTTGAACAAAAATGGTGGTTGGACAACTTTTCTATAGAAAATATGTCAAACTGCCCTTTTTATTTTTTAGACAAAAGTTATCTGTCTATTGAAGAATCGGCCCTTACGGTTATAACACCTTGTGAAAATAAATTTGCTACTAAAAAAACAAGAACTTCATACAGACGAACGAAATAACACAACCACGGATATCTATGAATGCAATATTCATAAACGATTTTTCATTATCAAAGAAAATCTTCATTTAATTGAAATAAGTATTCTTCAAAACACTCGATAAAGTCTTGAACAACTGCTTTCAACTTTACTCAATTTATCCTCTCGGCTCAAACTCCCCGAGCTGTTATTACAACTATCAAGTAACAAGTAAAAAGAAACCATTGAAACCGTACTTCACTGAAGGAAACTTCCATTCAACTTAATTGCATCCGGCCAAACCGTTGATTGTAAAAATTAATAGTTTGAAACTTCGCCGGGTAAGCGGCCGGTAACTTTTGGATTTAATTTCAGGTAATTTTAAATCTGTCTGGGTGATTTTCAAGTGCGGGTGTTCTTTAGTGTGCGTTTATAGGCATTTAGCTTCACCGGGTGTTTGTGACTTTGTGAAAATGTGTCTTAGATTAGATGGTTTATTATATCCAGCAGTAGTGGAAAGAAAGAATAAATATTATCTCATTGTCATCATCAGCCAAAACATGTTCAGTACAGTACAATGCGTGCCACGAAAGATGAGACTTGACCCCGCCTCCTCCGCTCTTTCCGCCGCCCCTATGACGTCCGGTCCCGTCCCGCACTCAGACCTCATACCGCTAAAGATACCTAAAATCGTGTACTGCGCATGTGCGCATGTCAAACCACGTGGTGTGTCAAGTCTCATCTTTCGTGGCACGCATTGTACCCTAATTTCGTAATATATTACCAATTTTAATCATTTTGAAGGATTTACCTAGCTAATCCCTTGCTTCATATGTTCTAAAAATTTGTCTGCTCAGCAACGTAAACAACGCAATGAATTTTGTTGAACTGTCAAAATGAAAGCTACTGATAGTGTGTTACACAATTACCCCGCTGGACAAGTGGACTGGACACAGGTTTCATTAGGCTGATATCAGGCTTTGCTTCATGTCTCAAAAAATATTGGGTACGTTAAAAAAGAGAAAAAAAAAATAAAGAAAAAAAGAAAAAAAAAAGAGAGAAAAAAAAGAAAAAGAGAGCGAGCGAGTGTTAATAAAGAGTATTCTATTCTATTCTATTCTACGTTCACAAACTGATGGAATCTGTGAGTCTGTGGTCTTTAGGGCGCTCTCTATAATAGCCCAAAATCAGGACCATCCTGTTCATCTGCAGTGAGTTATAAGAGGTTTCGCCTTTTCTTTATGTAACCACTTCCTTGGCATCCAGTTCCTCCATCTGGGCAGAACCTCAACCTCAAGCAAAGTCATTCTACATAATCTGTATTCGCAACTTATTTTCCAAAAATGTAAACAAATATGATTTTATGGAAAAGTAACTTTAATTCCTACACAATAAGATGCAGTCTACACTACTACTTGAAACATTTTTATAAGTTTTTCAATAGTGCTAGTCACTCTGAAATCAATTTAACTGTCATTAAAATAAAGTTGATATTTGTTTAACTTGAAATAACACCCATTTTAAAGCATACGTTTGAATAGACGATAATATAAACTCACGCCTTCTTCCCATGGGTGTAGGCAAAAACTACAGAACGCCACCTGTTATAATCTACGTTTATACATCTGAAGGGCAATTCTGAAGGGTAATTTTAGCAACGTTCCGTGACAGTTTCTAGTCTGATCTCAATCTGTCAAAAATAAGTCTCAATTCTCTACATTTTTGAAAAGTTTTTGACATTGATTGTCGCTGAGATTAAATTGCGACTAGATTTTGAACGATTTTAATTACGGGAATTGGCCCTCAGGGGGCTTACTCTCCAAACTAATTTTAATTCCAATGAGATGCCAATATGATTCCATTGTTAATGTTACAGTCACGTGATTCGGTACTCTTGAAAACAATATTGTCAACAAATACCCCACGCCAAGCCCGAACCCAATTCCAATTAGTTCTCCAAAATGGACACCCAATCTAAAAATCATTGGCGCTAGCATCGAACTCAAGAGTACGAAACGTCACAATTCCAATGTCGATCTATCGGAATTAAATTGAAGAGTAAGCACCGTCGTGCATGGTCGCCGGTTACGAGTACTACGCATCTGACCTTTCTAAAGAACATCATTCTTCTACCTGAATTAAAGTAAATCACATTATTTTATTACGCATCAAATAAATCAACCTGCTTGGTGAATGTCCTCTCACAGTTCAAGAACCCGCGGCAAACTTATTTACGAGCATTGTAAACAAACCATTACTGTATCAGTAAATTACCTCCCCGTTAGTAGTAAGACTCAATTGGAAGAAGTTTTATTGCAATCGTCTGAGGGGTGCTTTGCAATCTTGGAATTCTAAAACATTTAATCAAGAGGGGAATCGAATGGTTTTAACATTACCTACATAGTATGTAGTTTACGAAATACCTATAAATAGCGTGCAGTGTCAATCCTTATAATCTATAGGTAGCAAATTTTTAAGAAGTCATATAAATGTATAAAGCCAACGTCACGTGGTGTTTCCAGGCGGTCACCCATCCAACTAAAGACCGCGCCCGATGTTGCTTAACTTTAGTGATTGGACGAGAACCGGTGTATTCCATATAGTATGGACGTTGGCGATTGCCAAAACGAAATTATCATCCACTATCATTACACCTCGGCGCTACCCTTCGCGGATTACAGGCGTGATGTTATATTTATGTATATTTTTCAGACAAAAATAAAAAAGAAAGACAAATAATTAGTTGAATTCACAAAAAAATCTCACAAACATTTACTTATATTTTCCCAAGAGCCTACCAAAACATCGTAAACACTTTAACACACCAATCATAAGAAAACAAGCTTACACACACTTTCTAGAACCAGATATTTTCAAAACAAAACATTGAAAGATAATCATCGACCCTATGAGCTTCAAGCCAGGCCTTGATTAAAAGCCTTTGTTTCTAAGAAAGCCGAGCTAAACAAGAAAATGTTTAGGTACTTTCCACTCACGGCAGTCTCAAAGAAGTCGCTAATAACTCTATTACTAAGTTTCTAACACCACTCTGCAGTGTTCGGGCCTCGTATTGCTGGACAAAGGAGATTTACAGCTGTAGTGGTTTTGCTAGGCAATGTGTTAACGTGATAAATTCTCGAAAATGTGCGAAGTGGCCAATAAAGTACACTTGAGGAGAAAATAATAAAAGTGAGTTGGGAGTGAGATTGACCATTATTTATATGGTACTACGTGGTTGTGCTGTGACATCTTACGGCACAAAATATGTACAAAAAAAATTGCTGCAGAACTTCATTCATTATCTATGACTGAAAAAAAACATGAAAATCGGATTAATAGTTATAGAGACATAGACGTTTCTTTTACAATAATTGTGTACGTAGGTGTGTAAAAGGCTTCTCAATCAGGTCAAGGTATCTTTGATGGCGGCCATATTAGATTGTCTATTTTCGCGAACTTTTGACGGATGAGTCATTAAATGTTCGGCATTTACTAAGGGTGATGCCCCATTAGTGCGTTGCGTTCCGTTGCGTCGTCGCAGCGACGACGCTGCGTCGTTTTCCATATATTTTAAATGACATGCCCCATTAGACCGTTGCGTCGACGCGCGCGACGTTGCAACGGATCGACGGACAAGAGACGAAGCGGGAGGGAGGATGAAGCGCTGCGTTGTCGGAGCTCCGCTGCGACGACGGACAATGATCCATTGCGAAGGCTGAACTGAGACGCAGCTGCGACGGCGTACATACCCTCTTGCGTTGCGTTGTCGCAGCGTCAGCTCAACACAGGTGTGGCATACAATGCGTTGTTCCGTTGCGATGACGCGACGCAACGCAGCGCAACGCACTAATGGGGCCTCGCTCTAAGATGACACGCTATACAGTTGAACAGCGCGTTGAAATAGTCAGTGTATTATCAAAACTGCAGTTCAATTCGTAAAACGAGATTTTTTTAAAGAGAAATTCAACAGGTTATTCCTGATTCGGGGACATGACATGGCCTCCAAAGTCATGTGATTTATGGCCCCTTGATTATTTTTTGTGGGTTTATGTGAAATCACTGGTGTGTGCGAACAAGCTAAGAGTGTCGAAGACCTAAAGAGTAATTTCACACGCGTCATCAATGTTATGGAGGTGTCATTATGTCAAAAAGTGATGGAAAATTGGACCGCTCGTATTCACGCTACCATACGAAGCCGAGGTGGTAATTTAAATGATACGATATTCCATACATAATGCCAAAAAGTAAGCCTTCAAAAAATAAAGTATAATCTATTTGTAAACAATCAATGCGTTTTTATTTAAATTCAAATATATGATCCCGAAATTCTGTACATAAGGATATAGGAAATGCTACTGAATTCTTAGCCCATGATTTGCGATTAATAGGTAGATACGCATCGTGATTTTCGTAATGTGTTTATACATATTTAGCAGTAGAATTAAAGAAGTAACGTTAACTGAATGAAATATAAGTACAAGTACCTACACACATATTTCTACTTATTTTGTGCAATTAAAAATCACGGATACTTTTCTGAATTAAATAAATCAGAAATCTATAGGCAAAAAGCATATTATTTTGATAAATCAGCTGTAATCATTGAAAATGCCTAACGTTGTTATAATGATCGGTTGTTACAAATACATCATTCTCGTACTAAAAGTATTCAGATTGACTTTTACGACATAACACATAAAAGTGGCCATTATAATAATCATTATCATTATTTCTCGCCCCAAATGTAACGCTAGCGGAGTTTTCTCTGCTGGTTCACTATGTCAAGGTCGCCATTTTGAATTCTCTTGAGAAAATGTTTGTAAGACGAGAATGAATAAAGAGACTAAGTGACTGGAGCCTGTGCAATAGGGAAGCAAATTAATTATGAATGAGATGAGTCGCTGATGAAGAAGACGTGAAAAGCTATTTTAAACATTAAGAGTTCATCGGTAACTACTTATGTATAAAAGTCACAATTGTTTTTGAAGTGAAAACTCCTTTAGCGGCGTTGTACACTTTTTTTGTAATGGGTAAAAAATGTTAAACTCGCGTCAGGACACGTGACCTGATCGAAAATTCGTAAGACGGATGGAGGGTAGACAGCCGGCGCGGCGAAAATGTATGCCTGTGCATAGATGGAAGTTGATTTTTCTGAGAGATAAACTTTTTAATGTAATATAAATTGTCATGTTTGTGTACGATAGCGAAATAAATAAATATTGTATTCTACCACATAAATGATAGTACTTTTATACTGATGATTAAAGCAATTCGTGCAAAATTATTCCCTAACCATTCCAAAATATCAAAAATGCACAACGTTAATATTCAAGTTTTCACTTCTGCCGGCACTCCCGGAGTACCCGTCGTTTTTTTTTTTTTCATCAAATTGATGATTTTTGCGAATTGGCAAGCGAAGTGTGGGACACGTAGTGTAGATAGATGGACGACCGTAAGTAGGTGGCTGGGACAGACTGGATGCTGAAGGCGGAGGACAGGGTCTTGTGACGCAGCCTGGGAGAGGCCTAAGTCCAGCGGTGGACTGCGACAGGCTGAGTTTGTTGATGATTTTAATCCCGAATATTTACCTATATTTAATTTTACAATGGTAGCAACAGAATATTTTTTGCGCTGTCGTGTAATATTTGTTTTACACGACAACGCAAAAAATATTCTGTCAATGAGTCAAATAAGTTTTGTGAAGATGACTTATAATACTTAAGTCCAGTCATGAGTTTTAAAAGTGTTAACTTGAAGTTACGGTCATCTTTATTTTGACGACACGGTTGGCGCAGTGGCTGAGCGATCGACTGCTGCGCTGCGTGTCGTGGGTTCGATTCCCGCACGGAACAAATATTTGTATTGCCTACAGGTAGTTGTTCCGGGTCTGGCTGTTTGTGTATGTGAATTTAAATGTTTGTAAACGCACCCACGATACAGGAGTAATTCCTAGTGTGGGGCAACGTTTTTAAAAAAAAAAAAAAACTTTATAACAGTGACTAAGTTCAACCACTTAGTAAAAGGATCCACAAAGTAGACTTCAAGGGACAGGGTTGACTATGACCAAGTTTAACGAAAAACTAACTTTTCTTTGTAAGTCAAATGCGTCCAGAAAATTGAGGCGGCTCCAGACAACTAAATTCAGCGGTACGAAAAAGTTTCAAACAAGAATTTAACATTATGTACATAAAATCAAATGTTAACCAGTCCTATTAAAGTTTTCGACGTTTGGTATAATTTTATCGTTTTGAAAAGTTCAAAAATTTAACATGCGTGAATGTACAAGAAGCTAGATAAAATTATGATAGTTGAACCTCAAGGGCGTATTACCAATTTATGTTTTTGAATCATAGATAATAAATAATAGGTAATACGGGTTGGTGCCCGCAACTCCACGTCAATCCGCGTATTTTGCGTGCTAAAGATCTTTCTTCGCATAATAAATATGTTTTAACAACACGAGAAACCAGGGATCCTGCTTATTTCAAGAGCTTTTTTTTATTAGATCTCTAAGACACCTGATATTATGTTTATATAAAAATTTTGAACTAGACATTGTTTATTTATATTATTACTTATTTAGTTATTTTTATCTTATCACATGCTGCACCGGTTGACGTCACCACGTCAACGCCGGCGGTCGCTGAAAATCAGCGCTGGGGCTCTGTCTCGCTTAGGGTCGTAGCATTATGCTGAGCGATCGCCGTTTTGCGTGGATGTGACGCAAATTTTCACCCAACTTGTTCATTTTTGTGTTTGTTTTCTTTCTCTGCGTCGTATAAACATTTTTCTTTCTTTTTCTTTCCTTTACCTGTATACTTTCTAAAGAAAAAGTACCTACTGGTTTTATGTTTGTATAATTATTTCATTTCCATAAATAGGAATCGTCTAACAAACAACCCTTCAAAATAACACATTACGAAAATCTCACTATTTTCTCGTAAAAGAAAAACCCTGACATACTCAAATAGTTTTAATGGTAGTCCTAACAATGTACCAAAAGATTTCTCAAGATGTTAACACTTTCGATTCAGTTAGTCAAGGGAGGGTACAATTCACTCCCAGATGGAGAGGAAACTTTGCACTCTCGACTTCCCTCTCTGGCCGTAATGACTGAAGTTTTGTGTTCTTCTTGTCGTTGCTGCTTTACGACGATTTACTAGCACCCTGGCTTTTTTTGGACCGACAACTTAAAAGTCATTGTAAAAAATAATTATGTTAGCGCGGAGGAAGCGGAAGGCTAGCAGTTAATGAGGTCATTAGATAAGTGACGTAAGAAAAATTGTGATGTGAATTAAGTCTTGAAATTTATATTTCCTTTTTACAGAAGGAAAGAGATTGCACCTCTATAACTGAAAAATGTAAATAATAAAGAGTTTTATTCTGTTTTGATTGTACATCGATAACTAGGATTCATTGCAAAAAAAAGTAATATGAATATATTTCCCAGGTTGAAACCCTCGGGCCGTGGGGTCCGAGTGCTCATGGTCTTTTTAAGGACATTTCGAAACGGCTGGTTGACACTTCCCGTGACCCAAGGGCTGGCTTTTTTTACCTTGGCCAGAGGCTAAGCATTCGAGTACATACAACGTGGTAATGCCGCCAGTCTCTTGGTTACATACATTACCAGTCGACAGCGATGCGGATGAATTTTTCAATGCTATATTTTAGTTGGTGTATAGTTTTAGTTAAGCTAGGATATCATTCTGTTATTTTTATGAATTAATTAGGTATTAGTTGTTAGTTACATACTTATCATTTTTATTTGCTTTTCCAATTTGAATGAACTGCATTTTAAATCTTTGTAAAGAATTAAAGCACCAATGTTTACAGATTTTGTTATGAAAATATCCGGCAAGGTTTATTTGCCTTTTTTTGTAAAAATCAAACAAGTGATGCGAAAGCTACATACAATACAAATGTTGGCGTACTCAATTTGGGGGTTTGCGAACGCATTTACACTTGGATGAACCCGTGGACCAACCCTAGTAGTAAATAACTAAACGCAGGGTTCTACGACAAAAAATTCATGCACGGCCCCAAACTTTGAATCTTATGCTGTGGTTCCAGTGGAAGCTAAGCTTAAAGTAAGACTTATAGAGGAACAGGGAGGTATGAGGAACAGGGTGTAAAGTTCACTCATCCTCCATAGAAAAGGGAGGATCCTCCGACCAGACGGGTGTTGTGTCTGGCGGGCAACTGCCCATTGATTCGTGTCGGGCCGTTGTATCTATGCTAGTTGCGCGGTAAACTCTGCTTGCGCGATGCAGGATTTGCGTGACGTCAGTATGACGCGTTGTTTGCATGTGACGTTGTAGATACCGCTACAGACTAGCCAGAAATGATTACCTCATAAAATATTAATAATCATTATTATGATTGAAGTTGTTGTGGTATGTGATGTCAGATGTGGAGGGATGAGAAAATGTCATCAGGAAAGTTTTGAGTATGAATGTGGAGGTGGACTATACAGGGTGTCCCTGGAAGTATGGATCGGATCGAATTGAAACTTTTGATCCGTAAAATATTCACCGACATTCATAAAAAGTTTGGAAATGACCTTGCCCACGCCCCTATTCGATTTGATCCATACTTCCAGGGACAGCCTGTATATAAGAGTGGAGTAGACTTAACGAATGATGTATTGACTGTGGGAAAAATAATATGGATAGAAAAGAGTTGTTAAGGAGTTCCAGTTGAGTTTGAGGTTACGTCTGGCGCAGATTGAAAAAATATTTATTTTTTATTTTATTATTTGCTATTATTTTACATAATTATTATTTATTTATTTCCGTAACTGCCCGTGACATCACAGCGGGCCCTATCAGAATACCAGCGCTGCAACATTTATTTTTTTAATGTCGTAGCATCATGCTGAGATAGGAGCATTTTGGCCTCGTATAGGACTTTCTGTTTCATTTTCCTTTTGTTACTTTTTTTTTATATAACTTGGATTTTTATTTTGCTATGTTTAGTTTAGTTTGTGATCTTCCTGTACGAGTCGCAATAAATACTTTTTCTTTATTTCTAGTTGAAAAGAGAAGTATGGAAGAAGAATACATGTTATGCTGACACTAAACTAACTGGGATAAGGACAAGAAAATTATGATAGATTAGCTGTAGTTGGTACAAAATACGGGTTGAATATATCTTCCAATTCCTAAAACATGTTATTAACTTCTCATAAATTTAATTAGGCATATCGAAGTGCAAACTAATATTCTTGTAGACATTGCTCCTTACAGAAGTATTCATACTTGATTTTACAGAAGTTTAATTCGCCTTAAGTTTTACCTGTGAACACGACCATCACAGACAGTTGTGCAATCTAAATCTCAGTAACACTCTTATCCTCAGTCGCGTCACTTCGCCCGCCCGTATCACTCGCCAAAAGAGGAAACTACCCGCTGCCGGGTCAAGTGGAATGGAACTACGCCAAAACGGCTTGCTCTCGATGGAGGCCCGGCCTTAGTGTGGCCTCCCACCGTAGCCAGTGCGTTGTGGGATTTGATTTATTCCTATTCAGGCCTCAAGTGGGACTTTTGAACTCTACCGCTTGACCATTGGTTGTGGGAAAGGGTACCGTAAATTATGTTCGGCACTTTGTTGTGCAAGTTGATTATTCAAGGTCCACAGATGGCGTAGGGACAAGTACTTTATTTTTTATTCGTAAATATTTTTGCATACCATTTTGTGGATGATTAACGAGCCTTCCGGGGTATTGAGTTTTTTTTTTCATTTATTTGGGGTAGCGTATTTTATGGACCAGTTTAGAAGTTGACCAAGCTTTTTCAATATTTATGCAGGAGTAGAATTTTGTTTGTTAACAAAAATAAAAAACAAACAATACTGCAGCGTGCGAAGCCCAAGTGATCCATACATATAATGGTCGATGTATGCCACTGTAAATAGGGTGTACATTTATATAAGCACATCTCAGCTTCATCTATTATTACAAAATATGAAATGCGATACCTACCAACATTCAACAAATTAACGTCACAACTCAAATGAACATACAGCACTAATTAACTGTACAGCCAAGCACTTAATAGTTACATGTGACCCTTTAATCTAATTTTTCATACAGCCAACGATAATGGTCGCTTGGTGAAAGTAGACAGTTATATATAGTTACTTCGACCCCTAATGGAGTTAACCAGAGAACTATAAATTTCAACCGCCCCTTTCTAAAAGGATAATCACACAGACAACTCAGAAGCAAATGGGAATTTAGGGCTCCCTGGGTGGAGGCCTAATTGACAAAACATACTCGATTACAGCGCGTCCTTTCAAGTTGGTAGTGAAAACAAATTGGTGTGCCAATGACTTTTGTAACAAAATTAATTAGGGACCGCGTGATTCGAAATGTTTTTTGTGACGGTTTGACGCTGGTGCTCGGGCAGGCGTGACTTGGTATTCGAAAAGTGATTTTGCGGTTGGAGAGAAATAAGTTTTCGTTTATAAGAGTAGGTAAGTATGCTGCTTTTACTTTAGATGGTTCTTCACTGACTGGTTTTGGGTTTTAACCGACTTCAAAAAAGGAGAAGTTTCTCAATTCGACTGTATTTGTTTTTATGTGTTTGTTAAGCGATATCTCCGGCAATTGTAAATAGTAAATAGTGGTTTGATAAACTTTGCTCGGGGAGTTTTTGAGTTTAG
Source organism: Luperina nickerlii (assembly GCA_963855955.1). NCBI lineage: Eukaryota > Metazoa > Arthropoda > Insecta > Lepidoptera > Noctuidae > Luperina > Luperina nickerlii. Next base: position 12,645,613 of record OY979675.1, read on the forward strand.
CTTCAATAATACGTATTTTTGCCACTTAGTTTTTATTGATGATGTTATAATAACTTCCTGTCACTGATATTTACATAGCAAGTAGTGTTTTACGAATTTGTGTGGGATAAGTACAATTAAAAGTTAAAAATAAAAAGTTTTGTGTTAACTCAGTTCCTGAAATTCTGATGTTGAAAAATTCTATAGATACATGCTACTAAGCTGACGTGTTGGTTGTACAGATGCCAGCACATCAAGCTACCCGAAACTGTCAAATATTCCCAATCAACTTTGAACCTTACGCTTCAGTGATAAAGGTGAAAATCTATTGAAAAAAATTGACAGATTGTAGTAGCTTGATGTGCTGGCGTCTGTACCTCGCAATCACGTTGCCGTGACCGAGACGTGACAAGGCTGTGGTACACACAAGACAGGCACTGAAGCTCCGTCCCCGGCCCGGACACGGACGTGTGTGAACGACTTCATATTAAAACTCAAACTAAAAGCATTTATTTCAATTAAACCATGTACAGGCACTTTTGAATTGTCAAAATTAAATAGTCGGTCAGTTAGTCAGAAAGTTGAAGCTAGTTGAAGTTGATATAAAATGTACAGATGCCAGCACGTCAGCTACTACAATCTGTCAGATTTCCTTAATAGATTTTCAACTTTATCGCTAAAACATATAAGGCTCAAAGTTGATTGGGAAAATTTGACAGTTTCGGGTAGGTTGATGTGGCACACCGATATTTTTGTGTGAGCCCCTGATGGAACACATTCCGTCGACGTCCCAAAGACGGCCTTGATATGTGCGGATAGACCTTTAGTTGATGGTCTGATAAACGACCGAGTATTAAAAAAGTTTATTTTAAGTTTACCTATATTTTAATTATGCATTTATCTGACTGGTTTTAGAAATCCAAAACAAGTTAGATAAATGCATAACTAAGCAGAAAAAAGCAGGATTTAAGGTGACCGGCTGTCATCATTGTCATCATTTAGTCACACCCTTATTTTCATACTTTTCCTAATAATAAGTTCAATGTTTTAACAAAACAACACATTCTACTTTGTACAAATGTACCAGTCCAGTAAAAGCACAACAAACTTTTTTGTTATTTTAAGAAAGTTCAACATTTTTATCAAAATAATATTAGCCCATTTTTAGATCTTTCTTCGTAACTTTATCAAGAATAAATCGGTCAGTGGGTGCCCAAAATGTGTAAAAAAAGTTAGCACAAAGGCTGTTTACAGAGGCCGACACGATGGTACGCGATCAATCATAAAAACATAGACGGGAAGTTTTGACATTAACTTTTTTCAGTAACATTATTATTACAGAAGACGCCAGCACATCAAGCTACTAGAATCTGTCAATTGTTTTTAATAGATTTTCAACTTTATCTTTAAATCATAAGGATCAAAGTTGATTGGGAAAATTTGACAGTTTTGGGTAGCTTGATGTGCTGGCGCGGGCGTCTGGACATTAAAGAAGGTAACTTGTTTATGGATGGAGGATGGCACATCGACGCGCAAACTGCACATGATTCTAGACTCCCTAGGGTAGACATTGATCTTCGGTTATGAAAACAAGGCATAAAACGCCGAAAAAAACGTTTCTTTTAAACCCCATTTAAATTTTAACTTTATTTTATTTTTATTATTTGTTGTTTTGACAAATTACTTGTTGGATAGGTACTTGGTTGACTACGTAAATGTCTGTTAACTGCTCTGAAATTACGATGTTTATTTTTTATTTACTTTTTACATATTTCTTTGACATAATCTTTTATTATTTAACATTATACTACAGACAATTCGAATTTTTCAAATCTTTATTAGTAGTTGTAATGGCAATCATATCACTTAGTTTTAATATTTTATTTTTTTAATTATCTTTTGATAGAAATAAATAATATTTCTTGTATTATATATACATAATTAGGTATATTAAAATGTTGTAGTATAGATAATCTACATAATTATATCCAATAGAATGACAAACTGAAATATTTCTTTTTGTTGTCGGATGATACAAAGAATCTTATATCGAAAGCAATATTTTATTGGGAAAGTCGTTAAAAAATGGTTGGAGGGTAGTCTAAGTTCATCGATTAATCAACCAACAGTTCCCAATCGTCTGGATTTTTATAGTGTTTGAAATATGAAGACTGGTATGAGCAAAGAAACCTAAGTAATCACTTAACTGGTCGACGATGAAATCTTTATTTATTATTTGAAAGATTATAAAATGGTAACAGATTTCAGAGGGGCAATGAACATTCACAGTCTTGGGGCCTAAAAAGGCCATTTTGGCGGAATCATAAAAGGATAACATTATGAATCATAATGGACAGTTAACTGTTAAGTTAATCGTATCAAATCCCATTGGTGACCGTACGCAAAATACGCGCATTGACGTGGAGTTGCGGACACCAGCCCGTATTACCTATTACCTATCCCATTGGTGAAGGATTTTTTAGTATTTTTTTTTTTGTCTTTGCTGAAATACCAACCTATCCAAATCTAATCCAATCCCAATGTCTGATTATACCTACGTAGTGCAGCGAAAAAAAGAAAAGCACGGACTGTCTTCGCCATAGGCCAAGGCAAATAATTCATAATGTTATCCTCTTAAAGTGGCTTTGTCAGGCCCCCTGTTCTCAGTCTCAATCAGTCAAAAACACCTCTAAGCTCCCTACATTTTTGACAAGTTTTTGACATTGATTGTCGCTGCGATGAGATCGCGACTATATTTTGAACGTTTTTAATTACGGGAATTGGCCTTACGGAAATCATCCTATTACGAATACCCACCCTGGGTATTCGTAATAGGATGATTTTTTAAAGGATGAATTACATAGGAATAAATAATACCGAGGAAAACAAATCTCTAAATAATAATAATAAAACTTTATTGCATAAAAAAGTGTTGCAATAAATACATTAAAAAGCACTACAATTGAACACTGGTATACAACAAAAATGGTTGGGGTACTGTCCTCTTAGATAGGCTACATAATAACTATGGTAGGTACTTTTACATTTCTTGAAAATTGCCGATTGTTTGGAACCTGAAACTGATGTCTTGCTGAATCTGGCCACTTTTTTAATACAACAATGAAAACAGCTTCCCACAAGGCCCATCAACAAATCCACTACTAGAACCTACAAGAGATAGCCTTCTTTTCAGTTCGTTTTTATTTTTATAGTAATATATTAGCTTGCTCCTGCGACTTCTTCCGCGTGCAATTGCTTGTACCCCCAACACACACGGACGCAACGCATCGCCTGCCCGCGGTAGTACTACGTTTTTGCGTAGCGTTCTTTCTGACTTTTTGATTTTGCGCGTTTCCTAAGGGTGCTAAAGTGATGTTAAGTCCTAACGTGATGTCCTCAAGAATTAGGCTATTAAACGCAAAAATATTTTTCTAAATCGGACTGGTTGTTTCAGACATTAGCGCGTTCAAACAAACTCTTCAGCTTTGTAAGTATATACATAGATGATATTTTGCCTTCAAAAACTTGTCTGCAAAATGGAAGACTCTTTCCCTACCAAGTTGCAAACTAACTATTTAATAAACATCAATTAAGCCAACGAACAAATGTACCCACATCAAACTGAGGAACATTATTTCAGGACTATCGTCGCTCCAACCGTAAACTTGTTTCATTTAATACGGAACTTGTTTAAGCTGCAAACTCATACACACTAAACATTCAACGTAATACTGGAAAAGTTTATCAAGCTAACAATGCTGTTGGGTACAATGTGAATGAATCGATGCAAAAGTAGTAGTCGATGGTAATATTACGCAGGAGTTAATAAATGGAGTAGGCAAGTCCGCGAAATTCAAAGGAGATTGAAGATTTTTTTATGGAGGCTGGCATAGGTACCTGCTGTCGCGCCATTTTGTTATTTTTTTTTGTTATTATGTTTTCAGTTTGCATTGATGTCAGCTATCGATTTATAAAGGCTTCATGCGTGGCCGCCATTTTGAAAAAAAAAACAAAATGTCGGACAGGAAGGTTATGTAGGTATAATACGGACCTTCAAAGACCTTTCTTACGTTTTTTTTCAATTTTCAGGTCTGTATCAAGTTGTATGTTGATCTAAATATGATTCGCGGCCGTAACTAATATTTATTTATACAATTATAATCATAAAAATTATCAATACAACTCTCTAAGTTCATATTACCCTAATGAACGTCTATTTCATGAAATCATGACATTTGAGGCCTATTTTAGCTCAAGGACTTATATTGCTGATTCTAAGGATTACAATTCTGTAAAGTTATATTTGCTACGGTCGCGAATCATATTTCAATCAACTTCCAAAATATTCTGTATTTTTGTGATTGTCTATTAATTGACATTAAAATTATTTTCATACTTACTCGTCTTCACGTTAAAAATATTATTTGACAAGATCTTAAAAATAACTAATAAAGTTGACGCTCCGGCGACCTTGTAAAGAGTTTATATAGACAGCTTTTGCTACCGGCTTTACTCCCAGCTTTATGGTGGAAATAAAAATGAAAGGATGTTTTACAGGTTTTAATTTAGAGACCGTACAATGGGGTCGAAGTGCCAGTCATGTTAGATATTAACTGCCCGGGTATTATGAACTCCGAGGCGTTTACGGCTTTGCCACGATGACTGATAGTCTATTAAGTACCTACCCGATGCCTGATAGGCGTTTTAGGGGTAAGTTATTGCTCTAATAATTTATTAAATGTAGATAGTTCATTGGATTTAAAATAATATTACCAAACTTCAAAATCTACTTGCGAGGATTAATTTTGTCTTTTTTTTTTTGATATTGTAAAGCTGAGAACCCAAGGGTCGTATTACCTATTTACTAGGTCGTGAAGGTCAGATATAGGCAATCGCTACATATGAAATAGTGGTTCTTAGCTGCATCCGGCTAGACTGGAAGCCGACCCCAACATTGTTGGGAAAAGGCTAGGCAGATACTGATGATGATGATTTGTTGATATTGTTAACTTAACATTTTTCCCAAGAGTGTAGACATCATCACTATTCTGTTATGATTTGGGTCTGCTCCTTAAGAAATGAACCAATTTGTTGGATAGGCTATGAAAACGGTAAGGTTTGTTAAAGTATAATTATATCGCCGGTTTTATGATTACTGCCCAGAATTTTCGGAATTCCGGGAACATTATTTGCCGTGTGCATTTAAGGAACATTATAGGCTAATTATGCACACGGCGAACAATTTTCCCGGAATTTTGAAAATTCTGCGCAGTAATACTGATAATAAAATATTCCCAGTGCTGAGACATAGGTCTCTCTGTGAGAGGGAGTGGGTGGTAATCCACCACACAGGCCAAGTGTGGGTTAGTCATTTACCGTGTACATTTCTTTTTACGAGTACTATCAGGGAAGGCCATCATTGAACACCAAACAAATCCAGGAAGCAATAGCCTAAAAAAATCTCAACACAAAAACCTATCTACCGTTTCTGTCGCTATATGTAGCAGTTAAATATTTTATAGACTTTGTCCGCCAAAAATCAATTTAAGACAAGGAACTTAAAAGAAGGGGTCGCTTACTCGCTTATCTGTCGTTGGCAGCTGTGCTGAACAACCCACTGGGCTGAGGGACCAATGTTTGATATCGAATTTTTGTCTCTCTTCGCCTTGTTTTTCTTAAGATCAGGAAGAATAATACCAAGGGATATAAATGGGGGAAATATTTACGTTTATATTAAGAGGAACAAATCGGTTAGCTGCTGTTGGTTCCGCAGTTTGTCTGCGAGTTCTGCACATTATTTCTGTTGTCGAAATAAATAAACGATTCGTTTTGCTCACCAATGCTGGCATTTTTATTGCCAAACTGGGCATATAAATAGATTCGTAAGCTAATAATTTTACCTGTGACAGCTACTTCCATATGGGATGAACTACTATGCAAAGCTATGAGGTCTTTACTTCATAATTGGTAAAAAAACAGGTAAATTATAGGAATCGCCAATAACAAAAGGAAATTAAGAAAACGACGGTTAGCTTTTTGTTGTAAATAGCATCATCTGCAGTATTTCACAGAAATGTGTGGCCATATTTATGGGTGTGGCCTATGGGTTTAGTTCAGTTTGCTCAACTCAAACTCAACCTCAAAGCATTTATTTCAATTAAACCAATTACAGGCACTTTTGAATTGTCAAGGGGTCGGTCAGTCAGAAAGATGAAGCTAGTTGCCCATTCCAAAGCATAGGTACCTATGGAGAATAACGGGCAAGAAACTCCACGGGCACCCTTTTAAATCATAATAATATGTTTACAAAGTCTTGGTTACATCATTCATGTTAAAAATTATGCGGTGAGAACGATGCGGAACGTTAAAAGCGTCCGCAATGAAAATAGTATAAAAAAAAACAATTAAAATATTAAATTAAAATAAGCCATGGCAGCAAAGAGATTACTAGTCCCTACTGACAGCGCCCGTTCACGAACTAGAACGAATTAGAACAAGTTTCTTCATGGGACCAACATCATAATCGCGCTTTCTTATAGGTACAGACGCCAGCACATCAATCTACCCGAAACTGTCAAATTTTCCCAATCAACTTTGAACCTTATACTTTAGCGATAAAGTTAAAAATCCATTAAATAAATTTGACAGATTGTGGTAACTTGATGTGCTGGCGTCTGTACATGCTGTACCATCATCATTATAAACCTATAATGTTCCCACTGCTGGGACACAGGCCTTCTCTCTTCGAGAGGGAGTGGAGTGTAATCTAAGATGCGGGCCTAGTGCGTGTTGGTACAGGTCGCATGACTTCGAATTTTTGGTTCTAGAGATGCCGGTTTCCTCACGAAGTACATGCTATAAAAATACTAGGTACAGTACCCGGCGATAAATATTGCACCGCGACCTTTACCTATTTTTGTATTTCATACAAAAAATAAAAATAATTATCAAAAGAAGCAAATCATAATTGTTTTAACAGCTCCTAATAGATACCGGACTGTTTGTATTTCGTGCGACAGAGATAACGCTCTACGAAGCCGAAATTAGCCGATTGTCTCTTTCCAAAGGTCGATGTGCAATATTTATCGCCGGGTACTGTACCTATTTACAATTAATGACCAAGACGACCCATTATTCTAAGACACTCTCAATATAGAAATTTCTCCTTACTGATGCTTTTTAGGTAACCGACATTTATTATTGCTTTTCGACATTTCATGATCAATTTTTTTTCAATCCAACTCACACAATGCCGCTTTTTTGTCTAAAAATAAAAAAGCGGCCAAGTGCGAGTCGTGCTCGCACAGTAATGGTTGCTTCCGTACAATATTTAACACCACTTTCAAATATTTTATAAAAACACACGTTTATTGTATGGAATTTTAATTAAATTAAAGGAAAAAATTAAGGAGGTCCTTTAACTTTATTTTGTTTTTAGGATTCTATACCCAAAGGGTAAAATGGGACCCTATTACTAAGACTGCGTCATCCGTCTGTCCCTCTGTCACCAGGTTGTATATCATAAACCGTGATAGCTAGACAGTTTAAATTTTCAAAGATGATGTATTTCTGTTGCCAGCAAATACTAAAAACAGAAAAAAAAATATTTAACCCTAGAAGCCTAATCTACGTCTGCGAGGCGTACACGAAACCGAATATAGTTTGTCGCTTTCGAACGGCTGAAGCTAGCGCGTCGTGCTCTTTTGCCAACTCAGTGTCCGCCAGGATCTAGCGTATGGTGCCCATATCGTTAAGGTAAGTCCCAACATTTTTGATTTATCGAAGTATTGCACGCCTGCGAGACGTATGTTTAGGCTTTGCGTAACTTTTAACTAGGTTTATGTGATTTTACTTTTGTTCGTTTTTCGTATATTGTATGTCTATTTTCGGCGTTGTTTCAGATAATATAAAATATGTCACGTCTAATCTTCGAGATTAGACGGAGACGATATTTTAGCAATCCTAAACGAATCACGCCTTGGATGGAGAAGAGACTAGAAGCTCCGACGTTGAAAAGATCTTTGCGAGAAAGTTTAAACCAAATTCTTGTAATTTTAAAGAAAATCAAGAAGAAGAACCTGAGCCTATAAAAAACGTAAATACTGCGCTTTTTGTTCCTGTAAAAAAAGGATAATGTCCAAATTGGTTTGTTATAAATGTAAAATATCTGGGTGTGGCGAGCACAAGGTTGATATTTGTGTAGACTACTCTTAAAGTTTACCTAGTCTTTTGAAGTGTGATTAGTTTTAATATTTGCTCTAAGAATAACTAATTAGCGTTAAAAAAAGAAAATTTTCTATGAAAAAATAATATGTTTCTGTTGATTTTGAAGAAGTTGATTTTTTTGTTCCAATTTATTCACCTAGTTTTATTTTTGTAATAAATAACTGTGATTGTAGTAATTATTCATAACAGTGTTGTTTTATTTTTAGCTTATATACCAAATTTAAAATTCCACTACAAAAAAAAAACAAAATAAGACTATTTTTACATAAAAAAATTGAATTATATGTGTACGCCTCTGAGACGTATGTTAAGGCTTTGTGTACTTCTTAAATAGATTAGGCTTCTAGGGTTAAGATGGGCTCCCATACAACAAACGTGTTTTTTTCGGCGTTTTTGACTTGTGGTACGGAACTCTTCGTATGCGAGTCGATTATTTGTTGTTAAAGCGGCCAGAATAGTAGTTCTGTGAAAATAAGTGTCTGCCTATTATGGTTCAAAAGATACAGCCCTGTGACAGACGGTCGGACGGACAAACAACGAAGTGATCCTATAAGGGTTCCATTTTTTTCTTTTAAGATACTGAACCTTAAAAAGAGGATTTAAGAATCAAACTCCTACGCAAATGTTAATAAACTAAAACATCAGTCATTGACTTATAATAAGAGGCTTGTTTTCTTTATTTCTTATTATGTTTTGACGACTTCGGCATTTTATTATTATAATGAAAAATATTGAAATCTTAATAGAAATTATTGTTCTATTTACGTACCTAATCTTAACAAATTGATGTCTGTTTTTTGTGAATACTGGGAAAGAGAAGCTGTTTTGTTTTCTCTTCTTCTTCTTAGCGTGTATTCACCTACTACTTTTAGAATGGTTGTTATTCACCGTGATTAAAAAAAATCCAGACTTCTCTCTTCGATTGTTTTTTCCTAACTGTTTACGTTTTTAAGCGAAAGGTATTTTAAACCTTTTTTTTTAATCCTTAATGTTACAATTTTATTTTAACATAACACCTGCCAAACTGCAAAGCAATTTCTCGGCAGTAGATTCTCGTGGATTTTGCACGACTTTTTGCTTGACTAAATCTTAAAATTAAATCTAAGTTAAACTAATACTAAAACCATGGCTCTGTAGACAAGGATTCCGTATGTGAATATAGAGTATCTATAATAGTTACCCACAGAACCATAGATTTTACAACCACAGCTACTGCATTCAGCGGCATCAGCCAACAAACGTCATGAGACCATCCCATAGGTCAGCATCAAAAGTCGATTAACACTTCAGTTTTTTTAATCTCAGTTATTGAGCAAAATATTTATTCAAAATTGCAGCAGAAGTACGATGCAATTTTCAACAAATATTTTGCTCAATATCTGAGATTAAAAAAAACTGAAGTGTTAATATTTTGCACAATAACTAAGATTTAAAAAAACTGAAGTGTTAATCGACTTTTGATGCTGACCGTACCTAATCTACATTCGCGATCTTTTTGCCAAAAATGTAAACAAAATATGAGTTTATGGCTAAAATAACTATAAATCCTAACTGGTGCAACCAGATTAAACTGGTGAAACCAGATTAAAATCAGACAGATTTCATCTCTATACTGGCAAATAGGGATTCATGCTTACAGCATTTAAAAATAAACAGCTTGTAATGTTCCCACTGCTGGGATACAGGCCTCCACTGTGTGAGAGGGAGTGGGCCATAATCCACCACGAGGGCCCAGTGCGACTTGGCTGATGTCACAAGTCTTCCAATTTTTGGTTGGTTCTAGGACATTCACAGTCAATAGGACAGCATTTAACAGCCTCCTAAAATACTATACTAAATGTTCCAATATAACAGAGTTTACGTAAACACACTACAATATGTATCACCATAATGGTCTGAAATGCAAGCGACATGCGAATTTCCCCGCGTCGCATTTTCTCGAAATCGGATCACTGCTCACCGAATCAGAACTTTACGATAACTCATTCGACATTCGATTCCATATATGTACAATAATCGCATAGATTGTCTCACTAGTTTTAGTGGTATTGATGTTGAATCGAATCATGGCCAAAGCTTTGTAACGCCTGTAGGCATACTATGGCATTCGACTATTTGACTATAACTGACTATGAAAATATCGTAAGCGATTCGATCCGAACGATTCGATTTCCTTGATTTAGTCAAAACTCGTGGTTAGATAGTAACAGCCGCATGGATCGATCGAAGGTTAAACTACGCTTGTCGAGGTCGGGCAAGGGAGGAGGACTGGACTTTGAGGGTCGAGAAGTTGGAGTCGCGTCACAACACGAACTTCAAGTCGTTCGTGGTTCGTGTTCCGACACATCATCTCGAAAAGTTTCTCAAGGAAGAGTTCTGGCCGAAAGGTGTTGTGTACCGCCGGTTTCGTGGCCTGCTACATGACACCAGTCAGCGAAACATGATGCCGACACTTCGTGTGCGTTAGTTAATGTAATTTTAATGTTGTATGTATTTATAGTATTTTTAAGTTATATTAATATTGTATTGTATGTGTTTTATATGGGCCCTGACGCCTGAAATAAATGCATAAATAAAAAATAAATAGGCAACCATCCATTACACATCGAGTCCTCTCTGTGACTTTCTTCAGTCTTTACGGGTAGTCGGAAGACAAAGGTGAAAGCCAGCAACCAGTCTTACCAAGGGGTGTCGTATTACCCAGTGAGTTTCAGAGGTCAGATAGGCAGTCGCTCCATATAAAACACTGGTATTCAGCTGCACCCGGTTAGGCTGGAAGCCGAGCCCAACATAGTTGGGAAAAGGCTAGACAGATGATTCAGGTAAAATGGTCTGGTGATCGTCAATTCTTTACAAAATAATTTCTTCATTGAGTTTCATTTGCTTTAGAATGGGTACCTGCTTTGTAAACTGCCAATATATCAAGTTTTTACGAGGCGTCAATGACCATTCATTTTTAACCACGGCCAAATAAATTGCTGGTTCAAAAGTCAATCGTATGCTAAAGGGATAATGGCGTAGTTTGCTTAAATAGCTTGGCGGCTAACGCCTGCAAACAATGTGATATTACAACTAGAGTAAAACAATGTTACAAAGATATCGACAGGGGCTTTAAACTTCGACCCCTCAGAATAATAAAACTAAAGATATTGCAGGAATGTTACCTTGGGGGACATTTTATTTTATTCTATAGGTAAGTGGTTGATAATACAAGTCAAAAGTTACTTAGTATTTTTTTATTTTTCTTTTACAACCTTGCTGTATTTTAACGTGTCCCTATTTATTTTATTTGAAACATTTCAGAAACAAATATTTTGTTTTTTTGTCCTTATTATTGTAGGTACCCATAAAGTAACCCTAGAGGTTGTGTTGTAGATGTTGAAGAGATATAATAATATATTTTTTTTAATTTTAATGAACTTTATTTGTTGACCACTTGCAACAACAATAAAAAATATTCTACTCTATGAATTTTGTAAATTGGCATGGTTTAAGGCTCCTTCAAACAGGCGCGACACGCGATAAAATCGCGCGCGACACAAAGGCACCGCAAGTCGCGTAACGAGCGGTGCCTTGGTGTCACGCGCGAACATATCGCGTGTCGCGCCTGTTTGTAGGAACCTTTAGCGGTCAGTTTCACTATGCAGGATTTAAAGGATTGTCAAAACTTCGGGACGCTTGAATACACATTAATAAGAGGTATTCTACTCAGAGAACTGATTTGAACCGCACTTGGACGAGCAGCATTGAAACAAATTTTTTTAACGAGATATGAAACGTAACTTCTTCGGTAACTATGATAGTAGTAATATCTTTACTGATACGTTTGGTACTATTAAGGTAAGGAGTGATATTATCCTTTAGCAAAAACACATAAAAGAGCAGGTCATAAGTATATTACGTTTGGGGTCGCCGTAAATCTTCCTCAATAGTGAGATAGTGGCGTGAAAATATGTCTGCTTCATTTTGTAGTAGGTGAACCTTTGCGGCTCCCCCTCCATTACTTACGCACCTTGAGGCTCGGAAACATTGAGTCCTGAAAGAATAAACTTCAAACTTTTACAATAAAAATGTCTCAGGCACTAATTTTTCCCAAAAACTTTTTTACCGACAATAATTCACGTTAATAGTCCCCAATAAAGTTTGACATTAAAACATTAAAATGAAACTTATACCAACAGTTCGCGTTTCAAACGAACAAGAAATTATTCCACGTTTCCGAATAAACGTTCACGTTGTTGTCCCTAATATTAATGAATACCTAAAATAATTTAATTTTCACTCTCTCGGTTTTCAGACACCGAAAATGACAGTTTAATCGCTGTCATACAACATTGCGGTTTAATTACACGATCCGACCCGTGTCGCAAAGTGTTTAAGTATAGCTGTCACATCCAAATAAAACGCCCTTTCCCACATCCAAGAGGAAAAGTCATTGGGGAAATTCGTGGGGTGCGACGCACCGGCGTGTTTTCACTCCAGCCAGTGCCGTTTTCGCCGACGCCGTGAGAGGGCGCCGTCCGCGCTCCCGGTCCGACCACGTGACTTGTTGCTCGAAACAAAATCCCGATGCTCGCACACAAACAAAAGATGCATCCCGATGCAACGTAACGTGTTTATTATGATACCGACAACCTACAACTCACTGACATGAATTTCATCGCCAAACCCCTCTACAACCATGCCAGACTCCTCATGCTATTAAGTTTCGTGCTCGCGATATTACTCACTGGCGTATTTCTCCGCACAAAAAATAAACAATCACAAATCACGGGTTTGGACGAAATTCAAGAGCTCGAGGACAGCACTGAATACGAGTCTATGATAAATTCGAGCACAACGGAGCCGAGGAAAACGCGAAGAAAAGAATACCTGTACCGCCTTTTGACAAATACGACCCGTTCCCTCATACAGATGGAAATAAAAGCTAGGAGACTGGAGGAAAATATGCGTAGGATTAAGGAGAAGACTGCAGATTTATTGTGGAAGAACAAGGACAAAGCCTTGTGGCATATTCTGTTCAAGAATATAAGCAGACATATTTCAATCCGACATGAATTCCACCAGCACGCGAGTCTGAGACGAATTATGCAGGACAGTAATACGCATACACATAACAGAAAGGCGGGACGGAGAAAACTTTTATTGCGGAGACGAAGATAAATGCATCGATAGTTGCTAAGTTTATTGATAGACATTTGTATACAAGTTACATGGGAGACTTTTTAAATTCTGAACTGACAATAAGCGTATTTTAAGTCGTATTGTGTTTCAAAGTGCGATTGGAAGCAGAGTGCAAGGCGTTTATATCACAGAGCACGTATGTACAATGTGTCTGTCTTATTTCTTCATGTTGCTTTTTATTTTGTGGAGCTCTATCTTCGCCTAGCAGGTTCTTAACGATGTTACGCTCACGGAATGATATTATTGCTCACATTTTACTCGCAGGACCGTTCCGTTTTGTCTTATGTTTGGCTCAGGTATCTTGATTAATGGCGTTCTTGATGATTTCGTTGGAGATAAAAAAGGAAATTCGGATGTTTTCCGAGGGCAGGCTGACGAAGCTAATTTTACTTTGACAAGATTAATTGGCGGAGTTTTATTTTGTTTTCACTTAATGTTTATTCAAAGCGGTTTTTTAACAAAATAGGCTGGTTTTTTAGTATTGAAAATTAAATTTATATGTTTATGATTTTATTGCTAGACTTTCCTAGTATTTTCGGTTGTTAAGAATGAAGCTTTGTTACTTTAAATAATAGGTAGAAATATCCTCGGTCCATCACACTTTTAGAAAAATAAACATTTTGCACAGCCTAAGAGAAATGTAGGTGCAGTATTGGACTGAATACAAGATAAAGAAGACAATATGCTCAATAATATCAAATTCCATTTATAGATTTTGATAGCTTAACTTAATTCTATGATACATATATCCATTTAACATGTTGAAATTCGTATTCCAAAGCTATCACAAAAGTCACCTAATAAACTGCCATTAAAATAAATATCACGGAAAGATCTAAATTAATTCAAGAAACCATATCTAACCATTTTTATTTGAATCTCAAACTTTTCTTATTAAAAACTTAATCTTATATATGAATTTATTTCACTCCATTGCTGAAGCTTTATAACTTCATTATATTTGCTGTTTGATTTCCTTCATTGTTATAACTTATCGTCTGTTCCATTAAATCGACATAACTTTCATGAATAACGCTTAAAGCCTTTATGTTTACGTTACTCGTATGAATAGGCTTCACTTCTACGCTTTCTCTAAATTTATTTGAATTTGTAGTTACTTAAATGGTTTTGTTATAATGGAAAGGGTTTTGAGTTTCATTATTATGCTTGGTTGAATATTTTGGTATTACCACATCTCCGTCGAAAATGTCAGGGTGAAAAGATGTGGGCGATGCATAGTGGAAGATTTTTTTGTGTATAACTTTTCTTTAGGTACTATCTCTTCTTTTCCAAAATTATGTTTTCTTAATTCATTTAGAAAATAAAATGTCTTAAGTTATTATCAACATCATCAAAAATCATTTTAAAATTTACATATGACGAGTATTTAGGACTGAAACAAACAATGAATCAGCTTCATCCATAGCAACACAATCTTAATATTCATTATCAAACGCCACAAGTCAAGTTCAATGTTAATAAAATGAATGTTAATCCAACAAAAATACTTTGATTCCTTAACAAACCGTCACACTAACCGGTACATCTTATTCACAAAACTCAAGGAGATAGAAAGAGATGCCAATATCATCAAGTCAGTTATCATCAAGTCTTGCATGCATGCTTTATTTACACCGACTAGTTGTTCCACTGTCTTCAGTTTGAGCAGCTGTCAGTGTAGCGGTGTTAAAAATATGTCGTGTTGTAAGTACCTACAGTTTTTTCATATTATCAATTTTAGCAACAAAATCTTTTTCAAGTTCTACTTTATTCCTATCTTGTTCCTGCTTCATTATCAAGGTTATGTTTGTTTAGATTCATATTGTGTATTTATAAATAGATGTTAGTTGATATTCATACCATTTCGGATATCACTATATAGATCTCCATATTTATAAAACACTATTTTCATCAAAATTTAACAGTGATTGTTTGGATTTGTGTAAACATTTCTGAGAAAATTATGATGTGTTTATCGTCCGCTTCAATGTTTCATAATTAATTTACTCACGTGTGTGTATGTTTACCTGGTTATAAGCAAATTTATGTTTGTTGAAGAATGAACTGTTAATTATCCTCAGTTAAACGATTGTGTTTATCTTCTTTACGATGCATCTTTACTAAACCAGTTAACATTCGAGTAGGTACTAGGGTAAGAAAATATAGGATTCCATGCTTGCACTCACAATCCTAATGGAAAATAGTGATGCGAATAATTAAATTTTAGGTAGGTATGATAGTAAGGTTATGCATTTCTTAATGAAATACTACAAAATATTCATCAATTACATAGCCACTACATATTATTTTATAACAACCACAAAAGAAGAAAAAACAGGCCAAGTGCGTGTCGGACCACGCATAATGAAGGGTTCCGTAGTTAGAATGAATTTATCCCAAGAACAAACTTAATATTATAGTTGAAAATCATGTTCTCCCATACATTGCAACTGCAAATTTAAGTTTGTCGATTATTACTCGTAAACTTGTAAAGCTCACTTATCTGTGATAGTTTTCTTTTTAATTTCATTATATGTACTACTGCCATGAATTTCTTCACATATCCAAAAGCAACCATTTAGCTGGTAGGGGAGACACTTGACCGTAACAAAAATTAACAATTTAAAGCTTAATATTTCACAAACGGATCTCTGAATCGTAAATGGTTTTCACAAACCCGCAATATTTTTGAAAGACCTATCCAACGATTCTCCACACCATGGAGTAGACGAGAAAAAAAAAACATCCCCACTTTACGCGTAAAGGAGGAACCTACCCAAAATTTTTTTTTCAAGATTTTATTTTACCACTTTGTCAGCTTGATTATTACGAGTAATGTAAGTACATCCGTACCAAATTACAGCTTTCTGGTACTGAGAGTCTCTGAGCTAAGCTGCGGACGGACGGACGGACAGATGGACAAGGCGAAACTATAAGGATTCCTTGTGGACTTCGAAATCCTAAAAATCACATTTACGAAGCGTGCGTTCTAGTTCTCGAACAAACTCCCAAAATCTTCGAACAAATACTTGCAACAGTACTGTAATATCTTTTTAGTTCATATATAGACCATTACCTACACATAAAACACGATGATTTACAATTTACCTACCCAAACTGGGCCTGCGTGGTATATTACGGTCCCGCTCTTCGGGAGAAAGCCTGCTGACTGATCTGCCAGGCCGATTCTGTTATGTGATGTACAGACGCCAGCACATCAAGCTACCCGAAACTGTCAAATTTTCCCAATCAACTTTGAACCTTATGCTTTAGCAATAAAGTTGAAAATCTATTAAAGAAAGTTGACAGATTGTAGTAAGACATAACACACTAACAGCCAGAAACACACTAACAGCCAGAACACACTAACAGTAGCAATGGTTTTACATTTTGACAGTTAAACAACATTCATTGCGTTATTTACGTTGTTGAGCAGACACATTTTTCGAACATATGACGCAATGGATTAGCAATATCTTTCAAAATTATTCAGTCTGTGATTGAAAATGTGTTACGCAATTAGGGTGCAGGTAGGTATGAATGAAGAGTTAGATATGAACGATAACGGCGTAAAGACGCGAGCACATCAAGCTACCCGAAACTGTCAAAATTTCCAATCAACTTTGAACCTTATGCTTTAGCGATAAAGTTGAAAATCTGTTAAAGAAATTTGACAGATTGTAGTAGCTTGATATGCTGGCGTCTGTACATACACCAACCTACTACAATCTGTCAAATTTCTTTAACAGATTTTCAACTTTATCGCTACAGCATGAGGTTCAAGGTTGATTGGGAAAATTTAACAGTTTCGGGTAGCTTGATGTGCTGGCGTCTGTGGACTTTAAAACGAAGATATTCAATTAGTCTGTATCCTTTAAACTCAATATGCTCCCAAGTCGTGTTCCACTCGGCTGCTCCTACATTGCTATTTGTCAGCTCTTTAACAAACTTATTCGTCCGTGACACATGATAAGCGAAATAAAAGACCGGTAAAGGTCATGGTATGAAAAAAAATGTCAAAAACATCAAGCGGGTTGCAATTTATCATTCCTGACTCACCCGAGGCGTGCCCTCAAAGCGCCTTAAACGAGCTCCCTCAAACGAACCCTAGTGATTTTAATCTCACTGTTTAGATAAACCTTCTTTTTGTGGATAGAAAAATTTCAAGAAGTCCTCTGAATATTAAGCTCAAAGCTACGGAAATAAGTGAAGATGTAGAAGTATGTACTTGTTTTAATTTCTGAACGGTGTCGATATAATCTTAAATGGGTTCCTAATAGGATTGAGGAGCTGTTGTTTTAATATCCTTTGTTGCCTTTCAAACGAAATTGATTTATTCATAAATCCATTGAACGATTCTTGTTCGACACTTAATCCGATATTTGGGGTACAATATTGAAAAAACGTGCCGGAAATGAATTTAGAGGTTGAGTTTGAAGCAAATAGGACAACTTCATTAACAGATTGAAAAGTTATTTAAACATTACGGCATTATTATTATAGACGTAAAAGTACGGTCGACGTTTTTATTGTGACAGATGTACTATACTATGGTACAAGACCTAACAATCATTTCAAATGTTTGGTACTTATACAATATTTAACATAATAAATACCGTGGTAATATCGGGATAAAAACTATCCTATGTCCTTTCCCGGGACTATACGTTACTATTTCTACACCAAATTTCATCTAAACCGGTTCAGCAGTTTAAGCGTGAAGAGGTAACAAACAGACAGACAGACACACTTTCGCATTTATTAGTATTAGTATGGATATATACAACTCCGTCATAAAAAGACGGATTCGCACACATTTTTTTTTTGTTCGAAAGAGGTTTATTCCGAAATGGTCACATTTAAATTTCGTAAGGATCTGATGATGAGTTTCGGAGACAGACAACGGAACTCTACAATAAATGCCAGCAAATCAACCGCGATTGCTGCTATAGCATATGTATGCATTGTTTACGCAATCACACAACATAACATCACGCCTGTACCTTTTAAAGGGGTAGGCAGATGTATTCAATAGCTTACTGTCACTGATATTCACATATATATGAATTTGTTTGGGGTAGGTAGGTACAACTAAAAAGTGAAAAATAAAAACTTTTTACAAAAAAAAAAAACTACCCACTTCCAAAAAAAAAAAAACACTACAAAGTAAAAAATAACTTTAATTTCGAAAGTCGGTGTCAAAAATCGAAAATACAGAACCAACGACACCGACTTCCGAAATTAAAGTTATTTTTCACTTTGTAGTGTATTTTTTGGAAGTCAGTTGTTTATTTATTTTTTGTAAAAAAGTGTTTTATGAACCCCAAGTACACAACGTCTACTACCTTAGACTAACAATCATAATCGTTCAGTATCATATCATAGTCCTTTAACATTGCAAAACAATGCCATAAGGTACGGTCAGCATCAAAAGTCGATTAACACTTCAGTTTTTTTACCCTCAGTTATTGAGCAAAATATTTATTCAAAATTGCAGCAGAAGTACGGTGCAATTTTCAACAAATATTTTGCTCAATAACAGAGATTAAAAAAAACTAAAGGGTTAATCGACTTTTGATGCTGACCGTACATAGTCCCCTACTATTACGTATTCCAACTCCATCGTCACTGCATTTAGCAAACAATCAGCGTCCCAGACAGGTCGTTAAATAGATTGTCGGCATATTATGGCTAAGCCGTTAATTTCAAGGACATTTTTTATACTTATATGAATTTGTCTGTAACACACCAATAATACAGATTGTGTTTTGTTTTTGAGTTAGCCATGTGAAAACTTCTGTAATAGTGCATACACACGAGCGACACGCGTCAACGGCAGTACCAACTGCAATGAACACCTTAAGTTTCCTACAAACAGGCGCGACACGCGATATTATCGCGCGCGAAACAAAGGCACGCTTATTGCGCGACATGCGGTGCCTTTGTGTCGCGCGCGATTATATCACGTGTCGCGCCTGTTTGTAGGAGCCTTTACTCAAATACACGAGCGGCACGTTGTCGACGACAGAGGTAGCTCCAGAAGTCGGCGGCTGCCGACGACAATATGCGGCTCGTGTTTTCGAGCACTAAGCAATAGCTAATTTATCGAATCTGTCAGATTTCATAACACTAATCTGATAAACATATTATTGTTTACCTGCACTTCACAACAGTTATCAATAAATCGTTGATGGGAAAACATGTTTCAATTTTTTGCGCAGTCTAGATTATTTTGGCAATCTCTAACAGATAGGACATGTATTTTATTTTATCAGCCCAGTATGTTACAACACGGACAAAGTTAAGATTCCGTCACTTCGTCGTTTTTGAGTTTATTTGACATTAAAGGCTCCTGCAAACAGGCGCGACGCGCGACGCGAAACGCGTGCGACACAAAGGCACCGCTCGTTGCGCGACTTGCGGTGCCTTGCGCGATTTTATCGCGTGTCGCGCCTGTTTGAAGGAGCCTTAACTCCGACTTACTTCTCTCAATTTGTACTTATTATTTCTGAGTTTTAACTACGAGTAAGTATCCTTTTCTTTTCTTTTAGTTATAGTTTAGTGGATTAGTTTTTATTTTTGTAACTTTTGCATGCCGACTGGTAAAATATGTCACCATGTACTGTCAGTACCCATATTTGCAAAATAAAATGTCTTTATAACATATTTGCTCGTAAAGGGTCTCTTATTTCACCAATTTCAATATCGTAATGTATCTCATTACGCACTTGTGCGGTAATGTAAAGTAAATCGCACGGTTTATCAAAATGCTCCGTCAAAACGAACGGTACTTTTTTAAATCTTAGCAAAGAGTTTTTATTTCAGAAAAGATGTCAACATTTTATGAATAAAATTAACTTTGGGAGATAAAATATAATAAATAAACATTTAATTCTTTAATTTAATTAATTTTGACAATAAATTACAACCATTAATATCTGTAACAAAACAAAAATATTAATTTACTTTATTAATAATACTGGCTGTTTCGTGCCTATGCCTGAAAAAAAAAGCGCGAACGCGCGCGCATCGCTTATCTGCGCCAACTTTTAAGGGCCTTACTCTCGTTTAGTACCGTAAAACGGTCACTTTATGAAGCTTATAACTCATTAACGGTTTGGTTAGAAGGTCTGTAAAAAATATATGTTTGCTATAGATTCATGTACAGCATTTTTGAAACAGGGTTTTTTCATAAGGCTAATACTTTTGCCTTAAAAAAATATTTACCAAAACGCTATTTTGGCTAACATTTGCTTATAACTTCTAAACGGCTTTGATGTTTGGAAATATTTTTACACTGAAAAATTGCTGGTTAGAGGTACTACATATTTGAAAGAGCGTTTTTAAATCAATCAACAGTTGCAAAGACAATGCCCCACTTTGAGATATAGGTTCAGAGGTGCTCTGCGCGGGCGCAGGCGGCAGTCGTGCGTTAGCACTGAGACGGGGTGGCTGTGTCGCTCGCTGCTCCGCCCCGGCTATCGATCGACTACGCGCGTTTGGCTGTGTTAGTGCAAATATTTATGAACAAATTGTATCAGTATGCGTTTATAGATTAGCTCGCTGCAGAGGGCCCATTTCTATTGTAGTCCGCGTGGACGCTTTATTAGTGGTGCCATTTCTAAATACTGTTTTTGTTTACATTGTTTATTTTGTAAATATAAGATAGTTTGTAAATAAATAAAAATGCCAAAGCAAAGCAAGTCAAGAAAAATACGTTTTCTCTACGACGACGCACCGTTTTATAGATATTAGCGAAAAACTCAAAAGTGGGAATTTTTATACCCCCCACTCCGGCTCACGTCCTAGACGCGGGGACTTTTAGTATGTTTACTCCCTAAGCACTCTGAGCAACTTTCTGAAGAAATCGCTCAGGGCCCAGCTCACGCACTCTACACCTCTTTTTGGGTTATTCGTTGAGTGGACTAATAAGTATCTATCTATCTATACAAATAAATAAAATTGGAGTGTCTGTTTGTAATATTAAAACAACCGCTTCAGGCCATTTTATTTTGACTGTTTAGAAAATAACTACTAACCCACAATTAAAAAAAAAATGTTTTCAAACACCTTAATTTATAAAAAATGAGCGTTCTTAGTTGTCAATCTACGAGTATTTGCATTACTGAGTTTATTGATTACTACATTTACTACCTTCTCATATTCTTGTGCGGATTTATTTCTGTGACTGGGACTTTCACTAGCAGATAGGTGAATAAGGAGTAACTTAGGCTACTTTTATTTTAGAAAAAAAAAAGGAAATAGGTTCCCACGAAAAAAAATTAAAACCTATGAAATTAAATATTGAATAATATCCGATTCAAATAGAGAGGTTGTATACTGCGTTTATTTAGGTACTTAACCAAATGTAAATAAATCATAATAAAGAAACGGGGTATAGTTTTTTTTTATAAGTGGATCCTATACGTGAAGATTCCTTAATCTCCAATGAAATTGATTGAATAAATAATAAAATAATATACCTAGTGTTTTTGTTTTAGCCCAAGGAAATCGTTCACCAAATATTGTATATAAAAAGGCTAATACGAAAAACTAAAAATAAATAAATTAAACTAAAAATGCAAAAACGATCAAAAAGAACTAAATGGAGAAATATTAGAAGAATTTCATTAAAATTAGCATACTGTATTTCTTTACGTGGCGGTGAATAGACGACTTTTATGTGCGACTTCCATTATATTTAGAAGCGTAATTTCGCGACTAGAATAAGATGCACGATTGGCTCCGCGCTCTACTGTCCGGATTCTCATTGCGTAATCACCAGGTTCGAATCTCAGTGGACGGCATATATTTTGTTTTGTTATTTTTTAATTATAATGTGCTTATCTTTTGTTTTGTTATTTTTTAATTATAATGTGCATATTTTTATTTTTTTATTTTTAAAATAATTCAATAAGTAATTGTTATTTTAATAAAAACAATCATTTTTATTCCTATACTTAGTTATTTTTCTTTAGAATCTAGCTAGAGTAAGTAATATAATAAAAATAAATAAAAACGTCCACCAAGCTTGACTCGGAAGAAAAATAATATACCTATAATGTGTTACAAAAGTATACATGTACCGGTATATGTATAAGCTTACTCTTGAAAAGTTTTCTCCGATGGTTTATCTGCTGACCTGACGGATTGCTCGCCAACCATTTCTTTTTAGTATAAAGAAAAAACAATAAAATTGCATTATAATTGTTACAAAAATAAGAAAATCAACAAAAGTAATAATTACTGAAAAAAACATTTATATCAAATAAGAAAATCAACAAAAAGAATGGAAAAGTTGAGATTTGAATCCGGGCGTTAGTGACACTTTAGCGATGCACGAGACCACTAGACCAATCGAGCTGTTGTAATGTATGTTGAAATTACGCGTCTATAGATAATCTATACAAACAAAATATGATGTGTACAAAAAAGTAGGTACTTACTTTACAATTTGTTTCGTCGAATAAGATCTCTTTATTGCCTTCCGTTTATTTTATTGTTGACCATTTTTTATACACTGATTGTTTATTTATACAACTTATGAGTAAGTAGAACCGAAACAGTACAAACATTTACACCAACAACATAACTTAGAAAAAACTAGGTAATCATAAAATAAAATATAATAAACAGCTTTCATCAACAAACAGATACCAAAGTACGTACACTAGGTACCGACCCGAAATAATTGCAAGACTTAAAAATATTTTATACGGCTACTCGCTCAACTACATAGGTACCCAGCCGCGTCAGTTTTCGCAAATGCGATCATGCTCTTTATCAATTAGAGTCTACGGAGCAATTTCGTATGAAAGTATTTTTACTTTAATGGTTTGTGAAAATATTAATTGTAAACGCGATTATGCTCCTTATTCATAGAAGGTAACGGGTCAATTTCCTATGCAAGTATTTTTACTTCCAACAGGGCTTTTGAATACGCGATTGTATTTCTTATTTGTATGAAGTCATGGATCAATTTTCGATGCAGATAGAAAATACTTGAAAGTATCTCGAGCTATGGTTTTTTAAGGTGGACGTACTTTGTAGCTCTGGTACTCGATTTTGCAAGTACGACCCAATGCCTAAACGCGATTGTGCTCCATAAGTAAGAATTCAGTGTTCAATTTCCTATGCAAGTTTTGTTTCTTCCAACAGGGCCCTTGGTTGGAATAGTAGTAGAAACTTTAATCGTCTATACTCTATAAGTACGTATTTATTTGTAAAAGCGATTTTGCTCCTTATTTGTATACAGTTAAGGTTCAATTTCCTATGCAGATAGAAAATAGTTGAAAGTATCCCGAGATCTAGTTTTAGGACGTGGTTTCTTAAAGAAGTCGTACTTGTAAGCCCTGGTACACGATTTTGCAAGTACGACCCATGTCTAGTCACTGCTTTTTAGTTACTTATACTCTATGGGTCACTGACTCGCTGTCGACGTTTCGTTCGACTCGTTCGAGTTATTTATCATTAAATACAATTAATCCTTACAAATATCTTATTTCAATCGATATATAAAAACAACAGTTCCCTTTATTATTATTATACATTACATCACTGTTATTAATTTTATCAAGATTTGTTTATAAATAACACAGTTACAATTGCAACGATTTCAATTTTAATGGTTTATTTTATGATTTTTTTCTATCGAGAAAATTTACCGAAAACGTGTTTTGAACACAATGGTCCACTCATAAATATGATCAAGATTAACATATTTTTTTTGCTGTTCTAAAATGTATACATTTGGCTAAAATATTGTTTTGCGAAGCCTATTTTGACTAAGTACAGCGCCTTAATAAGTTATCGTAAACTCTGCGAACTCAACAATAACTTTTTTTTAAATTCCACACGGACGAAGTCGCGGGTAACAGGTAGTACAAAATACATCAGCCTTGCATCCGCCATTCCCTTCTGGAATCGTAGGCAAAAAGGGCGACCTACGTGCGGCATGTCTGCGCCTCTTCATATTCTTTGATCATAGTTTTAGTGTAGCGCGCCAGCGCACACATTTTTACGTATTCGGGAGTAGGGCGTTTAGCTCCGCCCACATGCACAAGGACAGTGAGCCATCTTTACACCTTAAGTAAAAATTATTCCGCGCGCTTTTTCTTTTCGCTGTACTTTTTTTATTTGAAAATGTCGTCAAGTAATGATGAATTTATTAATTCCACACCGCCAGAAGTCTCAGAGGCAGAGAAAAAGGCTACTCTAAGCCTCGCCCGAAAAATCGACCGATAGATACTTACATGCGTATCAAAATTTCATCATATGGAAAACAAGCAAATATGCAAGTTCAGTCCGAGTTTTATTTATTTCCTCGCAAATATGTTATAAAACGTCGTATGACATACGTGCGCTTTGAAAATTACAGCCTCTGCTTTCTTTTAGCCCTCGCCTACGGCTCGGGCAAGCAATATCGCCTCGGCTGTAATTTTCAACTTACCGCACTTATATCATAATGTACTATTTTAATACAGTTGCTCAAAAAGAGGCGTATTGCAGGGACGTATAGCGTTCGGGATGTGGGCTATTACATACTCGTGCTTTTTTTTACCTTTCCCGAACTCGTGCGTTCTCTTTCCCAACTGTCAAAATAGTGTCTATTAAAAAGAAAAACCAACTATGAAGGTTTTACTAAAAAAATTCATAGAAATTTTTATGATTCATGCAAATACGTATATTTCTAAAAAGAAGCTACTAATTTGTTTCAATATCAGATTTAATGATTTGATTGAATGAGTTAGGTTAGGTTTCATTTCATTTCATCTCATTAAATTTCATTTTCATTTCATATCAATAAAAAAATTCTACTGAAGACTTGGCTGTATGGGCATAGTTCCCTTTGCCTACCAGAATGGGTGAAGAAAAAAAATCTCTGCTTATATTCTACGGTTGGCGCTATTGGTTAGTTGAGTTTATTGTGTTTTTATTATTTTATTAAATTGCTTCATTTTTTCGCAACTATATTAAAAATAGTCGTTCAGTACACGTGCGAAACCGTCATTGCAACTTTTTCCGACTGTCAACCCTCGCCTTCGGCTGCGCCTCGGCTCGGGTAGACATTTATCGGAACTCTTTGCAATGACAACCTTTCCGCACTTGTAATGAAATATACTATTATCTTATGAACAAAACGTTTTTTCAGCCCACTAATCGTTAGAAGCTCTGGATTACTCCACTTATAAAACTTGTTTCCTTAACCCAATGAACCGTAATCTCAGTAACAGCCCCTTCTTTTTATCAACTCAAGCATTAATATAAATTAAAAGAAAACAGTAGGTAGTTACGTACTTTATGGTCGCGTGACATCGATACCATCGGACCAGAAAGAAAAATATCCTTATCTGATTAAGGGGAGATAACTTGCTTATGCAACAGGCAATTAATGTTATATATAAAAGGAGGTTTTGATAAAGGATTCCTCCATGCTGAGGCTGCCGACTGTAGTTGCTGTTCTGAGCGCGTAGATCAATTTTTTTTTCTTTATCAGTTAAGGCTCCTTCAAACAGGCGCGACACGCGATAAAATCGCGCGCGACACAAAGGCACCGCAAGTCGCGCAACGAGCGGTGCCTTTGTGTCGCGCGCGATTTTAACGCGTGTCGCGTCTGTTTGTAGGAGCCTTTATTCGAGTCAACTTATCTTTATATATGCACTTGTTTCTGTGGCAAATAAAACAACTTTTCTTTCTTTACATTGACTGAAGTTTTGTTACCGTGGTTTTGTAAAGACAATTCAAATAGACCTCTTGTAAGTTGAATGGCTGCATCCAGAGTACGTACCTACTTATCTACAAACAATGCGTGCCACGAAAGATGAGACTTGACCCCGCCTCCCCCGCTCTTTCCGCTGCCCCTATGACGTCCGGTCCCATCCCGCACTCAGACCTCATACCGCTAAAGATACCTAAAATCGTGTTCTGCGCAAGTCAATATATATCTTATATATATATAATATATATATATCTTAAAAAAAAGTATTTGGGTTCTGCGCAAAAAAATTAAAAAAAGCATGAAATCCGAAATGCACGCAAAAGAAGTCGCAGGCACAGTTAGTTATTGATATTTATTACCTACGTACAATCTTAATATCCATTGCGCCTTCCTTTGATCTGGGATTGAACTTCCCCAAAAGGAAATCTTTTCATACAGAGTACAATGCGTGCCACGAAAGATGAGACTTGACACACCACGTGGTTAAATCTTAGCAAAGAGTTTTTATTTCAGAAAAGATGTCAACATTTTATGAATAAAATTAACTTTGGGAGATAAAATATAATAAATAAACATTTAATTCTTTAATTTAATTAATTTTGACAATAAATTACAACCATTAATATCTGTAACAAAACAAAAATATTAATTTACTTTATTAATAATACTGGCTGTTTCGTGCCTATGCCTGAAAAAAAAAGCGCGAACGCGCGCGCATCGCTTATCTGCGCCAACTTTTAAGTAAAAATTATTCCGCGCGCTTTTTCTTTTCGCTGTACTTTTTTTATTTGAAAATGTCGTCAAGTAATGATGAATTTATTAATTCCACACCGCCAGAAGTCTCAGAGGCAGAGAAAAAGGCTACTCTAAGCCTCGCCCGAAAAATCGACCGATAGATACTTACATGCGTATCAAAATTTCATCATATGGAAAACAAGCAAATATGCAAGTTCAGTCCGAGTTTTATTTATTTCCTCGCAAATATGTTATAAAACGTCGTATGACATACGTGCGCTTTGAAAATTACAGCCTCTGCTTTCTTTTAGCCCTCGCCTACGGCTCGGGCAAGCAATATCGCCTCGGCTGTAATTTTCAACTTACCGCACTTATATCATAATGTACTATTTTAATACAGTTGCTCAAAAAGAGGCGTATTGCAGGGACGTATAGCGTTCGGGATGTGGGCTATTACATACTCGTGCTTTTTTTTACCTTTCCCGAACTCGTGCGTTCTCTTTCCCAACTGTCAAAATAGTGTCTATTAAAAAGAAAAACCAACTATGAAGGTTTTACTAAAAAAATTCATAGAAATTTTTATGATTCATGCAAATACGTATATTTCTAAAAAGAAGCTACTAATTTGTTTCAATATCAGATTTAATGATTTGATTGAATGAGTTAGGTTAGGTTTCATTTCATTTCATCTCATTAAATTTCATTTTCATTTCATATCAATAAAAAAATTCTACTGAAGACTTGGCTGTATGGGCATAGTTCCCTTTGCCTACCAGAATGGGTGAAGAAAAAAAATCTCTGCTTATATTCTACGGTTGGCGCTATTGGTTAGTTGAGTTTATTGTGTTTTTATTATTTTATTAAATTGCTTCATTTTTTCGCAACTATATTAAAAATAGTCGTTCAGTACACGTGCGAAACCGTCATTGCAACTTTTTCCGACTGTCAACCCTCGCCTTCGGCTGCGCCTCGGCTCGGGTAGACATTTATCGGAACTCTTTGCAATGACAACCTTTCCGCACTTGTAATGAAATATACTATTATCTTATGAACAAAACGTTTTTTCAGCCCACTAATCGTTAGAAGCTCTGGATTACTCCACTTATAAAACTTGTTTCCTTAACCCAATGAACCGTAATCTCAGTAACAGCCCCTTCTTTTTATCAACTCAAGCATTAATATAAATTAAAAGAAAACAGTAGGTAGTTACGTACTTTATGGTCGCGTGACATCGATACCATCGGACCAGAAAGAAAAATATCCTTATCTGATTAAGGGGAGATAACTTGCTTATGCAACAGGCAATTAATGTTATATATAAAAGGAGGTTTTGATAAAGGATTCCTCCATGCTGAGGCTGCCGACTGTAGTTGCTGTTCTGAGCGCGTAGATCAATTTTTTTTTCTTTATCAGTTAAGGCTCCTTCAAACAGGCGCGACACGCGATAAAATCGCGCGCGACACAAAGGCACCGCAAGTCGCGCAACGAGCGGTGCCTTTGTGTCGCGCGCGATTTTAACGCGTGTCGCGTCTGTTTGTAGGAGCCTTTATTCGAGTCAACTTATCTTTATATATGCACTTGTTTCTGTGGCAAATAAAACAACTTTTCTTTCTTTACATTGACTGAAGTTTTGTTACCGTGGTTTTGTAAAGACAATTCAAATAGACCTCTTGTAAGTTGAATGGCTGCATCCAGAGTACGTACCTACTTATCTACAAACAATGCGTGCCACGAAAGATGAGACTTGACCCCGCCTCCCCCGCTCTTTCCGCTGCCCCTATGACGTCCGGTCCCATCCCGCACTCAGACCTCATACCGCTAAAGATACCTAAAATCGTGTTCTGCGCAAGTCAAACCACGTGGTGTGTCAAGTCTCATCTTTCGTGGCACGCATTGTACTCTGTATGAAAAGATTTCCTTTTGGGGAAGTTCAATCCCAGATCAAAGGAAGGCGCAATGGATATTAAGATTGTACGTAGGTAATAAATATCAATAACTAACTGTGCCTGCGACTTCTTTTGCGTGCATTTCGGATTTCATGCTTTTTTTAATTTTTTTGCGCAGAACCCAAATACTTTTTCTTAAATATTAGGGTTCTGCATCAACTATCTGCCAGTGAAAGTCCCGTCAAAATCGGTCCAGCCGCTTCGGTGAATAGCCGAAACAAACAAAAAAAAATTGTTATTTTGTTTTAAGTAAACAAACTCTTCAATTCTATTTAGGCCTGATTTTTCTAACGCTCCAACGCCAGATAATTTTATCGGAGGAATAATTTTGAATTTTTGACAGTTCTTCTATACAAAAACTGTCAGAAGTCAATTTTATTCTACGAATAAAAGTTACCTGTCGATTGAAAAACCAGCCCTTATTTGTATAGAATAGATATAGATAACTGGCGGGTAACTGGCAAATCAATAAACAACATATAAATTCAACTTAGGTATTTGTGCACGTGACTACGTGAGTATTATATTAACTATAAAGTGACTAAATTAGCTTTTCCGACACGCATAAGTAGGTATCAATACCTATAGTGTATCTGTGTCTAGGGTATATTATGGAAGATTTAATATTCATACCCGTATGCTTATCTATAACTAACAAGCTATGCAATTTGTAGCCGAAACAATGGGTTATTGATGGGATTATACTGAACAAAGGAGTAATTTATATGCAAGCATTACCTGACGTGATTACCAAAATGGCGAGGGGTGGCATCCCTCCATGTTTGTCCGCTACCCTCGTTTACGCAGGAAAAAATAACGTTTTGATGCCTATCGACGATTTATACGAATTGACAGTTCTATTTTGAAAGAAAATTGGGCTCCCCAAAATAAATATTTGGAGGGAAAGTCGGGAAATTGATTTTTATTATTTGGTTTATATGGAAATTGTAATTTAGAGATCGGTTTATTATATAGGTATTCGGAGTGCCTTTCAGAGTTTTTCGTATTGAAAAAATAATTGGACTTAAAGTTCCAGCTGCGATGTTTGTGTAACTAGGAAAATAAACCTTCAGCAGTTGAATGTAGTCTGGCCAATAACTCAAATGAATGCTGAAGTAGTCTGGCGACTTTTCAGCCTCGAACCGTTTTGCATATAAAAAGGCAAGGAGAGCCGCAATTAGTTCTTGCTTGTTTCTGAGTGCGATACTAAATCTAAAGGTCCGGGTACAGGGCAACTTCCTTTTTTTTTGAGTTTTCGAAATAGCTCTTGTAGTGTTTCTAATTAAATTATGTAAACACCACGAATAGCGGGAAAAAGTGAATTGGACCTGTATGGAAGGTGTTGGGAACTTTACCAAAAGAAAAGTGTCAGTATTCCACACCAATTATGAAACTGACAGCTCTTGAACGCGGTTTAGATGTGCTCATCACGTTCAGTTTCATTGGTGAAATTCGCTCTTAGTGTGATAATAGTATTGTCGTCCAGACCGAATTTCGGCCGTAGCGACCAGTCTCAGCGGACACCAGCCTTCGGCGAGGGATATAGGTGCACTTTCTCTTCCTTCGCTCTCATAGTCCGATGGGAAGACAATCGCAGGCGCACGGCCAATTTGGCACGCACGGTGGTACGTTAAGCCTTAGTGTGATAGTAAGCCAGTGGATTATATTATAATCAACTTAACAAGGAATCAACAGGATTCTACAGCCCTTTATATAGCATTCATAACAAAATTACCTACTAGGTTGAGCTGTTGATATTTAAATATGAGTGACGCGTAGATAACGTACCTACGTTTCGTAATAATGTGTGTTTAAGTATGCGACGAGATGATACCATTATGAATTTTATATTGACTCTCTCATCTGAGTTTTATTACACTTTTTAAATTAGGTTTTGTAAGCGTAGTAAAAATAATATTATAATTTTTCTCCTTTCATTAAAGCCGACAATTGCTTTTACAAATACGTAATATTATGTCCGTGTTCATTTTCCAATTGTTTCCTGTGTAAAAAATCTTTCGAAAATACACTTTAACAGGCTATTCTATTTGTTCGCAGGTAAACGTGGACCGGGCTACGCGTCTCCTTTAGACGCCCTAAAGAATGGGCCCAGAGAGCAACTACTTTACGTGGTCTGTGTCCAACCGGACCAAACTAAGCAAGACTATTTAGCTACTGTTGACGTGGACCCTAAATCACCAACTTATAGTCAGGTTAGTATTATAAAGCCTATGTTATGATGTTTATTAAGTAAACTAATGAGATTGTTATGTAAGTAGCTCATTAGTACTACCACTTTTTTGTCTACGAGACGTGTTCTGAATACTCAATTCTTTGATGAGTACCTTAATGTTTTTAGGGTCCGTACCTCTGTCTGTCAAGACCCTTTACCTCAGGAACGCGTAGAGGTATCAAGTTGAAATTAAAATCATATACTCAGCTCTACAGCCCCCAGAAGAAATCAAACACCTAAGTTAATGTAAAAAAAAAGATACGGCCGTTTATGCCGCAAAAAACGTATATTTCGCCACTCTCGTGGGAATCAAAATGTATAGGGTACTTCCCGTTGATCTAGAATCATGAAATTTGGCAAAAATATAAATGCATATAAAATGCATATAAAATGTTTTTGCGGTATCTACACTCCGTTCACAGTTCACCTCTGATTTTTCATCACTGTCCAAATCACAGTGATCTTTAATCCCATTCTAATAAGGTTTCTATTGGGTTGTTGCCACTGACAAGTCTGTCAAAATCAATGTCATCTTTATTTTCTTCACAATAAGATTGCTATCGTGTTGCTGCTGTCAGAGGTAGAAGAACTGTCAACGGACAGTATTTTGCAGTTTATCTAATGAAATTAGTATCTAAACAAAAGTCAATCCCCCTTTCTCCTATGGGTATCGTAAAAAGCTTGGAAGGGCTGCAGCATACAGGTATACGAATAATAATCGCTATCTCGATGTGCGTGCGTGCGTGTCTATTAGCATGCATTTGTTTTACATGGACATGAAATCGAGGTAGCAAGCCAAACTGCGATCGCGAGGTATCCCAGTGAGGCATCTTCGGCATGTAATTCCCCTTAACAAAACACAATCACCAATCTATTAGCTCAGCCTAGGGCATGACGATGATAACTTTGAAGCCAAAACTTAAGCCATGATGGCTTAAGCCAAGACCACATCGCTACTTCCGTGAATGTCGTACGAGTTCGGTCAAGTCGTCCGTTATTCGAAAGGTATCGGAAGGATTTAATTGATTACTTTAAAGGCAATTACATGACCTAAAGCGCGGTCACTGTCGGATTACATAGAAAAGAAAGAGAAGCGCGATGACACACACAACCCGGGTAATTTATTGCAAAATATGAAGTAAATATTTATTTACAAAAAATCTATTGTTTGGACTAAAAAATTAAAACACTAATGCTTTAGTATGTTGCTTGTAGAATAATCTGACAAAAAATCACAATGATTGTATGTATATTAGTTTGGTTTTTATTGTAAAAAGAAAGTTTTTAGAGGTATCTTCATGATTTTTTTCTATCGTATCAAATTAGTTATATATATTATGTTTTCAATACACTATCTAACAAGCGTATCCTGAAGAATATCATATTATGTTTTTCTGATTTTGTTTACTGTAGTCGATCATATACATTTAGGCATTATAAATCTTGCGTTTTTTGCGTTTAGGTCCTGTAGTCCCCTTAACAGCGTCAATAATGCGTAGGTTGCGCAGAAACTCCAACAGCATACTAAAAACATTAATGGACAAAGTGGACAGTCCCTTCATAAGGCGCTGGGTACGGAGCCACGTGCCAATGTGTGTTAGGCCACGTCTTTTTTAGCTGTATTAGTTTGTAAAAAAGCCTGCAAAAGAGCATCTACAAGCTCAGCAGAAGCGAATCTCTAAGGGAACTTTAAAAAAAAAATAACATCATGACGGTTCCTTGGCAATAAATATATGAAAACATTATGTACGTTCGAAAAAATCTACAACTTTTTAGTAAGATAAGTGACAGGCATAATTTTAACACTAGAAATAGGGACAAATTAGATCAACCGCGTTTCAGACTGTCTAAAGTAAAAACTTCTTTTATGGGTTACTGTGTAAAATGTTATAATAAAATACCACTCGATATTCTTCAACTAAATGAGAAGGAATTTAAAACGCATTAAACGCACAATATGTAGACAAGCATATTACAAGTTGGATGATTATATCGTAGATAAAAATGCTTGGCTTAATGCTGGTCCTGCTCCACAGGTACTTGGGCTCACTAGTTAAAATATATTTGGAAGAGGTACTTCCCTTTTTCTTTTTTAGTGTTTTGACATCACGAACATAATTTGTTTTTTATTTTATTCAATCAAGATTTAATTATTGAATACTTCAATATTAAATATCTCTTTCTGTTTGTTAGTAAAATTCTATTAATATTTTAAATAAACTGCAAACCATA
Source organism: Luperina nickerlii (assembly GCA_963855955.1). Lineage (NCBI taxonomy): Eukaryota > Metazoa > Arthropoda > Insecta > Lepidoptera > Noctuidae > Luperina > Luperina nickerlii. The sequence continues at coordinate 12,678,866 of OY979675.1, forward strand.
GTTTTATATAACTTAGAAGCATTTTTAAAATTTAGTAAACCATGTTTCCGTTTATTATGATTTTCTTGATGTTGACTTGAAAGAGCATGGCAGTTGAGAACGTGTCATGCTCACTTAAATGTCTCATTGATGGTGGCGCGTTTGTTGGATCATTCGGTTCCCTACAAAATTGTTGAGCTGGATGGAGCTGATCCACGCGTCATGTTCGTGAACGGGCGCCGTCGGTTGAGACTAGTCATCTCTTAACTGCCAAGGCTTATTTTACATTCTTCTCCATAGAGATCTACGTTTTGGAATGGGCAACTACCTTCAACTTTCTGACTAACTGACAGACTATTTAATTTTGACAATTCAAAAGTGCCTGTACAAGGTTTAATTGAAATAAACGCTTTGAGTTTGAGTTTGTAAAATTTTACTACCACTACTACTGGTTTAGCTTTTTGTGTGTGAAGTTTCATTAAAATCAGTTCATTCATTTCGAAAAACAAGGGCTTGAAAGTTTATATGAAATGCCGTACATCGTAAACGCTCTTAATATATTGTTATTTAACCATAACCTTAGCCTTATCTATGGGAAGAAATTATAATACGGGTAGGTAAACCCGGAAAGGGACGAAAAAGGGATGAGAAATTAAAGGGTTTGAGGGAACTGCCAGTTGCATTTCGTTTATATCCGTAACGTGTGGGATGGCTTAAGATTATCTTGTTGGCGTAGTGGAAGGAAGCGACTGTCGAGAGTAGGTTTAGGAAATTCCCAGTAGCAGTGCAGAGACTTGATTTGTATCCAGCCGGTCAATTCTGTAAAAATCTCACCGTGAAAACATAGGTGAAGTGAGTTTGTTTTGGCACCGCTCGTTGCGCGACTTGCGGTGCCTTTGTGTCGCGTGTCGTGTCGCGCCTGTTTGAAGGAGCCTTAAAGCTAAGGTACAATTGTGGACCCTGTAAAGCACAGCAAAAGGTATAAAATTTAATCTTATAATAAATTATAGGCTGATTATGATTCATCCTCCTACTGGAACACCATACAGCAATTACACCAACGGAGAAAAAATTACTTCATGTGCGCGGTGGACATCGCACGGGCGGCGATAGATCTCGCACGCTCACGCAGCGTCAAGAAAGTTCTCCGTGAATTCTTAAGACTCGACGAATTTTTCAAAAACATCGATAATGGTTTTAATGTGTCGTCCTGCCTGGCAGATGACATACACCTACATCGTTATGTTAGACATTCTCTCTTTGGCTGATAGAAGCACTCTGTTAAGTTTATAAAAACAGAAAGAGAGGTTATAAATTCACTTGGGATTCGACACTAAGAATTTACGACTAGGAACATAATGGAAAGTGGAAAGGTTCCGGTTTATTGAGGCGTAAATCAGTTTTACTTGTGAATAACAGATATTTTTCATGTTGACTGCACTACGTCTGATAATATCATCATAGAATTGAGTGTTTTTAAATATAAGCGTGAGCGTGTGTGTTTTTAACTTTAGGTTTGGAGTTACTGGCTTAAAAATATTTTCATTTAAAATGGCACAAAAATACACCCGTAATCTGGCTAAACTGCTGGATTTATAACAAAAGTTTTTATATTTCGCGTCCAATATTCGGCTTATCCTATGAGAGTTTTTCCAATAGTTTAAAAGATTGAGTAATTGATGATATTCTTACAAAAAATTAATGAGTAAAAAGTTTTTCATCGATCCTACTAAAAGTTTGCGTATTATACGCAGACTTTTAGTAGGATCGACGAAAAACTTTTTACTCGTGGATTTTTTTTTCAACTATCTCTACTTTTTTTTTTGTTTGTTTGTTGTTGTTTTTTTTGTTTTGTTGTTGTTGTGTCCCACTCCTGGGCAAAGGCTGCCCCTTTTTTCTTCCGAACCTCCCTGTCTTGTGCGATCTCTGGCCACGTTGGCCATGCAAATTATATTAGATCGTCACACCACCTTCGTCTTGGTTTACCTCGACGGCGATGTCCTGCCTCAGGCGACCAGTGAGTGACGATCTTTGCCCATCTCTCCGGGTGCATTATTTTGTGAGACATGTCCGGGCCACTCCCACTTCAGCCTGGCTGTTTTTACTCCTGTTTCATCTGTTTTGCTTACTGTTTTACTATTTTATCTGACTGTTTTATCGATACTATGTTATTCACAGCTGAAAACTGTGTTTGTTTTTTTTTGTTTGAACGCGATAATTTATGGAACAACCAGTCGGTTTTGAGAAATTATGTTTGTATTTGATAGCCCATTTCTTGAAAAAGGTCATAGGCTATTAAAAATCTAGCTACCATCCCAAGGAGTCGAGCCAAAAGGCTGAAAACAAAGTAATAGCGCAAGCGGGCAATAGGATGCGACGCGGTGGGTGCGGGGTCAAATATTCACGCGAACGAAATCGCGGGCAGAAGCTAATAATATATTCTTATAAAATTAATTTACAGACGCCAGCACATCAAGCTACCCGAAACTGTCAAATTTTCCCAATCAACTTTGAACCTTATGCTTTAGCGATAAAGTTGAAAATCTATTAAAGAAATCTGACAGATTGTAGTAACTTGATGTGCTGGCCCAGGCTTTTAGATCGACGAACGAAAATGGAATTTAAAGACACTTTTACCATTAGACCTTTTTGATTTAAATATAGTTTAGTATGAAGAATGAGAAAAACTAGTACCTACTATAGATCTTGGGGAAGACACAATGCTCTCATATGATCATCATCTGCCTAGCCTATTCCCAACTATATTGGGGTCGGCTTCCAGTCTAACCGGATGCAGCTGAATACCAGTATTTTACATGGAGCGACTGCCTATCTGACCTCCACAACCCAGTTACTGGGTAATACGATACCCCTTGGTAAGACTGGTTGTCAGACTTTCGGGCTTTCGGACACAATGCTCTCATAATTATATTATTGTTTATTTTATGTTGCATATTTGTACAGTTTGATCCTAATTATTCTTTCAATTAGACATAAATATGACGAAAGGTACATCACAGATAGTCATCCAAGGGAAATATCTTATTATACGACATTTCCGTATACTAACGAAAATTATCCAAGCAAATACGTTATCCCGACCCATCTCAGCTGTTCAGAAAATAATTACCTCTCCGAAAGCTGTCCGCACACGACACAATTCCCCGGAAAAGGACACGAGATTCGAGCAATATTCCCGACACGAGATACGAGCAATATTCCCGAGAAGAAAATAGCAATTACGCACTACTTTTGTATTAGCGAATAAAACCTTACATCCAGCCATTTAGTCGGGCAATGTCGCAAGGCAATAACGTACCAGTAATCCCGGGATTTCAGGATTCAGTAGGAAGTATTATTGTGTACTTTGCTATTGCAGTACCAGGCGAGACTAAATTAACAAGCGGAATGCAATATATTGCCCGGGATTTCTAGCACGGATTATGGGATTCCTTTTAGATGTTCTAAAGTTTTTTTTTTTACTTTGTGATTATAAGGAAGACTGATGTTACAAGTTTTAGATTTCTTTTAGCAAGAGCGTTGAACATCTTGGAATCCAACTAATTAAATGCGACAGTTGTAGGTCGTAGGTTCGAACCCAGACAGGCGCTTTACTTTGTGTAAATTATTTCTTCACCACTGCTCACAAAACGGTGAAGGAAACCGGCATGTCCTAGAACCAAAAATTCGAAGACATGTGACATCTACCAACCCGCACTGGGCCTGCGTGGTGGATTACGGCCCACTCCCTCTCACTGAGAGGAGGCCTGTGACCCAGCAGTGGGAACATTATAGGCTGATGATGATGATGATGAAATGCGACAGTTAGATTATTTGTTATGCTTTCACGTTAAAACGGCCGAACGGATATGGATAAAATTTGGGACACAGATAAATACCTGGGTAAGGACATAGGCTACTTTTCATCCAGGATCTCAGACGAAGTCGCGGGATTCTTTTCCTAAATTGCATGGAATTAGTATGTATAAATGAAATATTCTTGCTGAACTGTCAAGAATATTTCTAGACGAAGCAATGAATTCCGAACGAACCGGTGATTTGTGAATTGGTCTAAATAAATACAATAACTTATTTTACTTTCAACTAAGAATACTGGATAGCTGAGTTAAACATAGTATTTGAAATATTTCTTTAATTTTATGTGCTATTTTTGATGTATATGTGATTACAAATAATAATTGTAGTATACTCAGTGGAATTGTATATGTATGGGACTTCATCCAATTATAGTCTGATAAATTGTTATAAAATGCATTGAATATCTTTTATCGTTTTAAAACAGTTCTGTCAAAATAGATTTACAGAAGACTATCAATATCAAAAGTTATTTGGTCAAAATGTATGATTGTTAAAAATGGCGGGAATGTAAGATGTACTTGAGTAATATTGGGGGGACTATAAAACAGGCGAGTCCGCCATTTTCTGGCTCTCTTGGATTCAACTGTGGTGAAAGATGGACTACCGTTCATGTAAGTTAATTAATATTATTGCTGTTAACTGTGTTATCTATCCCAAAGAGTAATATAAGTAATGTTATCCTCTAAGTGTTAAATGCGACAGTTAGATTATTTGTTACGGTTTCACGCTATACAGCTGAACGGATTTAGATAAAATTTAGCACACAGATAGATACCTGGGTAAGGACATAGGCTACTTTTCATCCAGGATCTCAGACGAAGTCGCGGGCAACAGCTAGTTTAGTATAAATTGCTAGATGTTGTTCTTGTTTGCTTCGCAAAGAATTTAAATATTATTGTTTTTGTTTAGTTGAAAAACTTTAGAATAAAAACAGTTTTCTGAAACGCTGTTTCGTAATAATAAACATCGTTTCTGAGAACTGTGTTGTATTTTGTAAACTAACCTAAAAGGTTTTTTTACGATTAGGTATCTACGTACAATGCGTGCCACGAAAGATGAGACTTGACCCCGCCTCCCCCGCTCTTTCCGCCGCCCCTATGACGTCCGGTTTCGTCCCGCACTCAGACCTCATACCGCTAAAGATACCTAAAATCGTGTACTGCGCATGTCAAACCACGTGGTGTGTCAAGTCTCATCTTTCGTGGCACGCAAAGTACTAATAGGCAGGTATGTTAATAGGAAAGATGTATTTCTATTACTTTGACAGACATTGAGACAAGCTGTTGTAAAGCTAAAAGCAAGGCACAAACTTTCCAAGGACAGTAATTGAGACAATGTAGATTAAAATAAATAAACGCCCACCTTCGTCTGAGACTTAGGTAACAATTACGAGAACAACACTTTCATAAAAAAAAACTGGCACTCCGGTAGTGCCGACAGAAGTGAAAACTTGAACAATTACGAGTGTATTTTGTGAATCGTCTTATAAACAAAACACGCGTGTTAAGGTGTGTTCCTTATTTTATAGGGTTTTTTGCAAATCAGGTATGATGACCAAAGTGACTGGTTTATTCTTCTCGTGAAAGGAATTTATTCAGATTTACAAATAAGCACACAGGATAGACTTCAGTTCGTGGTGTTGGTCGCGGCAGTGGTAAGAGAAGCAAGCCGCTCGCATGGAGCTCGTCGTCAGTTATATATCCGTGGTTCAGCGCCATCTCGTCGTTGTTGGATGAACTACGTAGTTAGTACGCGAGGCCCTCGTAGTTCTTCCCGATGTGCATAGATGGCGCTGTCCTCAACAACGCGCGTCTTTCGTTTTACATCTTACGAATCTTACGATCAGGGTCACGTGACCTGACGCGAATTTAGAAGTTTTTACCCATTCCAAAAAAAGTACACAGCGCCGCTAAAGAAGTTTTTACTTCAAAAAAACACAATTTATTGATTAGGTACCTACTGAAAATTTCATGAAAAAATATGGTTATTCTATCATAATTATCATCAGTTTCCATTCAAACCTTATTGGCACCTACTCAGTGAATCTGTCTGTATTCCAAATGACAGACTACAGAGGAGCTAGCATAAACGTGTGAAGTAAACGTTGGAAGTACTCGATTTGAACATAATATTGATTTGAATTAATATTATGTGATCACCCATACACATCGGTGATACTCATTGTGCTTGTCGCATTAACAAAAATTATATACGGTTACGTTATTTCTATCTTTATATATAGGGTGGTCAAAAAGTCGTGGATCAATTGAAACAGAGATAAAGGAGGTAATTTCCAATAAAACATCTTTCTACAGCATGGCCATAATTCAATTGTTTTAAAAGTTATGATAAAGCAATAATACAAACGGTATTGTATTATTACTAGATAATGTATCAGCACTACAAAAGTTCTATTACAGCTCTGGGTAACAAATTTCAAGAGCAATAAATTTTTTTCAGAAATTTTACCGAAAATTATTTCCCCAAAAAGACCTCCTTTATCTCCCCATTTCGTTTGATCCACGACGTTTTGACCACCCTGTATATAAAAATCAATTGTCTTTCGTTAGTCTCGTAAACACTCGAAAATGGCTCGACTGTTTCTGATGAAACTGTGGTAAGTTGTTGTGTGCGCGCCGAAGAAGACTCCTAACAAAACAAAAAGGTATTGCAACGCATGCCGTGCGGGCATTAGCTAATTTTCGAATAAAAAATGTTCAAATTGACGTTACGTTTGTTACAGGTGATCGCACGTACCCACACTGGTAGTACCGGTGACGAGCTCCATCACAGTGGCTGGAACGTTTGCTCCAGTTGCTATGACGACCCCTCTCTCAAGAGGGACCTCCTTATTCTGCCTGCTTTGAAATCTTCGAAGGTTTTCGTCGTGGATGTTGGCTCGGACCCTCGGAAACCAAAGATGCATAAAGTAAGTGGGGAATGGGTACTTTGTAATTTTGAGTGGTTATAGTGAAACCTTATTTTTCACATAGAAAGGATTAAGATAGGGAGGGGGACCCCCCCTCCCTATCGGGTATTAGGCTTAAGTATTTAGGTATTAGGTTTAGGTATTATCGGGTATTAGGTTTAGGTATTAGGGTATTAGGCTTAGGATTAGGTCAGAAATAATACTTTTGAGTGGTTATAGTGAAACCTTATTTTTCACATAGAAAGGATTAAGATAGGGAGGGGGAACCCTCCCCCCTCCCTATCGGGTATTAGGCTTAGGTATTTAGGTATTAGGTTTAGGTATTATCGGGTATTAGGTTTAGGTATTAGGGTGTTAGGTTTAGGATTAGGTCAGAAATAATATATGAAATTCAGTTTAACACAGCAAAAAGACTGAACGGTCTCCAAATTTCTGCCATGGCAACCAAACCCAGCGGGGACCAGCCTTAGTCGCGGGAGTTCTTATAGTGCACAAGTGTGCGCAGACACAGAAGCACCTTCTCTTCCCTAACTCTCATTCATTTTTTTTTCGTTTCATTCTCATGTCGGATTGCCGTCCCATCGGAATACCTATACGGACTATTAGAACAACTACACTCCTTTCACAGTAATTTTACCTCTGACAGCGGCAACCCTTATTATAACGCATATAAAGATCATTATGATTTTGACAGACTTGTCGGTAGCAGCAATCCAACAGCAACCATATTACAAGGAGTATAAAGACCACTGTGATTTTAACAATGACGCAAAATCAGTGCAAACCTTATAATGACCACTTATTTTCTTATTTTATAGTTCTTTTCTTCAGCATTAGCGTAATACCTGCAGCCTGCCATATTTTATATAAACTCAAATTCAAATTAAGAAACGATCGTATTCGATGAATTTTGCCGATGGTACTTTTAAGTTAAATAAATACTTTTCTAGAAATCTGGAAAATATAAAAGCTGAAATAAATAACAAAAACAGCTAAATAACAAATAAGAAGGCCAGTTCTATAATATAAAATAATTTTTGTATCACTTTTCTAGATCTTGTAAAAAACTTGGTGTGCAAGTCATCATCTGCCTAGCCTTTTCCCAACTATGTTGGGGTTGGCTTCTAGTGTAACCGGACGCAGCTGAATACCAGTATTTTACATGGAGCGACTGCCTATCTGACCTCCACAACCCAGTTACTGGGTAATACGATACCCCTTGGTAACACTGCCATGGTTGTCAGACTTTCGGGCTTCTGACAACCTGTAACGACTGTCAAAGATCCACAAATGACAGCCGGAACCAACGGGTTAACGTGCTTTCCGAGGTACGGAGGGGTCTCGGTATCTAAAGATGGTCACCCATCCACAGACCAACCGCGGCAAGCGCAGTTTACCCTGATCGATAACCCAGGCGGCTGTTATTATTTAGCCATGGGCCCCTCCTGGTATAAGTGTTTATCTAAAATTAAGAAACATTTTCTAGACACGTCAAGTGAATTAGCTTAAATGGTAATAAAAGTACTCTTCTATACAAATTAATAAAGTGCTCACTTTCCTGATTCTGTAATCATTGCTATAATTTAAATTAATTAATTTTCAAATTTAGAAGGGTCTGTTATTATTTAAATCGTTGAAATTAGAATATCTAATTCGTAAATTATTAAAATATCTAAAGGCTGATTTTTCAATCATCTGATAAATTTATTCGAGGAATAATTTTGAAATTTTGACAGTTATTTCATACAAAAACTGTCAAACGTCAATTTTATTCCTCAAATAAAAGTTATCTGGCGATGGAAAAAACAGCCTTAATTGAAATTTCATCAAGACGAAACAAAATTACAATTTGTTTATCACCAACCAAATCAATTTTCTTTTTTACATCAACAAGGACGAAAGCTTTAAAATGTTTACTTACATGTAGCGGTGAGACGCACACGACGAAAATGATTTCAGCTTATTTCTATTTCCTTCGTTATGTTTTCAGAGAACCTACAGAATGTTCCTATTCCACTGTTATATTAGGTAGGTACTCTAAAGTACATCAAATTCTTCTCAAAGTACTAAGGTCTAGTCTAAGTTTAACAATAAAAGTACTTAAGGCGACTACATGACCTAAAGCGCGGTCTTTGTCGGACTGCATAGAAAAGAAAGAGAAGTGCGATGACACAACGCTGGTAATTTATTGCAAAATATGAAGCAATTATCTATTTACAAAAAATCTATTGTTTGGACTTAAAAAATTAAAACACTAGTATTTTAGTCTGTTGCTTGTAGAATAATCTGACAAAAAATCTTAATGATTGTATGTATATTAAGTATGGTTTTTATTGTAAAAAGAAAGTTTTTAGAGGTATCTTCATGATTTTTTTCTGTCGTATCAAATTAGTTGTATTATGTTTTCAGCACACTCTCTACCTAGCATATATCCTGAAGAATAGCATATACTTTTCTGATTTTGTTTACTGTAGTTGACATATACTTTATTGTTTCTAAAACTTGGGTTTTTTGTGTTTAGGTCCTGTAAGCCCCTTAAAGTCACAACCCACGTTCAGCTTTGCTTCGCTCTCATATCCATACACCGTTATGACCCTAATTGCCTTGATTGATACTTGAACTATCACGGGAAGATTACCAACTAAGTGCTTCATATTATTTTTCGAGAGCTTCGCAAATATGAGCTTTAAGACCCAGTTTCGTGAGTAGTAGACTAGGTCGCTATTTGCATACAAAACTTGATTATATCAATCTACGCATGTTATTTAAAAGGAGGGATGAATACAATATGTAGCAAGTTTTGATTTACGTGACTGAAAAATATTCATAAATAATTGAAATTTTAACATACCTACACACATAATATGTAAGTACTGTAAGTGCTTTATTTAAAGTATCACCATATCAAAACAATATGGTTCGGGCGAAGATAGTTTCGTAAATTGTATAAGAACAGAGAATCCCTTTTCGGTACGCAGCCCAGTTGACGGACGTCACTCGGCTAATGTCAAAACACGGGTGCGCGTCGTGTTTTTCAAGGAAGCTTCTAGAAGCTTTGACTCGCCCTCATTGGCTGAACGTGTACGAGAGGCGTTTCCGCCAAAAGCGCGCGGGTTGTGGCGGGAGCGTTTGGAAACAGTTTCTCGTTATAACTTGTATTAATTAGTACACAATCAACATTCTGTAACTTTTAAAATTAGCCAAAATTAATTATCTCACCCATGTCAACAAGCTTTTTGATAAATGGTATGAAAAAAAGAGACATTCCAAAATTTAAAAACAGTTAGTAGAGCAGTCAGCTGTCAGTTTTAAAAGGAATTTAGTGTTGGAATAATATTATTAAAATTACCTTTTACAAATGCAGCTTTTACATAAAAGCTGCATTTGTAAAAGGTAATTTTACTTTAAGGCTTGTCAATATCAGTTAGCGTCAGCGGGTCAGCGGGTCAGCGTCAGCGGGTCAGCGTCAGCGGGTCAGGGTCAGCGGGAATGTCCGAAAGGGTTACCGCTGGCCCGGAACATAAAGGGCTAATGAAGGAACACAGGTGGGTTTTAGTCGGTAAGAGTCTGACACTCCCTTTCGCTTCACCCAGAGCGAGAGGGGTCATTTGATGATTTCCCATCCTGAAAAAAAAAAAGGCTTGTCAATAAAAATCAAATCAAATCAGACTATAATGTTCCCACTGCTGGGACACACCAACCCGCGGACCCAGTTCGGGTTGGCGGACTTTTTGTTCTAGGACATACCGGTTTCCTCACGATATTTGCTTCACCGTTTTGAGAGCAGTGATGATGAAATAATTTACACAAAGTAAATTGCCTGCTCGGGTTCGAACCCATGACCTACAACTCGTAAGTCGCAGCCGCTACCACTGGGCCACCACTGCTCCACAGAACCGTCAAATCCGGCTTCACAATCTTCGACTCTCAAGCTCACTCGCGTAATAACTCGAATCAAACTATCAATATCCTACCTAAACATTGAGTAAGTGAAGAATGGATGTCGATCCGCAAAGAATCCATCTCCCTCGGAGCAGTAAATAAACTTCCTAGCCAATACATTTAAAGTCTAAGTTTAACAATGGGTGCAAAGGTTTCAAACAGGGGAGTTTAGACTACACAAGTGTGGACAAACAACAAGTTTGTGGAACGGGGCCAGAGGTAGGATAAAGTCAATTTAGTTCTGTGGGGTTTGGTTTGCTCGTTAAGGCTCCTACAAACAGACGCGACACACGGTATAATCGCGCGCGACACAAAGGCACCGATCGTTGCGCGACTTGCGGTGCCTTTGTGTCGCGCGCGATTTTATCGCATGTCGCGCCTGTTAATAGGAGCCTTAACTGGTTCATATCTCACTAGCTGCGCCCCACGGTTTCACACGCATAAGTGTCGACCCCGTTGGAATATCGGGATAAAAGTAGCTTATATGTTAATCCAGGGTAGCAAAATTTGGTATGGAGGTATCCATACCAAGTTTTATCAAAATTGTTCCAGCCGTTTGAGCGTGAAGAAGTAACAAACATAAACACATACACACAAACTTTCGCCTTTATAATATTACTAGCTGCGCCCCGCGGTTTCACCCGCGTAAATGTCGATCCCGTGGGAATATCGATATAAAAAGTAGCCTATATGTTCATCCAGGGTATTAGCTAACTCCATACAATTTTTTATCAAAATCGGTCCAGCCGTTTGAACGTCAAGAAGTAACAAACATATAACACACACTCACACTCACAAACTTTCCCCTTATAATATTAGTGTGATGGTCCAGCCGTTTGAGCGTGAAGAAGTAATAAACATATAAACACACACACATACACACACACACATACACACACACACATACACTCACAAACTTTCACCTTTATAATATTAGTGTGATATTATATTATTAATGTGATATATAGTGTGATTTGAAGTTGGGGTCTGTAAATTTTAATTGTATAAAATAGAATAGAATAGAATACTCTTTATTATGTACACTATATAAATTACAGACATAAATATAGAAACTGTACAAAGGGTGACATAATGGGCGGTCTTATCGCTAGATATATCAAACTCAAACTCAAACCATTTATTTCAATTAAACCATTCACAGGCACTTTTGAATTGTCAGAAAGTCGGTCAGTCAGAAAATATGAAGCTAGTTGCCCATTCCAAAGTGTAGGTACCTACCTATGGAGACGAACGGGCAAGAAACTCCATGGACACTCTTTTAAATTATATTTTTACAAAAATATTAGTTACATCATTAATGTGAATTTATAATTATATGTGAGAACGATGTAAAAAAGACTTACGCGTTAAAAGCGTCCAGAGTACCCACAGCAAATAGTAAGAAAACAACAATTCACGATTAAAATAAGCCTAGGTAGCTAAGAGATGACCAGCCCCAACTGACGGCGCCCGTTCACGAACATGACGCATAGATCAGCACCATTCAGCTCAACCAATTTGAAGGGAGCTAAATGACCCAACACACACGCCACCGTCAGCGATATATATATCACCTATATCAATAAGAATAAAGCTGAAGAGATTGTTAGTTTGTTTTTACGCGCTAATCACTGAAACTGCCTGTGGGATTTTTTACATTTGATAGCCTGATTCTTAAGGAATGCAATGTCCTCTAAAGATCACGCTTAGAAGCCGAACAAAAAGAAGTCACAAAGAACGCTAAGCAAAAACGAAGTAATAGCGCAGGTAGGCGATGCGATGCGACGCGGTGGTTCGGGGGAACAAGAAATTTCACGCGGACGAAGTCGCGGTCAGAAGCTATTAAGACTCCTTCAAACAGGCGCGACACGCGATAAAATCGCGCGCGACACAAAGACAGCGCAAGTCGCACAACGAGCGGTGCCTTTGTGTCGCGCGCGATTCGCGTCGCGCGTCGCGCCTGTTTGCAGGAGCCTTTATGGTTATTATTGATTTATCTACCTATTGCCAGCTAAGAAAAGATTTAACTGCTGTGATAGCAATTTTAGGTGTGATACATAAGAATGACGAGGCATCCTTCAGTTTCAAGCCTGCAGGATCTGTTTCTGACATAAAAAAAGTTTATCCAAATACATCCCAAAGTGTTGGGTTTCCACGAACAATATTAATTTGCGGAAAGGCTATGTATTAGAGTGATTAAGGCATCTATCAATATCGGACCCAATTTACGGTCCATTCAGGATTCCTGCGAACGTTCATCGACCGTAATTTAAATTCTCACACGGAGCACTTATCCGTGTTTTTTCTAGATTGTTTGTTAGATTTATGGTTCAATTTTACGATCGGCTTGGCAACCAAGCGTCCACGTCCAGGATTGAAGAGTAAACAATTTGTTTTGGTACTCAAAAATGCAGTTGCGGTCGTACGATGTTTGGAAGTTTGTACGTGTTTTACTGAAATGGTAGAGGCTGATCATAAAACTGAATGTTTATGTCAACAGATCTGGGAAAGCTTTTTAATTCTTAGCTTTTTATGTTTCGGATTTTCCGCGACAACTACAATTTTATTGCCACATCGAAAAAACTGAAACAAACTGCTGTTCCCGACGTAAATTATTGTTGTTTTACGCTGAATGCAGATGTACGAATCAATTTATTGGCAAAAATCTAATCAGGAAAAAGAGGTTGCTTTTCAATCCGGTTGATTGAATTCGTTTGATTTTCTTGAGTGATAATAAAGAGAATCGCGTGAAAACATTACTGCTGAAAGCGTGTTGATTCTCTTTTATGTCGATGAAGCAATTTGTTTTAAGGATAGGCTTAACACATTTATCAGCAAAATTCTAAAGGCTCCTGAAACACCTCTTCAGAGGGGCAATTCTCGTATTTTAAGAACGTTCTGATCTCAGTCTGAATCTGTCAAAATAACCATACATTTTTGACGTGTTTGACATTTGTTTATCACCGAGATGAGACTGCGACTAGATTTTAAATGTTTTCAATTACAAGAATTGGCCTTCTGTTCAATAAACTCAAAACGTCTAAGTCTAAATCAATACAAGCTCAAACGATTATGAACCCACAACGCAAATACTAAAGTTCTTTTTGAAAACATAAATTGTATGATCCATTTTATTTAAATTCAATAACAATCCAAGCTTGAATGAAACTAAGTTAAATAAACATCATCGAAACTTATCTTCCACTCGAGCGTTTACTTAACTTGCTACAGAATAATATACTTCACTACATTATTAAAATGCATTTTTATTTAAAACTAGCTTCTGGACACGACTTCGTCCTCATCCCCGCGATATTACTTCGTTTTTGCATAGCGATCTTTCACTTTTTTTGTTTTTGTCTGGCTCCTTAGAATCATAGCGTGATGTTAGCCTATAATCTTCCCCAAGAATTCGGGTAGAAAATGCAAAAATATTTTAGTACTAGTAGTTCCAGAGATTAGCGTGTTCAAACAAACAAACAAACGCTTTATTATAGAAAATAACCTCGCTGTAAGTATGCGTTGAGTAAATAAAAACGCCAATTTCTTCATAAATTGCATGTTACATCATCTTGCTTGCTTCAAAGGGATTCTTGGTTCCAACAAATACCCTGCTTTAGGTAGGTACATATTTTGTCTTTATTAAAAATATGTGAAGCAAATATTTATTTTCTTGGAATAGGGTAAATAAATTAATATAGCTGCTTGATGCCAGTAAAGCTTAGGATTTACGTTATAAGAGTACACTTTTATAACCCAAAGGAGGGGCAGTAACGCCTCATTTTCAAGATGGAATCTCCGATCGAAAGGTCTTAAGTCCGAGCTCGACTGTTTAACAAAGTGGGGACCCCTCTCAGTTTACCCAAAGAGGTTATGAAAATAATTATGGACTCCTTTATTTTTTATTTAATGTGCAATCTCTTGAAGCTTTTGCTTTGTACTAAGATATTTCATAGAAAGTACAGTCCGTTCACGGTATTTTACCTCTAACAACAATAACCTAACGGCAACCTTATTGTAACGAGAATAAAGATCACTGTGATTTTGAGAGACTTGTTCGTTGCAGCAACCTAACGATAACCTTATTAGTGTGTGTCTAATGATTGATGCAATATCAGAGTTAACATAACTGTAAATGGACTGTATATTGTGATTCGTCATGATTAAATAAATTAACTGAACGCTCAAAATATAAAATTGGTCACGAATTCATAATCAAATCAACCACAAACAAGAATCAACTCAATTGGACAAGCATAATAGCGGACATTAAAACGGACGAAACGGAGGAAACTACTAGCCTCCCATAAACTATTTCCCTCCGCAAATAATCTCCACGTCCATCGATCATTGCCCATTGACCGCCATAATTATTGCTTGGAGCGTCACATAGTTCGATGGCGAAATTTTCCAAACTAGCTCTCCCCAACTCATCCCGAATCTGTCGTTAAACTTGGAACATTCCAACTAGACCCAGACAGTTCGCGAACTCGTTATATTGGCTGTTAGACCTTTACTTATCCTTTTCACACTACACATTGTACTTAGAATTCGGAAACGATATGTAGTAGAAACATAACATTATGATTTCCACGTAGGCGCTGAAATTTTATAAATATTTGCAGTGTGCTAGCAATCCACGCAGAATTTTAAAGCGATATGGTATTTAAATTTAATATGAATCTATTACGAGTTTTTAAACGAAACTTCAGACTTTTTATCTATACCTAGATAAGAATTCTAGCAAATGGAGTCTGATATTTGTGCAAAATCTTGGAGGGTAAACAAGGCAAATAAGTACTAAAAAGGTGCTTCGCCTAAAAGTTTACTCCGAAAAGCCAACTTAAATGTAAATCCCTTACTATCAGGGAAATTGCTAAAGACCTCATTCTCTCAGCTCGCTTATATAGAGGGTTCATAGCGAAAATCTCATTACCAGGTAATCGACGGCTCCAAGATGAGGTCATTCAACTGCAGTTTCCCGCACACGACGCACTGCCTGGCAACTGGCGAAATCATGATTTCGACGATGGGAGATAAAGACGAAAACGGAAAAGGGGATTTTGTGCTCATCGATTCGAAGACTTTGGAAATGACAGGTGAATTATGAACGCGCCTTTACACAGTTTTAGCAGAGGGGCGACCTAATAGGCGATATATTGAAAACAAAAAACGTAAATCGTTTGTTTATTTTTTTAGGAACATGGACGAAGGGAAATAAATTGGCCAAGTTTGGCTACGATTTCTGGTACCAGCCATATCATGATGTGATGTTTGCTACTGAGTGGGGTACACCTAAAAGGTTCAAGACGTGAGTATATTAAATAACATAGATATAAAAAATAATGTAAAAAGACCCATCACATAGCCCTCAACTACGCATTTTGTACATCAAACTAAATAACTTTGTGTAAAAATAATTGCTGGGAAACGACTTATATTTTTGGAGTGAAAAATCGCTATTTACGTTTTTGCGCAACGTAACGCACGCAAAACATTGTGCAATGTGCGTGTGCATTGTACATGTACAGACGCCAGCACATCAAGCTACTACAATATGTCAAATATATTTAATAGATTTTCAACTTTATCGCTAAAGCATAAGGTTCAAAGTTGATTGGGAAAATTTGACTGTTTGTGGCAGTTTGATGTGCGTATTTACAAGAGATTCTCGGCTTTGTAAGTGTCTTTTATACCCGTTATTAATATCGACAATTTACAAAAGTATTATTATCAAAATTCTCAAGGTGACTATAAATTACGAAGTTAAACAACTCCCGAAATACACAGCATCAGACTCACTTAGCCAACATAATTAAATTTAATTATTTATCTAGTCGTCAAATGTCTCTTCTAGAACAATAATCTACTTGAAACCTATTATATTCACGCAAAACTATTACAGGCCGTTCCGAAAAATACGTTGTTACGCAGAACACTACAGGAGTTGGTTCATTTGAATATAATCTAGTCCTTAATGAAGATCAGGCCTAATATAGTTATTACAGCTAAAGCTCATTAGGCCTAGCACGAACTCGTGGAATAAAGGCTCTCCAAACAGGCGCGTTATATCGGTCGATAATATCGGATGTGTCATTGCGATAATGCACCCCGAGTCTTTGCCACACAGCTGCGTTTTTATCGTCCGATCTTTCTAACGTGTGCATGTAACCAACAATACAGTCCCCCCACCCGTACTTCACGTTATTACGTTATTAACGCGGGTGTGTGTAAGATCGCATGCGTCCTAACCTAATACAAGATATTCTACGACCTCTTATCGGAATATCGCAGGACGGAGGAACGCAAGCGTCCTAATTCTATGGCGTCATTATTATCGCAGCAGTGTGTAACTCCGTCCGCCGTCCTAATCCTAATACAAAATGTACTGAAAAGAGACATCGCAATATAGCATCCGATATTATGGACGCGACTTTGGGGGAGAGCCTTAAATGTAAATTCTAACAATTTTTTAAATTGAAAATACTTGTTTCGCACATAACATTTACCTAAGTAAATGTTATATACAAAACTAGTATTTTCAAACAGCCGAAAGACGTCCACTGCTGGAAATAGGCATATAACTAATTATATGCCAGCAGTGGACGTCTTTCGGCTGAAATGATGATGATGATGATTTATTTAGTTTACGACTTTATGCATATCTATGGGTGATACTAATTGTACTTCTCACAAAAATATAAGCCCATTGATAAGGAAGAATCAATAAAAAAATCAATAAAAAAAATAAATAATTAAAAATAAAAAAATCAAACAATTATTTTTTATTTTTATTTTTCTCAATTTAAGTTTTAATTTTTTCGCTCCGTACCCACTTTATTTTCTAAGCTATCTGTTAATGGAAGTCCCGTCAAAATCGGCCCAGCCGTTTTGAAGATTAGTAAATTTAAATTTTACTGGAACACACGGTCAGAGACAAAAAATTTAAAAATTGTTTTTTTTTTGTTATAAGTACTACTTACCGCTTATACATTCATATTATGCATTAAGTAAATAGCTGTAATTTTGACATTACAAACAGACCAATTTTATTTATTTATATTATATTTATATAGATTACAAATAGACCCTTCCATTTTACACATTATACAAACAAACACATCCACAAATAGACACATCCAGATGATCCAGATTTGAAAATCGATCTAATTTACTTTACGTTTCCATCGCGCGTCTGTGCGAGGGCATCTAGTAGCAGCTTTGTGTGGTATTTTATTTCGATCTCCTTTATTACTGATCTCATCTAAGGGCACTATTATGTCTTTTTAGTATTTTCTCTTTAGCAAAATTTTTTTTATCACCACCTAAGAGTTTACTGATAAAAAAGATAAGTTTTTATTTTTTGTCGTCAACAAATTCACCTAGTGAATGAGAAAAAACAAAGGTTCTTTTTCGTTTCTCAAATAAGAAAAGTAGTATTTTATTCTGCGATTAACCTGGTTTAGAATTTTATTAGTAGGACGTATTTTCTTTAAACAAGGCTGTGTCGAAAACTAAAGCAAATACTTACTTCCCCAGCGGTTTTCACGAAGAAGATGTACCCAATAAGGACCACTACGGAACCTCGTTGAATATTTATAAATGGTCAACGCACGAGCTGCAGCAAGTCATAGATTTGGGCCCCGAAGGCTGCGCACCCCTCGAGATCAGATTTCTCCATGATCCCAAATCCGCGCAGGGATTTGTTGGGTGTGCGTTGAACGCAAACCTTTACAGGTACGAGATTTATAAGGATTACTGTTATTGCAACCTTGTGGAAGTTTTGAACGTTGGGTTTCTTTTGGTATTGCCTGTTTTTATTTGGGGATAAACATTTTAAAAGAGAAGCTTATGCCATACGCAATTACCTTTTGGAAGAGGCAACTAGAATCAATTCTATTTTATTGTGATTGTTGACTTTCAAATGTTCTTTTGATGACCTACTTAAAATAAATGATTTGACTTTGGCTTTGTTGCGCGATCTGTTTAAATTTAAATTATAATTAATTAATTATAGTTAATTTTAATTTAATTTATTATAATAATAATATAATACTTAATATTTATAATTTAATTTATTTTTATTATCATATAAGTTGTGTAACAAACCATTGATATAAGTATCAATGGTTTGTTATATAATACTAACTTCATAATATACAAAAAGGTACAACAAAATACAAATTAAAGTTGGACAGATAGTGTCCCACAAGAGCAAAGTTAAGAAAGAAATAGACCGAAGGGAAATGGATCACTGTGAATATTTCACAGGTACTAAAAGGAAAAACTAAGTAAAAGCTTTCAATTAACTTTAGGTTCTACAAAACATCAGATGGAACGTGGAAAACCGATAAAGTCATCGACATACCATCGAAAAAAGTTTCCAAGGATGGCTCTGAGTCCGAGATTAACGGTAACTTTTCTTGTTTCTCTTTTATTTTTCTCTAGTTACTCAACATTTCCTTTCGGGTACCTAAATGTTTTGTTTCGCTTCATAAAACTTCGAAAACACACGAGTTTTGGCAACATTTTTATTCTCATAGCCTGCCTCAGCCATTCATAGAATTCAAGCTGCGGAACAATTGCGCTTTCCAGCGCTTCAAATCATAAATCTAAGTGATCCACACGTACAAATTTTATGAAGTCTAAAACTTTTCTGGCTGCAATTCAGTTGATGTTTCAGCGGAATAAAACATTTTTATCATATTTCAGGTTTATTGGGAGATATCATAATATCCTTGGATGACAAATATTTATATGGTTCTTGCTGGTTACATGGTGAAGTGAGACAATATGATATTTCGGATCCTGAACACCCAAAATTGACTGCAAAAGTTCAACTTGGAGGTGTTATCGCCTCAGACCCTGACACTAAACTGATCGAGGATAGAGAGTCAAAGGTTAGAAATTCCTTTCTTCCAATTGTTCAAATGAACGCCTCATGACTTCACACAATTATGTTTTCGCCTCGTCATTCTTTTCATTTAGAGTTTTTACCCTCTGATGTTTGCTTAATTACTTTTCAACGTTTGTTCCATTTGTAAGTGTCGTTGAAGTTTCCATTTTATTAATATCATTTTACTCATTTGTGTTATTGCTATAAAGTGCTTGATCATTTTTGTTTACTTTTTCATTCGGTCTTGATAAAAGTCGAGTGATTAATTTTGTACGTACTTATATTGTTATTGACACAGTTATCATTAGTGTTGATTACATTGCGTATAAATAGTTATTTATCTCAAATTATAATAACATAAGTACCATCATCTGCCTAGCCTTTTTCCAACTATGTTGGGGTTGGCTTCCAGTATAACCGGATGCAGCTTAATAACAGTATTTTATATGGAGCGACTGCCTATCTGACCTCCACAACCGAGTTACTGGGTACGATACCCCTAGGTAAGACTGGTTGTCAGACTTTCGGGTTACTGACGACCCGTAACGACTGTCAATGATCCACGTATGACAGCCAGGACCAACGGCTTAACGTGCTTTCCGAGGCACGGAGGGGTCTTGGTATGTGAAGATGGTCACCCATCCACGGACAAACCGCGGCAAGCGTAGCTTAACCTGATCGATCGACCCGTGCGGCTATTATTACTTAGGCACAAGCACCTCTTGTAATAACATACCATGTCACCTGTACTCCTCGAAGGGTTAAGCAGAGGGGTTATATTGTAGGTACCTATACCCACATTTCACCAGTTTTGTTTAAGTCCCATGTAATGGGCAAGCCTATTGCGATAACCCGGGCAAAAATCCAGACTCCGGGCTGCTACTGAGAAATGCGAGATAGAAAAACGCAATTACACTTTGCCCGATATGGTATCGAACCCCCAAGACCTCATGCTCAACAGTAGCACTTGCGACCACTAAACCGACAAGGCAATTTTGTCATAATCACACTAATATTATAAAGGCGAAAGTTTATGAGTGTGTTTGTATGTTTGTTACACTTTCACGCAAAAACTACTGAACGGATTTGGATGAAATTTGGCACACAAATAGTTTATAACCAGAATTAACACATAGGATACTTTTTATCCCGATATTCCTGGGGGATCAAAACTTATGCGGGTGAAACCGCGAGGCGTTGCTAGTTACATCATAATTTGTATTTACAGGTACTCGTACAACCTGAGCTGGTATCAGTGAAAGGCAAGAAATTACAAGGCTCTCCTCAAATGCTGCAACTTTCTCTTGATGGAAAGCGTTTGTATGTCTCATCCTCCTTGTTTTCTCCGTGGGACAAACAGTTTTACCCAAAAATGGTTCAAGAGGTAAGGCCCTATTTTAGTTTTATTGCAAGAACGGTATTAAGCTGACGTCACATACGCCTGCCTTTATTTTATTAACTTGATGTTTGTCTTTGAATAGTAAGCACCGGTGTAGAAAAGCTAAAACAAAATTCACTTAACCCTAATACATCACATGTTCTAAATAACCCCTTAGCTAAAACTTCTACAGATTTTAACTACAAAATTCTTAAACTCATTGCGGATCCCAAAAATGTACAGCGCGGGGACTTTATTAAGAGTCACGCGGCCGAGTATGTGAAGCCTGTAGACAAAGTATTTTATTAGGTTACGTCCACTTTCACCCCAGCACAGACCGCAATAAACAGCCCTTATCTCTTATATCAAAACCTTCGACCCCCGTCTTATTTACGTTCTCGCCCTTTATGCAATGTTCTACAAAAATAAAGTTATTTTTGTAAGATACATTTTGTGAAATATGTCACCTGGGATGGTTGAATAATTCATGAGCCACGTCGCATATTTTGTCATACAAATAACTGACAGCAGCTGTCATTTTAAACCAAGTACGGACTTTCTTTCTTTGGTTTAATATTATCTGAAACAGGTTTGAATTAGATTTTATGGGATGAATATAATTTTCAGATCAATAGCGAAAAAAGGATGTTGTCAATTAATTATGCAGGTCTGTTGCTATGATTTATTTAATGGAACATGGTTTCAGAGGAATTTGAACTGCGCTTAATTTAAAAATTTAAACATCGATGTTTATTAACCTCATTTAGATTCAATAATCTATTTTCCTTGGTTTGACAAAGTCAAAGTAAGATCATTCATTTCATATAGGCATATAAAAGGCACTTTTGAACGTCAACATTTATGAAAAAACCCCTTCCAAAATGTTATTTGAAAGAAAGAAGAAAGAAAGAAAGAAAATACGTTTATTTGCGGTAAACATGACGCAAAAAAGAACAAAACAAAAAAAAACAATAAGAAAAGGTTGACATGCGTCACATCCACGCCAAACGGCTATTTCGTACGGAGAAGAATCAAATGGGCAAGAAACTCCACTGTTACTCTTAATAATTATATGCGAAGACGACGCACCTAGACTAAAATTTTTACCACAATAGGTAAAAATAATGAAAAACAAATCAATGACAGGTAAATTAATTATGTGATAGATACATGGTTCTCACATATTTACAAATATTGAAAAAGTAGATGATTTTCCATAAATAATGATTTTGTGACAATTCTTTTACCTTACCTTACCTTATACTATTTATCTGATTCATCAAGCATAACAAATAAATCCACGAACAGTTCTTATTCACAAATATTTTTCCCATACGGAACAAAACCCGGAATCCTCTCGGAATAGATCCGAAAATTATTTTTCTGCTGAATCCCGCAAAATTCAAATACATTTGTATTGTATCGCCAGGGTGGGTGGATAGTAAAGTTGGACGTGGACACGGTGAATGGAGGCATGAAGTTGGATCCGGACTTCCTTGTTCACTTTGGGAACGAACCGGATGGGCCGGCCTTGCCACATGAAATGAGGTACCTACGAACTTTTTAACGTTATAAATGGAAGTTGTGATAGGTATGTTTAGTTTGGTGTTCGGTTTTAATTACACATGTTGTTCCTTTTTCAGTTTAAAAAAATACTTTTTTGTTCATTGTGTTTAGAAGTTAGGTTTTAGTTTAGAAATAATTGATCAACAGAAAGAAAATTTCTTTATTCTGCAAAAGAGTGGAACTCTCTACCTGCGTTTGTGTTTCCGAGTGCATACAACCCGAATCTCTTCAAAGTAAGAGTGAACAGGCTTCTTCTGGGTAAGCTCACTCCATCGTAGACTTTGTCTCTGTCATCTCTGACCTAGACTAGAGTCAAGAGCAAACTCATATCAAATAAAAAAAAAAAACAAGACGCAAAAAAAATGGACAAAATACAAAGTAGTCCAAAGACTCGTATTAAAAACCTTAAAAGTTACATGTTTTTGCTTGATGTCAGGGCAGGTCAAAATTTTCTGGTTTGTATTAATCCAAAGACGATATATGTATATTGCGTAATGCGTTGCGACACTGGTAAATGATACACACTGGCACTTCTAGTTTTGATTGCTCCAGCCTTTGTTTTTTTTTTCACTAAAACATTAATTAGTTTTACATTAATTGTATATTCTTATTTAGTTCAACTGTCCTAGGAAAAACACAAAAATCTTTCTGAAAGGATAACTGCCCATATGCTACGATATAAATACCGATACATCTTATTTCCAATAAGCATTTTTGATAGTGTGTTTGAATAATGAACCGTTTACCAACAATAGATTTACACGACGACACATCAAGCTATGCATTTCCAGTTTTAGCTGACCTTTAGAAGGCAGCTTATACTGGAAATGTATAGCTCGGTATGTTGCCGTGCGTAGGTACCTACCTACATTTGGAAATTATCTTTCTCGCAGATACCCGGGAGGAGACTGCACCTCTGACATTTGGCTGGCTGAACAATAAATACTTTGATATAATTGCTTAGTAACATGTGCCAATATTTTTGTATGCGTGTTAAAATAACAATAATATTTCTTATTACATATATCTACGATTTTTCATATAAAAGTACCTACATTAGTAAGGCATAATTTTATTCGACGTAAATAAATGATTATATTGTATAATTGAATTTTATATAAAACGAACGTAATGCTTTTAGGTAGGTATTAATAAAATGTATAACTAATAAAACTTGAAGTTTTAATTACTTTTAACAGATGTTATTCCTTTACAGAAAAAAAAAATAAAGAAAATATGTTTATTTGCGGTTAACATGAAGCAGAGAAAGAACACAAACAAAAAAGAACATGTTGGTGGAATATATCATGCGTCATATCCACGTGAAACGGCCATCACTCAGCATAATGCGACCCTATGTGACCCTATGTGAGATAGAGCCTCAACGTTGCTTTTAAGCGACAGCCCGCGTTGCATTTCTTTGTAGCATTTGTTTGTTATTAATTCAAGACCGAAACAACTTGAAATCTTTTGAATACAATGAACCATAATCAGCCTATAGCGTTCCCACTGCTGGGACATACGCCTCATCTCTGTAATTATGGGCCGTTTTAAGGCTCCTTCAGACAGACGCGACACGACACGCGACACAAAGGCACCACAAGTCGCGCAACGATCGGTGCCTTTGTGTTGCGCGCGATTATATCGCGTGTCGCGCCTATTTGTAGGAGCCTTTATACGACACGGGCTTGTCTTCGACTTTTTGGTTCTAGGGCATGGCCGGTTTCCTGTTTTCCTTCACCCTTTTTTAGAGCAGTGTACAGTGAAAGTAAAGAATACTTTTCATTGAACCCACATTTGAAAGCGTGTAAATGCTAAATACTTCAATAATAACAATCATTAACATGTGCTAATTCAGGCATATTTTCCATTCAATTACACGAATTTCGCCAGCATTGGGTCCAACTGCATCGCAGTGGTCGAATTAGCAACTTTTCCATGTAGGTAATTGTAGGCACGGGTTCCAGGGAATACACTTAACTGCCCTATCGTGTTTAATGTTCCGGTGAATATGCATTCAAACGTGCTGTTAAGTGAGCTGTTTGACACTGCATGTTTAGTGGAATCTAATTTTGGTATATGTGTAAAATGAGTCTACAAATAGGTACGTTTAATGCTTGCGTACTGCGGGGTAATTGCGTCACACACTATCAGTAGCAAATAGGCTTTCATTGTGACAGAACAGAAACATTCATTGCGTTATCTATGTTGCTGAGCAGACAAACTTTTCGAACGTATAAAGCAATAGTTTAGCGATATCCTTCAAAATGATTCAGATAAGATTGAAAGTGTGTTAGGCAATTAAGATGTTGGTTGTAGTCCGCGGTTGTACTCGCAGCCCAATGGCAGGTACAGATCAGTTAACTTATTAGTGTTCCATTTCATGTACATACATGAAATGGTACTACTAAAGGCTCCTTCAAAAAGGCGCGACACGTGATAAAATCGCGCGCGACACAAAGGCACCGCAAGTCGCGCAACGAGCGGTGCCTTTGTGTCGCGCGCGATTATATCGCGTGTCGCGCCTGTTTGTCTGATTGTTTAAGGCTCCTTGCCTTAAGTCGTCCTAATTAATGCGATGCAACACGAAATGTAACGCAACAACGAGGCTTTGTTTAATAGTTTGTTACAGTCATACGTTCCACCAAGTTCCACCAGTTTAAATCAAAGATTAATTCATCTAAGTATATACCAGATTGCAGTTCCGGCGCCATCATTTTGACCAAACTTATAAAAGTATCTTAATGTTGTACACACTAAGATACTGTTATAAGTGAATTTCAGCAAGTCAGCAGTTGCGTCTGCCGTTAAAGCGTGTCGTTCGTCTGTATGAGCACTTAGAAGATCTTCTTACATAAATAACAATCATTATATAAAAAATCGTGTAACTGTTTATACGTGATTTTTGCGTCAAGGATTAGTAGGATACTAATCCTTGACATGAAAGCGGTTAACGGTCACACAATAAAGCTACGGACTCCTATAAAAGTGGTGACCGCACAATACCTACGGCAGCAATGGCAGCTGTCGTGAAAATTATAACAGAAGCAAAAATTTTAACTGCTATGTACGCCCTATCGCGTCAAAAGGTAGACGTTCTGTTTCGTTTTTACACCTCTGACACACAATGACGAAGTGACTTGATTTGATTGTTATGAAACACTAATAAAATAATGTGTGAGCACTCTTCTCAGTATGGATACTTTTCGCGTGACTATAAACACGGTGAGGGCAAATCTGGCGATTTAAATCTTCAGGCAGCGGAGATAGACTTTACGGTGTTAAAAACGCTCTGTATGAAAACATTAATTTTGCTTTCATACCTCGCTTTGGCGTTTGTCCACCTCCATTGTCAACAGGACTTCAACGAGAACGAGATGAAGGCGTCGAAGTAGTGACACACACCTTTACTATGGCCGCGTGTCCAACGCTGGTTGTCACCCCAGATATCACGTTCGGTACGAATAATCTCGTTTTTCGTTGACGTCCCGTTGACGGTGGTAGTGGACAAACGGTGTATGGGCTGTTTAAATAAGAGAGTTTTTTTGATAACTTAATGTCAAATACAAAATGACAGATTTTTGTGACGGCCGTTATAATATGACGGCCACCGCACTTCACCGTAGCTTACCAAACATCTAGACGAACTTCATTTTGTGAGATGATTTTATTGCGATTCGTGATTCACAGAACTGTTGGTCATTGCTTTATAACCATTACCGTGAGAAGGGCAAATAATTTTATCAGAATAAACAGATATTGCTATCTGTTATGTTTGTCGTGGATTCTGAACGGAACGTCAAGCTGAACCGACTTGGGAGTGTTCAGAAATGGTGGTTGCAGAAATGTTCGCGACAAACTCATTGATAAGTTCACCGTTGACATTTCGATAAACTTCGTAGGTACATATTTTGCGAATGTACAAATCTGAGGTATAATTTAGCAGCTATAATAAAATACTTGAAATCCTACTAGGTAATATGTGAAAGTTTGCAAAAACAGCTTAACGGATTTGGATGAAAAACAAATCATACATCAACATCATACTATAATAAATCATTGTCGGGCCGAGAGAATTTCATTTTGCCCCAGATAGTTTTTTAACCTGGATTGACACAGGATACTTTTAGTCCGACATATATGCGGGTGAAGCCGTGGACAAAAGCTAGTAATACTATCAACTCGTAAACTCGTATAGACTCTTGTTAGGATAGCAACAAAAACAAGCATTTTTTTGAACCTCCACAGAAAACTTGGGTAATTTTTTTACACAATTGATCAACTTATGATAAAACTTCGCAAGCAATGTGAAATGACTACCAAGGGCTGCGGGTGTCAAGACGAGCTGCTTCTCATACGGACAACAGTAAGTCACTTGCTAACGCGTCACCAGTCCTGACTCAGCATATCAGTATACAGGAAAGTTTTATAAAAACGTGGCTGTTATTTTTGTGAATTGATGTGTTCCACGCCAACGAAGTCACAGGCAGGAGCTAAAAAATAGAATAGGTACATATTCCTCGAAGATAATAAAAACGTGTGGGCTCGGGGGACTTCCGGCAGGAACGAAGTTCAAAATGAAAATCCAACATAGTGGCTGCGAAAATTTGAAAATATTCCTCAATCTTGGATTTTTATTTTGACCACACTATTGTCTTCAGCACCCTCGAAGACAATTAAAACGATACCCATGACTAAAAATTTCAACATTTTAGCAGCCGCCATCTTGGATTTTCATTTTGACCTTAGTCTCTCTCTGAACCTCTCTATTATTGTCAGTGGGATTGTCCGAAAGGGTTACCGCTGGCCCGGAACATATAGAGCTAAGGAAGGATCACGGGTGGGTTTTAGTCAGTAAGAGTCTGACACTCCCTTCCGCTCCACCCAGAGCGGGAGGGGTCATTTAATGATTTCCCATCCTGAAAAAAAAACCTCTCTATTTTATGTAATAAAAAATCGCATGGAGGGGCATAATGCTTTTACGTTACCAGATGATTTCTCTCAGTTTCTTGTATTCTTTCCAATAATTATTAACAAGGACAAACGTTTTCCCTTTACCAAAGGAAAAGATACAATTGGGTCACAAGATATTACGTTAGAAAACGCTTTGCTCTATATAACTTCATAGTTTGATATTTCTTTGAAGTCAATATATACTTACTTTCTAACATAAAAATATCGTATAAATAAGTTAGCACTATAGCTACTATTTTCGTGTGTTCGAAAAGATAAAGCAGGTCATTTATTTTATAGCGAAGCCGTAAATGTGACGTGCGGTATCGTAGTTTACATATTGTCCCCCAAACGATCCGATACGAAATTTATTTCTAGCCCTAAACAATATTAGAGCACCTGATCTTGATAGGGTCCCGATATTGAAAAGCTGGTATAAAAATGATGTAGTGTAAATCGGTTTTGTTTCCAATAACAACGGAGCTGCCGCTTCAAACCAAGGTTAGGTAAGAAACACGTTTTGGGCTGAACAATTTGTTGCTAAGTTAAAAATAGTAACAGTAGAGTATCCGATATCTTTTCGACGTTAGTCTTCCTTGTCTGGCGTAATTAATTCAATTATTAATTTTCTCTGCTGAGCCGGCCTTCAAAATTCTTAACGATGAAAGAACAGTCGAATCTTCTGACGGTTAAACCAATGGAGTGGTCCATTGGTTTATCCGTCAAAACTTTCAACTGTAATTTAAGAGATACAACTTTTCGCTTATAGCGTATAGCACTCGTGGGTTGCAGCTGAAAATCAGCGTCAGGTGTGTCACTTTGTGTTGTAATCTGACATTATGCTGAGCTGATGCCCTTTTGGCATTGTAATCTTTGTTTTCTGTTTTTATAGTTTTAAGATGTATTTATTTTGCTGTAATGCCAACAATCGCATTTTTGTTTCTTTCTTTCTTATATCTAAAGTTAAAGTCACGTTCATCTACACACTCTTTCAAACTTCCTTCCTCATATACACTGGCAAACATAATTTGTTAAAATGGACTCCACGATATTTCGACACCCCGGAAAAATAGCGCTTGCTCACAGTGTCGAAAAATCGGAACTTTATTTCACACACAATGTTACGGGGTATATGGCACGCCAATATAAACTTTAAAGGCGTACGATATTCTAAAATCAGTGAATAAATTTTATAAAATGTAAGAACTCAATTCCTAAAAAGCGGTAGAAAAAGGGGCCAAGTGCAAGTCGGGCTCGCCCATGAAGGGTTCCGGACCACCCTACAATATTTATATGGAATAAATTAAATAAAATAAGACAAGGTAAAAAATTAAAGGTCTCCTTTTGATTTTTAACTTATTTTTATTGATATAATAGTATTTGTGAAGCGGTCATAGTAGTACACACTCTGTGAACATTTCAAGTGTCTACCTATTACGGTTCAAAAGATGCAGCCCTGTGACGGCTGACGGTGGCAACGGGACCCTATTACGTAATAGGGTCCCGTTACGGAACTCTAAAAAGCACAGCCGTTAACAAACTTTTCAAACGCCATTACTTTTTCATCAATTGCCTTCTTAATTACACTTTCTGGGGCTTAAAAAGACCATTACTAAGGTTTATAGTCCTGTGTAGACCCAAATTCTAATCTTAACACACCAATCGATGGAAATGGAACAAAATAGAAATTACTTTCAGGATAATGAAGGGGCTTAAAAAGGGTCCAGAAATGTCCATGCAGCATTAGCCGTAATTATTATTGGTGTAAGGAAAAATATTGGTGAGTAACTTTCAAGGATTCCAGATATTCTCAAGGTGGGTTTTGAGGTTTTAGACAAAATGAATATAGAACCAGAACAAGAGCATTATTTTCCTGATATTCTTGATATTTTAGTATTGACTAGCTGCGCCCCGCGGTATCACCCGTATAAGTTTTGATCCCGCGGGAATATTGGGATAAAAAGTAAAAGTAGCCATGATATGTTAATCCAGGATGTCAGCTACCTCCATACCAAATTTTATCAAAATTGGTCCAGCCGTTTGAGCATGTAGAAGTAACAAACATATAAACACACATACACATACTCACAAACTTTCGCCTTTATAATAATTATTAGTGTGATATGATATGGATGCATTTCTGAAACTTTTAATATTATTCCGACCTCTGTACAAGATGTTTGCAATGTGGTTTGATTGTTTGATAGACCAACGAAAGAATTTTCTATCTCAGTGTACACTAAGTAAACTTGGTGTGCATTAGCTCATTTGTTCTAAGTCGACCTTTATACGAACTTGAACACTACATTCCACACATAATTAGGGGATAATTTAAAACAAAAGTGTAATAAGGTTCAAGCGATCTCCATACCAAAATTTATCAAAATCGATGCAACAGTTATGCAGTAAAAACGTGACAGACAGGCACAGAAAGTTTCGTACTCATAATAAGTAGGTATGTATTAAATATTGCGCCTGATCTTTCCTTGGTCGTGTTGGATTGCCGTCCCATCGGACTATGAGAGTAAAGGAACAGAGTGCACCTGTGTTTGCGCATACACTTGGGCACTATAATATCATAATATATCCTGCGTACCTGGCTAAAGGCTTCATCAAACAGGCGCGAAACGCGATGTAATCGCGCGCGACAAAAAGACACCGCAAGTCGCGCAACGAGCTGTGCCTTTGGGTCGTGCGCGTTTCGCGTCGCGCGTCGCGCCTGTTTGCAGGAGCCTTAAAGCAATGTTAGTTAGTAGGTATTAAACGTCTATCATTTCCTGCAGTTAGTTAAACCACAGTTTTTTTGTAGGTACGTATTATTCATTATTCCTGGGGCGAATTTCACCAATGAAACTGTGTATCAATTAATGATCAACACAGCTAAATCGCATTTAAGAGCTGTCAGTGTCAATGTTCCACAACAATATCGACACTGATTAGATAGATCTTTAGATGTGTTGGTCGCATTCAGTTTGATTGGTGAAATTAACCCTTAGTCACGACACAATAAGAACAACCAGAGACAGCAGTCATTTAACGATAATAAATCATGACAAAGTACCTATAGGGGTGCTATAAGTTATGTGCTTATAGTAACAAAACCTAACCACTACATTTTCCTTTCTTAAATCTTTTGTTCTTTTTATTTAGCATTTTAATTCCAAATCCACACATTTAGTATATTAGTTAATTATAATTCTTAGAGCATATTTAATTATTTTCTTGCCAGTAGTCAAAGGCATTTTTTTATACTTCTAACTGCCTTCCAAGCACAGAAGTTTTTAATGCTTCAAAGGAGTTGATTTTCCTTTTGCCATGTATTTAATAAAAATGTACCAGCTTTAAACAGAAAACGTTTAAAGTACTTAGCTTATTATGTTTACTTAGCTTTTTAAAATAATATTACATTAAATACGTTTTGAGAAGCTGATACATGTAATGGGTAATTGCTGTTTAGGATAAGACCTCTTCCGTCTATAGGTATAAATAAAATAAGGGCGGGTTAGTCACACCATTTTTGTCTGTTTGTTTCTTACCTTTCACGGCTAAAGCACTGAACTGATCATCCTGAAATTTTGCATATACGTTGTCAGGTGTACAGAAACGGACATAGGGTACCTTTTATCCCGAAAAAAAGTGCTGTTCCCAAGGAAAACAACAATAACGTTATTATGATAATTCATGGCGCCACGTGTCTTTCGAATCAAGAAGAGGACAACATCTGTCGGGTCAGCTAGTAATAAATAAATTGCATCATATAGCGTGTTTTTAATGAAACCATACATAAGCCCCTTTGATAAAAGATTCACAATACTATGTAAAAGTTGAACATCGTTTTTTTCTGCAAGAAGACTGATGCTGATAAGCTAGAGAGGATACTCTCGACGCAATATTCACTCACCATTGATAACACCCACGTCATGATAAGGGTTGCTTTCATTAGCATTCCTACCTACCTGCTTAACTACTTGAATCAGTCTACTAAGCCTTAAGATTTTTTCTTTTAGTATCGGATGCCAGAAGGTCGTAAAAGCTAAGGTACTATTAAAGGCCAAACGCTTTTCATTGCTCTGATATTAGTCGTACGGTTTCTCGGTGCAGGTTCGGAGGCTAAATCCTCAGGTCGAGCTGAAGGTAATTGGGTTTCTGTATCCGAGAAAGCCCCAGTTATAATTCGAAGTAGAACGGTGATCGATAAGCGAGAATAGTCTCCAGTTAAGAGTGGACTTTGTGGAATGTAGACAGGAAGTAAACTGTTGTGTTTTCTATACTAATATTATAAGCACGTAAAAGTTGTATGTTGTTGTTGTTGTTGTGTTGTATGTTGTGTGTTGTTGTTGTTATTGTGTGTTGTTGTGTTGTTGTTGTATGTAAAGTTGTATCTCTGCCAACGCATTTGATAGCCCAATTCTTAAGCAAGGCTATAGGCTCTTTAACATCACGCTATGGTCCATAGGAGCCGAGTAAAAAAAGATTCAAAAATAACGCTAAGCAAATACGAAATGATAGCACGGGCAGATGATGCAATGCGACGGGGTGGGTCGGGGAGCAAGAAATTTCACGCGGACGAAGTTGAAGGCAGAAGCTAGTTCACTATTAAATTGCCACTAGTGTGCACTTCAATTGATATTTTCGAGCAGTAAGTAAACCGCAAACATGGCCAAATGCATCGTAGAAGTGTAGCATCAAAGCCACCGCAGTTGTAGCTGTAGAACTCTTTGTGGAAAAGTTCGCTTGGGAAAGCACTACAGTCGTATTTCTTTCTGTCAACAATACCGATGTTTTTCGGTTTTAATCGTATCATCGTAACTATGAGATATAAAATAGCGAAAATATCAAAGGTGCCGTGGAAGCGGATATGCACGTAGTCGTGCGTGCGTAGCTGCTCATAAGTGCGCGTAGCTGCTCGTAGCCGCTCGTAGCTGCTCGTAGCCGCTCGTAGCTGCTCGTAGCCGCTCGTAGGTGCTCGAAACCGCACGTAGGTGCTCGTGGCCGCGCGTAGCTACTCGTACCAACGCACATGCTCAGTTGAACCAACAGAATCGTATTAGCGTATAGCATTTAGTAAATCACATGCAAATTCAAATGCTATACAACATAAACATGTTGTACAAAACGTTGTACAGACGCCAGCACATCAAGCTACTACAATCTGTCAAATTTCTTTAATAGATTTTCAACCTTATCGCTTAATCATAAGGTTCAAAGTTGACTCGGAAAATTTGACAGTATCGGGTAGCTTGATGTTCGGCATCTGTACATAACTTTGTATACTTGTACTAGCTGACCTGGTAAGCTTCTTACCGCCTCAGAATCAATGTTATGTTAACTTATTAGCTGAATTGAATTCATTATCTTCCTTTTTTTTCGTGAAATTTCCCCATGTTTTAATAGATATTCGGGGCGGAGACAAATCCAACAAATTAAAGATCAACTAATAACAACATCTACTTATCCTACATTCTAGCAAATGAAGATACCATTCATTCATTCATTCATGATGAAAATCGGTCCAGCCGTTCTTGAGATATAAATGCGTTCAGGTTCAAAATGTCCAATTCTCAACGTGTCCAATTCACAAAACGTCCAATTCCCAAAATGTCCAATTCTTAAAATATCCAATTCTCAAAACGTCCAATTCCCAAAATGACCAACTCCCAAAATGTCCAATATTTGAGAATGTGGTTAATTTTGTGCAATAGCTCATCAAAGCGTTTTTTTTTAATACTTACGTCAAACAATAAATACAAAATACTGAAAGAATGAAAATATGTTTTATTTAGAAGTAGCAAATTAAATTAAAAATAAATATTTTATTATTATATATATATGTACATATATAATATTTATTTCAAATTTTTGATTTTCAGTTCTAAGTATGGGGAACCCCTAAAATTTATTGTTTTTTTTTTCTATTTTTTTTGTGAACATCTTAATGCGGTTCACAGAATACATCTACTTACCAAGTTTCAACGGTATAGTTCTTATAGTTTCGGAAAAAAGTGGCTGTGACATACGGACGGACAGAGAGACATGACGAATCCATAAGGGTTCCGTTTTTTGCCATTTGGCTACGGAACCCTAAAAACGTTCAAAATCTAGTCGCAATCACATCTCAGCGACAATCAATGTCAAAAACTTGTCAAAAATGTAGGGAAATTATTGTAATTTTTGACAGATTAAGACTTAGATCAGATTGTGAATGTTCTTAAAAGTTCGTAGTTTTAAGAGTGTTAGTGGAAGAGCTCAGAGGGGCAATTCTCGTGAATTGCCCCTCTGAGCTCTTCCACTAAGGGCGCATTCGACCAAACTTTTATACCTAGAATAAGTCTTATCCTGAGAATAAATTTTGAATTTTTGACAGATTTTCCATAGTAGAACTGTCAGACGTCAATTTTATTCCACGTATAAAAGATATCTGACTTTGGTAAAATCAGCCCTAAGTAAGTAAACAATACCTTAAAAGAAAACTCGCTATTGGCTAGTTAAATGTTGAAGTGCACTGTCTCAACACATAACAAGATTACTCGCAGTTCTAGAGATGAAATCAAAATTTACGAAAATAAAATATAAACTAGAAGGAAACTGAGCAACTTTACAGCGGAACTCAAAATAAGTCAGTTTGTAAGGCACGTGTCCCACTATCGACGATAAGCGAGAAGCGAGTAGAGCTAGTAAATGTAAACGAATTGGCGAGCAGCGAGCAGCAAACGTCTTATCCGTCGCTGAGCGAGTTTTTTCTTTGATAGCTCTTGTTGGTGCGACATACTACTGAAGAGAGAGTTCTCGCCGGCAGTGACAATAGTGAGCTATCAACTAGTCCAGGATGTATAAAAAGATACATCACATAGCCGCCAACTACGCATTATGTACGGACGCCAGCACATCAACCTACCACAATCTGTCAGATCTCTTTAATAGATTTTCAACTTTATCGCTAAAGCATAAGGTTTAAAGTTGATTGAGAAAATCTGACAGATTGTGGTAAGTTGATGTGCTGGCGTCTGTACATCAAACTAAGTAAAATAGCATAAAAATAATTGCTGAGAAACTTTTATTTTTGGTGTGTAAATTTGCTGTTGTGCAAAATATTGTGCTTATATGCATGCAACGGTACAGGGGTCGCAGGGGTATTTAAAGTTGTGTTATAACATTAAAACTTGTTTTCGTAAAAAACAGTCAGTAACAGTTGGAATTTTGACCTTCAATATCTCCGTAACCAAAAGGTTCCCAGGTATGGTCCAGTACAAAAAAATTACTACAATTACGGGGAGTACAAGTGACTCTCGGCTTCGCTATGTGACTTTTTACACCAGTTGTGTATGCCAGCACATCAAGGCTGGGTAGCCTTGATGTGCTGGCTTACACAACGGGGAAATTTGATAGTTTCGGGTGAAACAGTAAAATTTTCCAAATCAACTTTGAACCTTATGCTATAGCGATAAAGTTGAAAATCTATTAAAGAAATTTGTCAGATTGTAGTAGCTTGATGTGCTGGCGTCTGTACCTCTTGTATTGGCACGGTAACTACATCAATTGTGCGTTTCTTGAGCGAGAAAACAGTTGATACCTAGTCGCTTCCTCGTGGGCGGTGGGACAGTGCCTAAATTCGTTTTAGTAGTGAAACTAAAGAAATTGAGTTATGAAACAGCACAAAGATTTATTATGACGCCTTATGGCATCCCTCGCTTTATATATAGTAATAAAAAACTGACCTAATTCCGCCAGCCAGTCTTAATCCTTTGCGTTGCTTATTTTGAATAACTTATTCAGATTTAATGGCCCTGAAATATCTCTAAATCTTGAGATAGCAGTAAAATAAATTATAGAATGAGGAAGAGTGCTCGTCCATTTTGTTTATCTACAATAACAGATTACTTGGTTATACATTTCTTTAAAAGAAAATGGAGCGTTCTTAAAGTTGATGGATTTCTTTTGCAGAGGACATTAGGAGTTTAGAAAGAAAGAAAATACGTTTATTTGCGGTAAACATGATGCAAAAAAAGAACACAAGCACAAAAAATAAAAGTTGTGGGTAAACATGCGTCACATCCACGCAAAACGGCTATCGCTCAGCATAATGCTAAGCCCTAGACAGAGCTAGTTTTTAGCGACAGCCTGCTTTGACGTGATGGCATCAACCGATGCAGCATACGATTAAATATAGAGTAGATATTATATTAGTTAAAAGTTTGTTTTCTTTGTGTAAGAAAAATTAAATAAACTTCACAAAATATATGGTTTTTAAATGGGTAGGTGTTTTGTTACCAAATATACAACGAATGAATAAATACATAGTAAGTTATTATTTTTACCACCTTATAATTTATTTTAGTTATCTCATAAATCCAACGCGCAGCGATATAAATTAAACGCACTAGCAAAATTCTCATATTTATTTTACGTAGTTTAATAACGCGCTGCTACTAAACTCATAACGAAAGCACCTAGTTATGGAATAGTTTCATACAAATTTACCATTTCAATTTTATGATATTTTTTTTCTGAATGGCTGACAACGATCATTTAAAATTTGATTTTTTTACCGCTCCACACGGTTTTCGCTACTGGACAAAATATCAAGATTTCTATATTTTATTAATCAACTCTTTAGGTACGTGACCAGAGGGCTGGCCTATTTTTTGGCCAACAACATCGCCATACAACGTGAAAATGCTGCCAGTCTTTTGGCCACTTTTCCTGTTAATAGCGATGCGGAGGAATGTATTGATGCCTTATGATTCTTTTCCTTCTTGATTTATATACATTTACATATTATTAATATTATTTTAAGTATTATATGGAAGTTTTTAAACCTCTTGTTTACGTCGATAAACATTTTGAAATAAATTCTCTAACGGATGATGCAAACCTCATCAAAATTCAATGCATATTTTAGAAGAATATAGCGGCCACACAGATAGACTTTAGGTCTAAACATTCCCTTGAAAAAGTCCAACAAACGTTTTACGAAAACTATAAAACGTCCACCCTTTAAACTGCCTCAAATTATAGCGGGAACGGCCTGGATTTCGGACATAAGGAAGCAAATAACTCTCAGGAAACGTCCCATGTCGTCCATAAGACGTTTCCTTGCGTATTTCACATAGCCAGGCCCCCATCCGTCTCCCAATATGTTCCCGTAATGTTACGAGTTTCGTAATTTGATTCTGCTGAAATATTAACAGAGAAAATTCGGGACGGAAGATAAATGGTGCAGGATGAGGGGAGCTTTAAACACATTTGTATCATTGTCACTGTGTCTTCTCACTAATAATCAAATAGTGATACCGCCAACCTGTTGAACTACTAATTTATTTGGTCGTAGATAATATGTAGTAGATTAAATTTGCAATTACTTGAGGCGCTCATAACGGTTTATTATCATGGCTTGAGTCTGGAACGGGCTGCTTAAAGTTTTCATTCAGAGTTTGAGACTTAGGTATGGATTTTAATAACTATGTTATCCTCCGTTCTTATAGGTACCAAGGTATCTGCGATTGGCGTGAGTATATTATCAGAGTCAGTGCAAAATAAAACACAGGGTATTGTGGCAATCAGGGAGATTGACCCACAACCATGGATTTTGTACCTGATTCTGGACCCCTACGTCAAAATGTATGGATAAGCAAATTTTTTTTAATCACTTACGGAATATTCCTACGCTAGGGGGTCCAATGCAGGGACATTTGACCCCCTAGCGTAGGAATATTAATCTTAAAAGGTTTAATGTCGTAAAGAAATTCGATTATTAACTACGGGACAGTTTCCCTGGAATCTTTATAAACTGCTCTAGACGGTGTAAGGAATATCGACGCGTAAACGGTTGCCATTTTAATACAGCTCATGATTCTAGACCCTCAACAAAGACATTTTTAGTCGGTTATATAAAGCAATCTTCTCTTTTATACAAAAGTGCAATACTTACACGATCAAAATGTATGGAACATAATATACAATGTGGAGACGAAGATCATTATCATCTGCCTAGCCTTTTCCAAACTATGTTGGGGTCGGCTTCTAGTCTAACCGGATGCAGATGAATACCAGTATTTTACATGGAGCGACTGCCTATCTAACCTTCACAAGCTAGTTACTGGATAATACGATACCCCTTGGTAAGACTGAATGTCAGACTTTCGGGCTTCTGACTACCCGTAATGACTGTTAAAGATCCACTAATGACAGCCGGGACCAACGGCCTAACGTGTTTTCCGAGGCACAGAGGGCTCTCGGTTTGTAAAAATGGTCACCCATCCACAGACCAACTGCGGCAAGCGTAGCTTAACCTGATCGATCGACCTGTGTGACTGTTATTATTTTACCACGGGCCCCTCGGATACGACAACAATTTAAACTTCTTATATATTTAATGCCCTTCCTTGTCGAATAGGTATATCCAATAGATTAGTCACAGTAATTTGTTTGAAAAAAAAATATTTTACAAATTCTTTGATAACATTTATTTGATAGTTTCCAAATACTATGCACTAGTATCGCCAGTATTTTCATTTGTCGTATTGTTGTCTGAAACTTAACTCTATAAAATGCATATTAAACATACATGTATTACTCACCCAGGCACTAAGAGTTCCTACTCCATAAGTCTTCCGAGACGCGTCCAATCTTTTATGAAGCAATAGATTACATTGAAATTGCTTGTAAACAACTTACGGACGAAGGCTATTTTCAAGCTAGTTTATGTCTGAAAACAGTGTTTTTAACTGGGATAGAAACTAAACTTTTTGATCATCAATTTTATTTTATAATCTATCTAATATCAGCCAGGGAAATTAATTATTTATCAAATTGACACACTACGTAAATTTTCCGTGTAATAGCCATTTCATACAACTGTCTTAGAATGACAGTTGTGATTTCAATACATGGACAGTTTATGTTAGTAGTTAATTTGAAAAAAAATAAAAAATTCCCTGTATTTATATTCAAATTATTTCTCTGCCGGGTATAATAGCTGTTTCATACAACTGTAAAGGGCAGTTGTGATTTTAATATTCGGTCAATTTGATAAACAATAAATTTCCCTGAGTTTACATAAAATATTCAATAAACTTTTCACTAAATGTTTATAAAATGAAAAGTATGTTTTTAAAACAGGCTGTATCTATGTAGGCACCTGTTTCAGCCAAAAGAAAATTGATTCGTTATACAAGACAAGACTCTCTTCACTTATTAATATTTTTTTTTAGTTGGAAATTATCTTATAACTTCTCCCGCTCTGGGCGGAGCGGGAGGACGTGTCAGACTATTACGACTAAAACCGACCCGTATTCCTTCAGTTGCCTGTGCCAGGGGGTCACGGTATCTTTCGAACAACCCACGACCCTGGCAGGCATTGGCCCTGGCGGGCCCCGTCAGTTAGTGCTGATATATTTTTGAGGCGCGCGTGGAACACAAAAAGAAAGAAATAAAATACATTTATTTAACACAGACTAACGCGCAACAACGCGCCGTCAACCCGGGCTTGGTCCTTACTGGACAGCGAGCTGCCCATTGCTCGCCATCCGCAAGCCCGCGTCTATGGTGGCTGGGAATCTGCTATCGATTCCCGACGCCCAGGGCGTCTCCTGCAGCGACTAGGAGCGTGAGGGCGCAAATATTGCCTCTCTCTCACGCGCTCCGCCTCCTCATTCGCGAGCATTACTGCTTAGCAGAAGGAGGCGACGGCCTCCCATGCACTCTCGCTCCGTACCATGGCCTGGACTAGTCCCGGACGGGAGAGATCGCCGCCGTCGATCGCCGCCGTAAGGATGCGGTGGTGCTCTGCCCAAGCTGGGCAGACCTCCACCGTATGCTCCACCGTGTCCTCCAGGCGATCCACACAATGGTAACACCTGGCCGTTTCCTCCCACCTTATCCGGAACAGGAACCTCCCGAAGCAGCCGTGCTCGGTGAGGAATTGAAGGAACCCTTGAAGGTAAAAATATACTTTTAATTCTTATTCCACGTTATATGCTTACACAATAACATTAATTCATTTTCCTTTGTATGTGTTTAAGTAAGTCCCTCTTAATGGCAAACGGCATCGTGGAAGGCCCAAACGGAGATGGCAGGATGAGCTGGACTCCTTCAACAACAACTGTTTCTTAGCAGCTTTGAACAGAGAGAAGTGGAAAGAGAGTAGGGAGGCCTTTGTCCTGCAATTGGACATCACAGGCTAATAATAATAACATGTGTTTAAGTACAGATGTCCGACACGAAGTCCACGAACACGAACGAAGCGAAGCGAAGCGCCACGCGCGCGCGCGCATTTCGTGACGAAACGTCACGAAGTCCGTTTGGCTATGAATGTTGTCAAGCGTGCACATGCACATTGTGATCAACAGAGACTCAAAACAATGGGTGAAGTAAAACGGTACACATTCGCGGAAATAGCCTCATGCGACGGCAGCAAGGGGCAGCCGCTGTGAGAGCGCGCTTGTCGGGATACGTCACTACTACAATCAAAGCCGAACGGACTTCGTGAAATAGAATATCTGTACTTACTTTGAATATAAGTATACTGAAGAGTTATTCATATACATGTTGACGTCTTACGGCAGAACCCAATTTCCCATCTTTTTTTTTTTGTTCAAAAATATACAGACATTTAAAATATAATAAAGGCTCCTTCAAACAGGCGCGACATGAGACGCGACACAAAGGCACCGCAAGTCGCGCAACGAGCGGTGCCTTTGTGTCACGCGCGATTATATCGCGTGTTACACTATAATACACTTTAGTCTATGATCAGATATTGAACATCTGTGCCTAAACTAGATACAAAATATCTCTATTTCTGACATCAGCGCTCTTCTCCCTTAGGCGACACTTTGAAATTAACTTTGACATCTATTCACATCTATCTATTACCAGTTTTGGCATACTGGAGGTAGAAAAACCTATCTATTTCTGATTTTAAAGGGCTTACATGACCTAAAGCGCGTTCACTGTCCGGGTGCATAGAAAAGAAAGAGAAGCGCGATGACACAACGCTGGTAACTTATTGCAAAATCTGAAGCAATTATTTAATTACTAGTATTTTAGTATGTTGCTTGTAGAATAATCTGACAAAAAAAAACCGCAAGTCGTGCAACGAGCGGTGCCTTTGTGTCGTGCGCGATTCGCGTCACGCGTCGCGCCTGTTTGCATGAGCCTTTACTTGTATAGAACATTGAAAAAGATTAAAACACCTACCAATATTCAAATATCTATAGGATTCCATCAAAAAACGCTGAACCGAATTTGTAGGTAAAAGCATTTTCATAAAAAAGGGTGTCGATTCAAAACATCTAGTACCCTTCTTTGGTAAAAAACAGGACTATTCCCAATACACTGTTTGCATTTACACAGTTAGCGTTTTTTTTTCATGATAGATACAGACTGTTAAACGTTTTCTCCAGTCTTACAATAATAATTTCTTCCCAAAGAATTTTGAACTTTGTAGTTTGGGAAATAGGATTGAATATCTATTGTGGAGGTTCTAAGATAAGGTATTTTGAAGTGAAAGAGGTATCAAAAGGGGTACGTTTAACAATAGGAGAGGCGTGTATTGAATGTCACATTTTGTATAGGTGACACAAGCTGTAAGAAAGTGGCTGAAAAGCTGTTACATTATAATGCTGCAGCCGTTCAGAGGGTGTGATCGAGTTTGTATACTCTTGGGTGATTTTGTGAAATAGAAATTGATTTTGCATCTTGTTTTTGATATGCTAATGTGTAAGTACATGATGTTGTTAGAAAGACAAGAAAGTAATACGTTTATTTGCGGTAAATATGACGCAGAGAAAGAAAAAAACACAAAAAATAAACAAGTTGGGGGAAATATGCGTTACATCCACGTAAACGTGTTTACATATTCTCTTAAATAATATCATCTGCCTAGCCTTTTCCCAACTATGTTGGGGTCGGCTTCCAGTCTAACCAGATGCAGGTGAATACCAGTATTTTACATGGAGCGACTGCCTATCTGAAAACGTACGTCCCTTGTGCAAATGTTGCCATTTAAACAACTATCAAATAATGATAGTTGTGATATGAATATACGGACAATTTAAGTTGGTAGTCAATTTGCTTACAAAATAATTTCTCTGACTGTACATAGCACAGACGCTAGAACATCAAGCTACTACAATCTGTCAAATTTCTTTATCGCTAAAGTAAAGTTAATTGCGAAAATTTGACAGTTTTGGGTAGCTTGATGTGCTGGCGTCTGTAGAAAAAAAAAGCTTTTGTTGCTCACCATACAAAAGCTTAAATTAAATTAACAATAACTATTTCTACAAATCAAAATTATATAACCTAACAAAGGGATTCTATTATGTAGACAGTGGCTCTGTTGATTTTGCATACTAAACGGATAGCAGTTTTGCCTATCTATGTGTGTGAAGTAGGTAATTGGTTAGAGGTGCAAATTAATACCTACTCGCTTTGTTTTGAAAACTGTAAAAACAGAATGTGTTATAAGGTATTTCTTTTAGTTAAGGCTTGGTTATATGCTGCTCAAGGTTTGTTTAAGGAAGGTCTAGTATACAGCATGTTTTGTTTTTTAATCTAAAATTTTATCATTTTCCCTGATCCAAATTTAGATCACACCTGCCGATTTCATTCCACCCTGATTTAAATTTGCATGTGTGATCTAGGTAATTAGTTAGAGGTGAAAATTACTACATACTCGCTTATTTCCGAAATCTGTAAAATATATTATGTATTAGGGACTGTACCTACTTACGCATTTGTTTTTTTTGTAAAATTACTGTTAATTAATTAAAATTAAATGTATAAAGTAGATAAAGAAAATAATTTTCACGTTTATTAGTGGAATTTTCCTGGATGCTTGGTCTTGGTTCTCAAGGTTTGTTTAAAGAAAGTTTAGTACACAGCATCTTTTTTTTTGTTTTATCATTTATGTAGGAACGGAACGTTATGACAGTATAGTGAATTGAAACGTGAAGATGAATGACAGATGTGAAGCATAAACGAGTGACAAAGATGAATGTCCAGTACCCGGCGATAAATATTGCACATCGACCTTTGGAAAGAGGCAATCGGCTAATTTCGGCTTCGTAGAGCGTTATCTCTGTCGCACGAAATACAAACAGTCCGGTATCTATTAGGAGCTGTTAAAACAATTATGATATTTTGCTTCTTTTTATAATTATTTTTATTCTTTGTATAAAATGAAAAAAAAGGTAAAGGTCGATGTGCAATATTTATCGCCGGGTACGTAGTAGACAAGGAGTGAAAGAGATAGTGAATGAATGTTTTAAAAGGTAGAAGAAGTAAAAAGTGGAACGAGGTTGGAAAGTAAAATGGGTTAAACATATATTACTGTACAAAAACAACATTATTGTCATTAACTCGTACAATCACTAAACGTAAACCCATCCCTCTTTAATATGTGAAACGTGTAGAAAATTTCCAATATGACAAAAAAAAAATCAAATTGGAAACAGATGAGATTATAAAAATAACATTCACTCCATTAAAAAGTCAATAAGATACATCCTACTTCGCAAAATGAAATCAGGATATTGGTACGCACACACTCAAAGCCTAACGGGAGGATATTACACGATATTATAATACGCACACACGCGTAAGAATTCGTATGTGTTTTTTACGTAAACGTAAAAAAAAGTGAGGGTGCCCACGAGCAACTTTTGTCTCCGCAACATCAAGTCTACGGGTTTGTATGAAAATGCGCGTATGTAGCGATGCGACAGCTGGAAGACATTTTTGTCCACTAATTTACACGAACTATCGCCCGTCTATTGGTTGCAATGCAAGTGCGTGCGCGGCAACAAAAAAGTTGCTGGCTAGCCAGTTGCCGCTAAACCGAAAATTTTACAAAAAAGTAACGTTGCCGTCGCTCCCGTGCAACGTCGCAATTATGGCGAGTAGACAGTGACAGAGACAAAAAGTTGCTGGGCAACTAAGCTGCTCGTGAGCGCCCTCCCTAAGGCTGCCATTCCATTAAAGCGGAGTGAGTAAATGGAGAAGAGAGAGGGAACAGTGCGATATAATAGTTCATCTAGAAATCTACTGAATAGGGGCGAAGCGGTGAATCTTGTCTGTTTCCTAAGAAAGCGGTGCCGCCACCGCGGTCACCAGGTTATAGCGGACGTAAAAACGCGAGTGTTGCGATCTAACGATCACGGTCATATTGTTATTGCAGTGTTGTCATTTTCAAGACAAGTGTTATTACGACTGTCATGTATTGGCACCGTTTTCAAACAAAGCTCTGTACACATTTTAGGTTTTAAAATGAACAAAACTAATACCCGCTCCGCTGGCAGCCGTGTTCACAGAAGCGGAGCGGAGTGGAGACATGAATTTAAAGGAATTTTACACGAATTGACTTAATTTTCCTAGCTCTCACCTCCTCACTCCTCCTCTCAACTACACAGATAAGGAGAAACAGTACTACAGGTGGTCACATCCAGTATTGTATCTCCTTCTCTCTTAATCCATCCAAAGGTTGTCTTTAAAAGATAGCTTTTAGCGATAAGACCACCCATTGCGTAACCCTATGAAATTTTTTTTCTACATTTACCAATATCTGTTATCTTTATGGTGTAGGTACTTAATAAAGAGTATTTTTATAATATTCCATTCTCCGTTACTTTGAAATGAGAACACAACATTGCGTAAGTATTCCTTACGCACACACGTATAATAATACTGCGTATGTGTTTTATCCGCAGTCTAAACGACCAAACCGATTTGTACTAATGGTGTGTCATTGTGATCCGAATTGTGTTACATGGTATTATAGTTACGATGCGACGGTCGGGTCTCCAATCGGTTTGTTGGGGCAATACTGGTTCGTATAATAATAAGTAATACAGATAATATATACTTGCCTCTTGTTTTGTGTTTATTTATCACTAGCTTCTGGCCTCGTTGTAGTAAACTATTTTCTATAAAACATAACTTAAAGCACTCAGCAATAGTGTAGCTTTCCGTCAGTGAAAGAATTTTCGAAATCGGATCAGTGCTTTCAGACTGATATTACCAAACTTACAAACTTTTACCTCTTTGTAATATTAAAATTTGTTTATCATGACATCCCAAATTCTTAAGGAACAAGATTTTTTTTTATCTTACATCTTTTAATTTCGTGTTTAGAGACACACACAAAATTAAAAGATTTATGGTAAAAACTATTAATAGGTTTTGCTGTAGTCCGCGCGGAACTAGTTGGCCGTGCCTTCGGTATGTGAGCGGTGGGACGGAGGGGCAGGGGCGCATTACTCACTACGTGTGTTGCAACCCACTGCCTAACGTTCCCACCTCAGCGGCCAACCAGTTCCGCGCGAACTATAATAGACGGACAATTCCATGTTATTTGCATACTTATTTCATATAAAATATTTTTCAAGTTTTCTTATTTCTCAAGTAAGAAAATATACGAGTATTCTTGGTTAATTCCTCGGCAACCTGTGTTCTCCTAAATGAGATGGGGAAC
This sequence comes from Luperina nickerlii, assembly GCA_963855955.1. Classification (NCBI taxonomy): domain Eukaryota; kingdom Metazoa; phylum Arthropoda; class Insecta; order Lepidoptera; family Noctuidae; genus Luperina; species Luperina nickerlii. The sequence continues at coordinate 12,723,858 of OY979675.1, forward strand.
GCTTGCCAGATTATGGACGAAGATACTGCACTCAGACGCACGAAATGTTTCTTCAAGCATTTACTTCAAGCAACGACTGGAACAGCGTTTAGCACTCATGGTACTCCTTAATACCTACAAACATCTACAAACGTAGTTTGCTTCTTAAACACAGCACCCGATTCTATAGTACCGAGTGAAGGAGATTGTTATCTACATACATACATACGTAAACTCATGCCTTCTTCCCGTGAGGGTTGGCACGAACTACAGAAAGCCAACGGCATCTTCTTGTTCTTTTCGTGTCCATGGTGCTCTTCCCAACGAGGAAAAGCACCATCGACAAAGGAGGAAGGTTTTTTTTTGTTTTATAGTTTTTTAGAGGTATGAGGAACAAACAGGGTGAGGACCAGGGTGTAACGTTCACTCATCCTCCATAGAAAAGGGAGGATCCTCCGACCAGACGGGTGTCGTGTCTGGTGGGCAACAATTTATGTCTGGACGTTGTATATGCTAGTTGCGCAGTAAACTCTGCTTGCGTGATCTTGCGTGACGTCAGTAGTTCGCAAGTGACGTTTGTAGATACCGCTACAGTTTGAGCCCAGTAGGTGGCCACGTTGATTGCGGCATCAGTAGCATTCTTTAGGTCATCTGAGGTGCAGGTGAATGGGCACCTAGGACACTCCAGCAAGTGGGGCATAGTCTGATCAGAACCACCGCAACGATCCTTACATACTCCTTTTTCTTCGTTTACGTTTATAAATCATAAAACACGAAATAAGTAAATGCGACCTGATATGGTTTGCAGGGCCAACATGCCCAGAGATGGTACAAGACAAAGGGAGGTTCAAAGAGAGAGAGACAAAGGGGAGAAGGGAGGGTCAGGGTTTGGAAGGAAAAAGGGGAATCCGGGAGAACATAAAAAAAAACAATTAATACCTAATCGGTGTAATGTGTGAACTATCCTTGTTTAGATTACACCTAAAACTACGCTTTGTTTATTTTAATTAATGTACAGACGCGAGCACATCAAACTACTACACTCTGTCAAATTTCTTCTATGGATTTTCAACTTTATCGCTACAACGTAAGGTTTAAGGTTGCTTGGGAGAATTTGACAGTTTCTGGTAGCTTGATGTGCTCGCGTCTGTACGCCGTTATCGTTCATATCTAACTCTTCATTCATACCTACCTGCACCCTAATTGCGTAACACATTTTCAATCACAGACTGAATAATTTTGAAAGATATTGCTAATCCATTGCGTCATATGTTCGAAAAATTTGTCTGCTCAACAACGTAAATAACGCAATGAATGTTGTTGAACTGTCAAGATTAAAGGCGCGACGCTACACGCGACACAAAGGCACCGCAAGTCGCGCAACGAGCGGTGCCTTTGTGTCGCGCGCGATTCGCGTCGGGCGTCGCGCCTGTTTGCAGGAGCCTTTAGTGTGTTACGCAAAAACCCCGCTGTAAGTAACAATTAGCAGATCCTTCTCTCTACCAAATAAGCGCCAGTACCTAACCAACAAATTCGAGTAACAAAACAGATGAAACACAGTACACAAACCTCTATTTGTGTACAACAATACACAATAACAAATACAAATTCCGTACATCTAATTCAATTCGCACCTCGCAGCTATTCCCCTATAATCCGACGCCCGTTTAATATTCGACCCGTTCCGGGTCTAAATGGTAATGAGTTACCCAGTTTTAGCTAAATGAAGATTCTGTTTATACGGTAGTAACCCGGGTAATCCACCGATCCACTGATCTACCGAATAAATATTGAAAACGCATTTAAGGCTCCTACAAACAGGCGCGACACGTGATATAATCGCGCGCGACACAAAGGCACAGCTCGTTGCGCGACTTGCGGTGTCTTTGTGTCGCGCGCGATTTTATCGCGTGTCGCGCCTGTTTGAAGGAGCCTTTAGTCTTCAGCGGGATCGGGCGCCAATAAGCAATACTGTGTTAACCTTAAAAAAATTCTAGATTTTTCAAATGCACGATTTTAACACATAATAACACACCTGTATTCCCCGTAAGGTTGGACAGAGTAGTACCTATAGTACACATTTATGCTTAAAGGCTCGTACACACAGGCGCGATGCGACACGCGACACAAAGGCACCGCAAGTCGCGCAACGAGCGGTGCCGTTGTGTCGCGCGTGATTCGCGTCGCGTGTCGCGCCTGTTTGTAGGAGCCTTAAGTCCCATGTAATAGGGGGCAATCCTATAGTTAAAAGATTAATATTAAATAGTGTTATGCCGCATTAATATTGTTTAAAGCTTAAAACGACACGATACCTGTTTCCTATCAGCAACATTTTACACTACCGTGTATTTGTCAATATATAAAGAAGCGAATGATAACTATAATCCGCGCGGAACTATTTGGCCGCGCCTTGGTTGGGGACGGGGGTGAGGGCGGCGGGGTCGCCTATTGTTCGCAACGCACGTACTAAGTAAAGGCCGCGTGGCGTTATATCGCGTGTCGCGCCTGTTTGAAGGAGCCTTAATGACAAAGCGCCCCCGTCCCTCGGTCCCACCGCTCACATACCTAAGGCGCGGCCAAACTAGTTCCGCGCGGACTGTAGTTCCAATCTTCTTTTGATTTAATGTCACATGATTTTTGAATATTACAGAATGATTAGGTACAGTCTGTTTATACCTGAAATGTTTTGCAACATTAAAATCACGTTTTATTTACCTAGCTATTAAAGAAATTGATTAACTAAACTAAATTTTGTTTAGTTAACACATAATTATAAAGATAAAATATTAGATTTTTTGTGTGTTTGTTTGTTACGCTTTCACACTAAAACGGTTAAACGGAATTGGTTGAAGTTTGGAAGATGGGTAGACCATGACCTGGATTTGGACATAGGATATTTTTCATCTCTATATTCACATGCGCTTCACCCCGTGGGCCGTGGCAGAACCCGCATAAAGGCTCATGCAAACAGGCACGACGCGCGACGCGATTCGCGTGCGACACAAAGGCACCGCTCGTTGCGCGACTTGCGGTGCCTTTGTGTCGCGTGTCGCGTCGCGCCTGTGTGTACGAGCCTTAAGGTTTGATGCTTATGCGGGTGAAACAGCGGGGCGCAGCTAGTTATCCATAAAATCTGTATTCAATTACTTTTATAAAAATACATGACTAGCAAAACTATCGCAGCTACTAGGTTACAATAACTAAGCACCTATTAATAATTAAAAAAAAAAACAGCATATGTGCAATTCACACGTGGTAGAAGTGAAACCTTCAAAAACACTGTATGTTGGAGACTTGTATGTGCGCCAGCAGGGCGAAGCAGTGACTCGGATTCAGAGGCGTTGAAATAAAAGGATGCTCACGATTCTACTGTTTTTTAATGAGTAATTTTGGATAACAATCTTCACGTTTATATATTGTACATTGCTTAGAGAAGTGGTGCCATCTAGCCGCAGAGACACGAGCTAATTAGACTCGCCTAACTGTTACAATATGTATTTGTCTAAATCAGCGATCGAACTATCTTCGTTGTTGTCTGCCGTAGTGTCGTTCGGTGGTCACAGATGGCGCTGCTTTAACATACTGGCCCCCTTTGAGAGCCATAGCTCTCAACCTTGGCTGCCTTGTCTTCCTTTTCTGGCGACGATGATGAGACCGGAAGAGGGCAGATCTTCGAAAACGCCCTCTCGACGACGCCAGCTGCTGTCTTGATGCGAGCAACTCTGGCAACATTGTCTCGTCCCGGATATGTCAGCAGGATTCGCCCTAACCGCCATTTGAGGGGCGGTAAATTGTCCTCTTTGATGAGCACCAAGGAACCGGGAGTGAGTGCACCCTGGTTTTCCTTCCATTTGATACGTCTCTGGAGCTCGGAGATGTAGTCCTTGGCCCAGCGCTTCCAAAAGTGCTGCCTGAGCTGCTCGACACGTAGGTAGCGTGATAAAGTGTGTGAAGGCTTCGCCGTGATGTCTGCGCCTGCAGGAGCCGTCAGAGGCCGGCCGATGAGGAAGTGACCTGGCGTCAGGGGCGCAAGGTCGTCAGGATCTACGGACATTGGGTGCATAGGACGGGAGTTCAGGACGGCCTCTATTTGTACTAAAACCGTGTTGAACTCTTCATATGTTAAATGAGCCTTCACTATCACGCGTGTTATATGGTGCTTACAGGATTTGACTCCTGCTTCCCACAAACCGCCAAAGTGAGGTGCGTAGGGAGGTATAAATTTAAATTCTATTTGATTATTTGAAGTGTAATCAGTAATACCTTGACAGCTGTTTTGTAAAAAATCAGAAAATTCCTTTGCTGCACCTACAAAGTTTCTACCATTATCAGAATAAATGAGGGTAGGTTTCCCTCTACGGGAAATAAATCTTTTTAAAGCGAGGATATAACTTTCAGATGACAGTGACGTCACAAGTTCCAAGTGTAATGCTCGAGTTGATAAACAAACAAATAAACATAGGTAGCATTTCTCTAACCTAGAACCTCTGCCCTTTTTGTTCAAAACATACATAGGTCCCGCGTAATCAACACCACATTTAATAAATGGAAAACCTGATTCGAAACGTTCACTGGGTAGATTACCCATTATAGGTTGAATGGACTTTGCCCTCATTCGACAACATCTGACACACTGATGCACAACCTTCTTAGCTAGATTCCTACCACCTATTATCCACCACATTTGTCTTATATGTGATAACAAAAGCTGTGGACCGGCATGCAGCATATCATGATGGTTATGCCTAAATAAAAGTATAGTGAACGGATGTTTACTACACAACAGAATAGGATGTTTTTGATCGAAAGGTAAGTCTGAATTGCATAACCTGCCCCCCACTCTCATTAAACTATTTTCATCCAAAAAAATATTTAATGAACATAGTTTACTGGATGATTTAATTTTATGTTTATTAATTAAGGCACTATATTCACTTGGAAAGGCTTCTAGTTGCGCAATTCTAGATAAAAACATAAGTGACCTATTTAATTCCGCGACTGATAACGCGCCCGTGTTACGTTCCGAATTATGTTTTGCACGTAGATTGTTTACAAATCGGAACACGTATGCATAGACACGTTGTATTTTTATAAATGAAGAATATCGATTGAAATTAATTATACTGTTATTAGGATTATTATTAAGCATACAAACAGTATTTGATTTAATTTCTGGCAAGTTATCACAAAGTGGAACATCACATTGTTGATCCCAGTTGGTAACCGCATTCAATAAAAAATCTGGTCCGTGCCACCACAGATTTGAACTACTGAGTTCAGCCAGAGAAATACCACGTGATAACAAGTCCGCAGGATTGGACTTGCCATCAACATGACACCAAATTCCTTTACCGGCCATCAGGTCATTTATTTCTATTATTCGGTTTTGGACGAAAACCTTTAAGGAATGCGGTGACATCTTTAACCAACCTAAGACTATGGTGGAATCAGTCCACATTATGATCCTGTCAAAATTAATGTGCATAGATTTTACTATTTTAGATTGTAATCTAGCACCTATTAGCGCACCGCACAATTCCAAACGTGGAATTGTAACCGGTTTGAGTGGAGCGACGCGAGTCTTAGAACATAACAGCCTGACTGTTACGTCATCATTACTATTTACCGAACGTATGAATGCGCATGCACCGTAGGCCGTTTGACTAGCGTCAGTAAATACGTGTAATTCAATACGATCAGGGGAATTTCCTATCACGTGACGAGGAATCCGAAGTTTATGTAAATCGATTAATGAATGAACAAATTTATGCCAGCATAACAAAACATCTGGTGGTAATGAGTCATCCCAACCTGTTTTGCATAGCCAGAGTTTTTGCAATAGCGCCTTTGCTACTATTACAATAGGGCTTAATAAACCTAATGGGTCGTAAATTTGAGACACTACTGATAAGATAAAACGTTTAGTTATTTTAGATGTCTCAGATTTAATTTTTGTAGTGAAATGAAGTTGATCACTATAGTTTAACCAGCCTAATCCTAACGTTTTATTAGATTGGTTCTCGTCTAACATTAATTCTTTAGAACTTTCACTCTGTATGGAATCTGATGCCACTTCTGGTGAATTAAAAACCCACTTACGCAGCGGAAAACAACCAGAGTCGAACTCATCAGAAACCTGTTTACAAAGGTGAGATAAATGCGATTTATTGTCGTCGCCCATTAATAAATCGTCGACGTACATGTTTTCTAATATTATTCTTGAGATTTCAGGATCATTACAATCTAGTGCCAGCTGACGGACACAACGTATACTTAAGTAGGGCGCGGAGGCCGTTCCGTAGGTAACGGTGTTAAGGCGATACACACCGAGCGGATCTGAATTATTCTCTCGCCACAAGACTAACTGTAAGTTACGTTGATCGTCATGTATGGAAATCTGCCGAAACATTTTCTCTATATCGGCACATGCAACATACCGATATTGCCTGAATCTCATAAGAATAACCATCAAATCATTTTGAAGAGGTGGACCTGTCCATTGGATATCATTGAGAGATTTACCGGACGACGTTTTTTGGCTCGCATTGAAGACCACCCTTAATTTGGTCGTAGTGCTGTGCTCACGGAAGACTCCATGATGAGGCAGAAAGTAACACGGCATGGGGTAATCCTCAATACGAGTCATATGTCCAAGTCTCTCGTACTCTCGCATAAAATCAACATACATTGACCTATAATGCGGTTGACGTTGTAATTTACTTTCCAAGGACATAAATCTATTTTTAGCTACATGGTAGCTATCACCAAGAGTATTTGGTGACTCCTTAAGCGGTATTCTAACCGAGAAACGACCGTTGTCGTCTCGCTTAGTAGTATCATTGAATAATTGTTCACATAAACGATCTTCAGAACAAAGCGATTTTACAATTGGCGAAATTTCTTCAATTTCCCAAAACCTTTTTAACTGATCGTTTACTTCTAATTCGGAAGTTTGGCCGAAATTACACTGCACCTGATTTATGCGCAAGCTCTCAGTGTGTACCGGACCTGAAACTATCCATCCTAGCTTCGTATTATTCAAATACGGACCACTAGGTAAACGAATTTTACCTTCAAGTAAAAGATCCCAAAAATAGTTTGCACCAATTAAAATATCTATTTGAGAAGGTGTGCAAAACAAAGGATCAGCGAGATCAATATTTTCGGGTATATTTAACTTACTCACTAATCTAGAAGCGGGTAGTGTGGAAGTTATTTGCGGTATGGCCAAACAATGCATGCGTATTGTATGATTATTTTTTAAAGAACGTAATTTTATATAACAAGTTTCGTTCGTTTTTGTAACTGTTTGACCTATACCACTGATTTTATAAGTGGACTGTAATGTTTTGGCGCGAAGTTTTTTACAAAATGAACTTGATATGAGGCAGTGCTGGCTACCGCTGTCCAGTAAAGCACGAGCTCTGATATACTGTGTATTATCATCTGCAGCAATTTCTACCACAGCGGTAGACAGCAAAACCGGTTCTAAAGTGGTGTGTAGTATACTAGAGTGCAAGCTAGCTGAAGAATTATGATCTGAGGGTTGCGACTGAGGATCAGAGGCAGCATAAGATACGGCGGAAACTGTGTCTCCATTGTTGAGAACCTCATGCAACAACGAGTTGTGTTTTTCATTACACTGCCTACAAGGTCCGAAAAAACAGTCTTTACTGGAATGACCCACCCGTAAACAGTTTAAGCACAGATTTTTACCCTCGACTAGGTTTAGTTTATCTTGCGGGGGTAAACTTAAGAACTGACTGCAAGCATAAACGGGATGCCTACCCTCACACTTAGCACATACACGCTTAGATCTATTCTTGTTATTATTATTCAAAGACTGATTACCTTGAGTAGACACAAAAGTTTGAATCTTTGATGTCTGTTTTCTATTGTTATCTTGAGATACCTTGCCATTTGAATTATTGGAATGATTTGCTTTGACCAAGTCTAAGACTTCAGCTTTTTCCTTTAGAAAGGTAATCAATGTGTCAAATGTTATCGATTCGTTAGTAGTTTTAATAAAATTAATCTTGTATTGCTGCCAGTCCTTATCTATGGCTGCATCAAACTTAGACACAATGATATAGATTAGCAAAGTATCCCAATACTCAATAGGTTCCCCTAACGTTTTTAAAGCGCGTAGATTTCTAAAAATCGAATCAACCATTTTACGAATATAAGGTGCTGATTCTTTTGTAAGGGGTTGTACAGAAAAAATAGATCTAACATGATTATGTACTAGCAAATTTTTATTATCATACCTACCCTCGATCAGATCCCAAGCTATTTTGTAATTACTGGCAGAAAATTCTAGAGATTTAATTACCTGAAGGGCATTACCGGTAAGCGCAGATCTTAAATAATGAAATCTCTGTATATCATCTAGCTCTTCAGAGTTGTGAATCATTGACAAGTATGTATCTCTGAATTCTAGCCAGTTTTCATAAGATCCATCGAATGAGGGCAACGATATAGTGGGCAATTTAACCAGTAACTTGTTTCTGCAGTTATGAGAATTATCACTACTAGTATAACTAACTTTTTGATTTTCTAACAGACACTCAACAGTAGACATGGCACTATAATATGAATTTTCAAACATTTCACGTTCTAACAACTGTTTATCATATTCCTTTTCATCCACTAATTCCTCAATAGCATATTGAACAGTATTAAAGTTTTGTAATAAGTTAGCTGCCGACAGCTGACGTAGCTTTAACTCGTTTATTTGTTTGGCAGTTAACTTTGAATCGGAATTTGAAAGGGAATCTACACTTTTTACAAACAGCGTCAAACTACCCTTAATAGGACCCCGTTTTCTCACTAATTCCTTAAACGCCTCACTCATATTGACGATTTATGGGAAGAAAGAGTACTCACGGTTATCCTGCAACCACTGTGGTGAATAATGCGCACCACACCCGCTGTTCCTATAAGATATAAGGCGATTTTAGTACAAATAGGACAGAAGGGGGTATGTGGGGTAAGGATTTGGAAAGGTCTTACGCCCCTGAGTCAAGCCGATCTTCCTCGCCGGCCGCTAGTGGACGTCTTCTTGTTGGCACGTCCTTGGTCGCTGGTGATCGCTTTAGATGTGGCTCGTAGGACCAAATGTTGGAGACTTGTATGTGCGCCAGCAGGGCGAAGCAGTGACTCGGATTCAGAGGCGTTGAAATAAAAGGATGCTCACGATTCTACTGTTTTTTAATGAGTAATTTTGGATAACAATCTTCACGTTTATATATTGTACATTGCTTAGAGAAGTGGTGCCATCTAGCCGCAGAGACACGAGCTAATTAGACTCGCCTAACTGTTACAATATGTATTTGTCTAAATCAGCGATCGAACTATCTTCGTTGTTGTCTGCCGTAGTGTCGTTCGGTGGTCACAGATGGCGCTGCTTTAACACTGTATAATGCTTCCTATCTCATTTTCTCCCACGTTAAATCTTATGAATTTACATGTCTCTTTTTACTGTCGCTTTTTCGTTTCATAAACTTTCAAATCACAACGATGCTAAAGAACATACATACATCCATCCATCCATCCACATCCACATCCACATCCACACATCCATAATGTGATGTCATTTGTACTAATAAAAAACAAAAACACTGTATAATGCTTCCTATCTCATTTTCTCCCACGTTAAATCTTATATGTCTCTTTTTACTGTTGCTTTTTCGTTTCATAAAATTTCAAATCAAAACGATGTTAAAGAAAAGTGACAGTTCTTAATTTTTGAAGTGAAAACTTCACTTTAAAAAAATAAGAACTGTCACTTTCTCAAAATGGTAAACGTGAAGGCTCAGACCGAATAAAAAACCGTGAAGGTTGCCTCTGTATTGCGTATCAGCACCCATTTACGAGGCTAGCTACCTATCGATTTATGGGAGTCGGGTAAATTAAATGCGTTGCCAGCAAGGTGTCGGAAGACGGAGAAAATTGTGTTCGGAGCATTATAGGGATTTAGTTGTCTAGCTTGTATTGGGTAATTAGTTTGTCTTTCCAATTAGGGGTGTGCTGTTCCTGTGGTAGAGTTAATTTCAATGTTTATATTTGTCTAAATAATTTGTAACAAGAAATTATAGCCCTTAAACACATAAATATACTGTTATACAGTTTGGCAGAATTTATGTACATTAATGTTAATACAAATTTTGAATAAATAAATAATTTATCATAAAGATATGTGTATCTTTGTAAACAATTGTTGAAATAAAGTTATATTATAGATACATATTATAACCTCACTGTGCATTGATGCTAAATTGTGCAAGTAATTACTTAATATATTATATAGGTACTAAAACCTTTCTGAAACACACACAAACACACACATCCTCGATCACATTAATGAAACAATTATCAAAGATGGTTCATCAGTTTTTGAGAAAATCGCGGACATACAAACATACATACATACAGGTCGAATACAAAACCTCCTTTTTTGAAGTCGGTTAAAAAAAATATTGGCCTTTAACAATTTGAGGCGTTTTATCTATGTAGTTGTACTGTGAAAGGAAAGTCAATGTCATATTCCTTATTGAACAGTATTTTTATATCAAAGCCTACTTTAACCTGTTGAGTCGAATCATATAACTCATAAGTATTTATTATAAGGTAAGATTGTTTAAGGATTGAATTAGTTTACGAGAAGGTAAACTCACTATCAAATCATTTGATATGGCAGTCAAGTCACGGTGCATTGATTTGTTTTGCGGACTACTAGTAAAAAAACAAGTATATTCAGATATAAAACATGAATGCAACATCCACAATGCATATTACAGCGCCCCACTATTAAAGCGAGTAAGTTTCCCATCAGAACACAATGCGATAAAGCGTAAATCGCTTCACTTTCCGCTGTAAAGGGTAAAATAAATTAGTTGTGTACACAATTTTTCCGCTAAAGGATTTTAATGAATTTTTAAAACGGTCCTGGGGCCCGTATCGCACCGACAACTTTAATTAAAAATCCCGGAGCCGTAAAAACGGCGACGATTTCAAAATAACTGGTAGGAAAAGTGCGGAATGATTCCGTTTAGTTTTGTTTCGTACGAGCAAATGTTGTGGCGTTCCGTGTCGATACTGCACGGATTGAGAAAAGTTGAAACCGATATCTGGGTGTCGATTTGGTATTTCGCGACAGAGCGCGGCGCTCAAATTTTTTCAAACTTTGCCGTCATATTGATTTCCTTGAACGGAGTAAAACATTGGTCAACGTGAAAGTAAGAAGAAAGAAAAATTATTCTGCACAAACAAAACAGACAACAAAAAAAATACACATACAAAGCAGCCAAAAGTAATACAAGCAATAAAAAATTTATAATTTTGTCCTTTGCTTGTTTTCCACTGTTCCATTTGAAAAGAAATCCTTTAAATTATAAGAGAAAACGACTTAAACTAGAGTAGGTAACAAAACAATAACATAATGTCCTAACAATCTCCAGAAAGTCACCAAGGCTCCTACAAACAGGCGCGACGCGCGATTTTATCGCGTGTCGCGCCTGTTTGAAGGAGCCTTAAGTACTACAACCTTCAACTCTATATGCGTACTTCTCACTATTACATTTCTGTCAACACAAGATAGCACTCGGTATGAAATCGGAAACTTAAATACGTATCCACTTCCATCAAACTCGAATCGAAACGTAGCAGTTCGAAAACTCATCGAGACGTAAATTGACGATATTATGCCGTAATCGAAGCAAGGAATTGGCGCTGAAAGTGGAACTAATGTTAATGTAGGTTCTCAAGAATTCTCTTTGCTCCTAATGCAGGTGCATTAGCCGAGATCACCGCATCCCTCCCCCCAAGATATAGTGTTACGTTCATCTTAATTAGATGGGTTTATAGCCAGGATTAACTGTCCCCTTTTAATCTTCAGATGAAAGCTGATGGAAACCTTTTTGTGGAACCCAGGAGAAACGCAATTACGTAACTATTAAGTATTAATAGCTATGATGTATAATGGAAAGGGTTAAGCTATTTTATAGGCTCCATATCTGATCTTAACCCTAGTAATAGGGTAGGGAACAATCGTTTTCGTTGCAGATACTTATTTAAATTATTTTGTTCATTATTCATGGTATAAAATTAACTCTAAGCAAAAAGGTCACAAAGAGCCCTTCTATCAAGATTAACATTTTTTTGACGAGAACAAAGTTGGTACGTGAGACAGGAAGTTAGGGAGCGACTTGAAAATGGAACGGAAATAGTGAAACGGAAATGACTTCATTCCGTTTCCAAGGAGTCTCGTGTTGTTTGTGAATCGGCACCTCGATAGGTGTTTTAGAGGGGAGCTTGGTTTAAAGAAAAGTTTTCAAGCAGAGTTTTGTAACTTAAGTTAAGGGAATCTTTGGAACTTCTTAAATCAAGATTTAAAGCTCAAAATAGACGAAGTTATTTCTTAATAAGGAGTGTTAATTAATTTTATCGATTGAATTCAAAAACTTAAACCTCAAAGCATTTATTTCATATGAACCAATTACAAGCTCTTTTCAATTGTCAAGGGGTCCGTCAGTCAGAAAGACGAACCTAATTGCCCATTCCAATCCTATGAACAAGAACGTTACGGGCAAAAAAACTCTTTGGACACTCTTTTAAATCAAAATAATATGGTTATAATTTTTTTTTTTACATTACTCATGTTGAAATTGTGCATGTGAGAACGATGCAGAAGGTTAAAAGCGTCCATAATGAAAATATAAAATAGCAATTAAATTATTCAATAAAATTAAAATAAGCCGGGGCAGCTAAGAGATGACCAGTCCTTACTGTGGCGCCCGTTCACGAAAATGACGCATGGATTAGCACCATTCAGCCTCAGACCAACAAAATCTTTTTTTGTTGTCTGAGCATTCAGCATAATTATAACGTCGACGTGTATCAATTGAAGTAATTTGCCTTTTGTCATACGAATAGTGAATGAGCATTTATTACCAAGTCGTTCATTGCATAAATTAGTGTTTTCAGACCGAACAAGTCCAGTTTTTCTTACGACATTTTCCCTCTTCTTTAGTCAATGTGTGCACACTTTGAATAGAAGAAGGTTTAAACCGCCTCCTTTGTGTTTAAGAAGCCCCCCTTCTATCAATTGATAGTTTTAACAGTAAAATCGTAACCTTTGGAAAAATACAAGGGCATATAAACTCGTAAACAACTGGTTTGCATAGATATATCTATTTCATAAGAACAAAGACTAAAGTCGAAATCTATAAACGTTACTTAGCACGTACGTTACGTACGTTGGCTTAGCGTTATTCCTGTCACTGTCGCACAACTGTCAAAACACAAGTGCAAGATAGAGACGAGAACATGACTGTCTATTTTATATTCAAATCCTTGTTTCTTAAAGACATATTAACTTTATGCTTGTGTGACTGAAGTTGATTACAGAATCTTCAGAACTATTGAAAAAACATTTAAAATTTGAAGTTTTAGCGCAAAATTAACTCTTTGTGTGGGTATAAAAGACAGTTTTTCAAAAACACGTCATGTTTGGAAACTGAATAGCAAACTCAGCATCTTTGCGAAACACACTATCAATTATAATCTGAATCATTTTGAAGGATATTGTTAATCCATTATTGCTTCATATGTTCAAAAAATTTGGTTGCTCAACAAAGTATATTACGCAATGAATGCTGTTGAACCGTCAAAATGAAAACTATTCCTGCTGTTAGTTTGTTACGCCGTAGTGTAGGGTAATTCCCCGCAGGATAAGTCAAAGCACGCTCATCATCACGTAACGTTTGTAGATCTCGGCCTCAAACTCGGTTTAGTAATAATAAATGTCTTCTTTATTTATAACACTATCCCTTTTCACTAAACAATTAAGCAATAAATTGTGGCTCTTTGAGGCACTTAACTCTAAGGCAGGTAATCTTATCTTAATTAACACTAGACGAAGAATAAGTTAATGGATTTAATAAGCATGCATATATAATAATAAGCAAGCAAGAGGATTAACAAATACCTACAATAAAATTTACTGAAACGCAAAAAAAAGTTTTTTTTATAAGTAAGAGTAACTCACATTGCTCGTAAAACAGATGGCCGATGGGGCCGAAAGGTTCTGGTGTGGCGACCGTGTACCAGAAGACGTAGCGGTGGAAGGCCTCCCACAAGGTGGTCCGACGACCTTGTGAAGGCCGCAGGAACCCGTTGGATGTGAGAAGCACACAATCGGTCAAAGTGGAGGTGCTTGGAGGCGGCTTATGTCCAGCAGTGGACGTCTTTCGGCTGAGATGATGATGAAGAAGAGTAACTTTGAAGAAGACTTTATTAATATAATGAGCTTATACTGTTCCGACTGCTAGTACACAGGCCTGCTCTCTGTGAGAGGCAGTGGACCATAATCCATCACGCGGGCCCAGTGCAGGTTAGCGGATGTCACATATTGTCTTTGAATTTTTGGTTCTAACACGTGCCGGTTTCTTCACGATATTTTCCTTCACCGTTTTGAGAGGAGTGGTGATAAAATTTAATACACAAAGTAAAGTGCCTACCTGGATTCCAACTAACGACCTACAACTCATAAGTCGGGGTCGATACCATTGAGCGACCACTGCTCTGCTGTCCCTTCTTAATATTATTCTACAAAACTCAACTTTAGAGAAGCTGACAAAAGCGACGAATCAAACGATGACGAATATAACAGTTGTAAAAAAATATGGTCGCGTATTTACTGTAAAGTATAAGTCAAAGTCAAAGCATTTATTTCATATAGGCACATAAAAGGCACTTTTGAACGTCAAAAATTACAACAAAATAGAATTGATTCTAGTCGCCCGTTCCAAAAGGTAGTTTTTCGTATGGAGAAGAATCGGCAAGAAACTCGAAAACTTACTCTTTTAAAATGTATCGCTTATGAAATGAAGTTATAGTAGGTACAAAGCGTTATTATAAAACAAACTACCTTCTGTCCGCGATTTTGTCCGCGTGAAATTTCTTGTTCCCCCGACCCACCCCGTCGTATCGCATCGCCTGCTATTACTTCGTTTTTGCCTAGCGTTCTTTCCAACATTTTTTCTTTTTGCGCGGCTATCAAGGGTCATAGCTTCAAGAATTGGGCTATGAAATGCAGAATTTTTCACATCCGACTGGAAGTTTCACAGATGGTCAGCGGGATTGTCCCAAAGGGTTACCGCTGGCCCGGAACATAAAGGGCCAGTGCGTGCCACGTAAGAAGAGACTTGACCCCGCCTACCCCGCCTCTTTCCGCCGCCCCGATGACGCCCGGTCCCGTTCCGCACTCAGATCTCATACCGCTAAAGATACCTAAAATCGTGTACTGCGCATGTCAAACCACGTGGTGTGTCAAGTCTCTTCTTACGTGGCACGCACTGCTAAGGAAGGAACACGGGTGGGTTCAAAAAGTTCCACAGATTACGTGTTCGAATAAACAAACAAATTCTTCAGCTTTATTATTAGTTAATAGAACATTTCTATATAAATAAAATTCAAAGTCCTGACTGACATATCAACGCACAGATTAAATCACTGCACTGGTTCTAGAGACATGAAATTTGGAGGGTGTGTTCTTTGTGAAGAGTTGATATCCACTAAGAAAGGGTATTTCGAATTTCCACCCTAAGAGGGTGAATGGAGGAGGGTGAAACTTCACGCGGACGAAGTCGCGGGCAGAAGCTAGTACAGCATAAATCGCAACAAAGCATATAACACAGATAGGGCACAGCACAAGTAAATTTTATTTACCTGAAACTAAACTTAAGTTAATTTCAGCATAAATTGTTGGGCCGTAAACCTGTTTACAGGGAGTTGTTAGCCGTAACGTATGGGACAAGTCTAACGGTGCGTGAACCAACATTGTCGGGCCTCAACGGTTATCGCATATAGCAAATAGTGTTCCGTTACCACTGTGGAAGCGAATGTTTGATGAAAATGTTGTTGTTGTTCTGAATTTGAATAATTTTATGATGTTAATGGAGTGCAACTGGGTAAGGTGAGAAGTGTGTGAGTTTTATGGTGATTAAGGATACTTTGATACAAAAAGGGAAGGCCTGCCCACAGAGGGATATAATGTAGACCTATAAATACACTCTTCCGCTATAATAACATAATTACATCACGGGCGTTAAACCATACTTTAATTTGATTCTAGAAAGAGGTGCCTATAGTACATCCAAACGCCAGTTATGTTTAAGTCTCATCTAATAGGGGCAAGCCTATTGACATCCATCGGGCAGAAATCCAAATTCCAGGCACTTCTGCCTAACCCGTTGGCGAATACAGGCGTGATATTATATTACTTTGTTTCTGTGCAAATAAAAAGCTATTAGCTCAATATTTAGACAATCGAGTGTTTTATTAAAAAACATTCAATTTAGAACATACAACACAATACAATATCCTATCACTTCAAACTGCCATCAAATACCAGACATTAATACCATCGTTAATCCCATCATTATTCACAAACAGCCAAACAACGCTAATTAAGAAAATTTCCACAAATTTGGCCTAAATTCAGCGGAAAACTCAAATATATACAACTTCCTTGATTAACATCCCGCAGTTATATACAAATATATACTTATTGCCGCAGAGGGCACCGGTAGATGCCCTCAAGTACAAAACAGAAAGGTGCAGAAAGTCGACTCCATTGAACGAACGAAAATGCACGCACACATAGAATTAGACACGCTTCACATACAGCGAGTGCAAGCGCACTCGCGACTGTCATGGCGTAATACACTTACTCGTTTTCCCGAATTCGATTTCTTATGGAATTTGGGCAAACGACCAAGTGTAAATGCACCGGATCGAGTATGCCTGTCTTCAGACAATCCAGTCCAGCTTCATCTTACAGTGCGATGACCACTGTTATTAATGCATTGAATGCCCGAATTCGAGTAGTCTTTCAAGCATCCGAATACGGGCTAACTGCGGCTTCATTTGTTTGAGGTATTTTTTGAGTTCTCCATATGTACGCGTCTATGTGTGCGTGTGTCTGTTTTCGCTCATTGTATGAAGCCGACCTTCTGCAGCACCTATCTATTAACTATTTGGTTCCTCAAGGGTACTGTTACAGAAATTGACGCAAAACAGCGAAGGGTAATGAGGTTAGACCCATGATGTGGGATGTATGCGGTTTCTTCAAGTCGGTGTATGAAAATTGGACCACAGTTTGTAGCAGTAAATTAGTTTTGGTCATATCTTCGGCTGTTGTTCTCGTTAGGTGGGATTGCATATTTACATTTGGAGTTTGTTTATTTCATTCTTTAGTAGCAGCCGCCCACGTCTGCACTTGCAGACTAGGGAAGGTATTTCATTGTGCTCTGATAATTCTATGTCTTTCTTAGAGCTGTGTTAAAGGTCTGTGTACTTTTTTGACCTACTTTCAGTAGATGTCCTGTGAAGAAGTATAAAACTTCCGGATTTATAATATGAATTTCTTCACAGAACTCCTGCCTTGGCATACATAGGTAAGAGTATATCGTTATATATACACATTTAAATTGCAGGAACGTTTTTTTTTATCTCCACATACTCGTAGTCCGTAAAGGCAAAGGAATCAAAGTGGACGTTACGAGCAGATGTTACGTTTTTTGCATATTGGAACTGTTCCAAGACATTTGAGAAGTTTTATCACTCTTTACTTTGGATTTCCTTAAACCTCTTTTATTATGGGACGTAGGAAGCGCGTTATCAGTAGTCTTCAAAGTACTTAGATACCTACAATTTCTTTAAAAGGCAATTACAGGACCAGTCACAATTTAATTGATGTTTTCGAAGATTTTAGATTTTCGAGGTAGCCCATTAATTTCAGTAGTCGGTGTTATGGGTTCGCATTTTCGTTGTTTGCCACCGATTTCTTAAATTAATTCTCTTTGTAGGTAGTGTCTTTTTTGGAAGTCGGTTTTTTTTTTGTAAAAATGTTTATTTTTCACTTTTATGGATAAAATGGATAGATCCCTAATGGAATGGATGGACCCTATCCATTTAAAAAACAATTTTTGAAATTTATTAACAATTGCCGGAGATATCGCGTAACATACAGCCTTGGCCAAAAGTATTAGGCACCCCCATAAAACACGTGCTACTAATAAAGTATAGCAAAAACAAAGCTATCTGTTAAACAATAGCCCATGAGGTGAATACAAATGTTATTTAAAACCATAAATAAGGAATTTTGACGTGCCATAAAACACCTGGTCCGCAATTAGTGGGAAATGGCATTTAATGACAAATATTTCTTTTTTTTTTTCTCAGTCTTCTTTCGCTGTTCATGGTGTCAAGAAGCTAGTGTGTGTTATTTATTTGTCAAGTAGAGGCTGTCTATTTTACGAAATGCCTAAACAAAGTGAACTTTGTATAGAAAAACGGATAAAAATCCAGATTCTACACGAAGAGGGCAAATCCCAGGTAGAGATCGCCAAGTTGGTAAAATGTTCTCGATGTGCGGTGCAATCTGCTCTTAAAAGGTTCGCGGAGACTGGTTCTCACACAAACAGAGTGAAAACGGGTAGAAAACGTGTCACTACTGAGCGTCAGGACAGAAAACTGATTCGTGACTCTCTCAAGGACCGCAAAAAAACTTCTTCTGAACTCGCTGCGGCTCTATCGGAGAACATTGGAAAGCCGATTAGTTCTCGAACGGCAAGAAGAAGACTCACAGAAGCGGGCTTAAGAGGCTGTAAAGCCAGGAAGAAGCCTCTGTTATCCGAGAATAACAAAAAGATCCGCTTAGAATGGGCTCTACGACACCAACATTATACCGAAGAAGATTGGTCCAATGTTGTATGGTCCGACGAATCGAACTTTGAGGTAAGTTTTTATATCATCGGTATAAAACAACAACAACAATTACTAATTATTTCATTAACTTTTGTAAGAATTACAACCAATCTAACATGGGTGTTTTTTTTTAAATGATTTTAGGTATTCGGAACGCCGGGTGTGACGTTTGTGAGGCGGCGTGTCGGCGAGGAATACCATCCAGATTGTGTGGTACCTACCGTCAAACACGGAGGCGGCAGCATTATGATCTGGGGCTGCATGGCTGCCGATGGGGTTGGCGAAATGTTTGTTTGCGAAGGCCGCATGAACAGTGAAAAGTACATCAATGTGCTAGAAACTGTGTTGATGCCTTCGTTGGTGCGTATTTTCGGTGGCACCAACTTAGACGGCGTCAAATTCCAGCAAGATAATGCTCCATGTCATAAATCGGCGACCACGATGGCTTGGTTTAGAAATAACAGCATTGTCTTGCTGGACTGGCCGGCGCAGTCTCCAGATCTGAACCCCATCGAGCATCTTTGGGGTATACTGAAGCGCAAGATACGGGAGCATAGCATTACATCAAAGGCAGCGTTAAAAAATGCCTTAACAAGTGAGTGGGATGCCATAAGTCCTGATGAGTGCACAAAGCTCGTACGCAGTATGCCCCAAAGGATTGCTGCGGTGATAAAAGCGAAGGGTGGACCCACTAAATATTAATATTTTTTATTGTTTTAATCAATATATAAACACAGACAACAAAATTAGTTTTATTTTTCATCCCAAATGTGTGTAATGCAATCATTTGTAGGGTGCCTAATACTTTTGGCCAAGGCTGTACATGCAAAAACAAATACGTTTACTTGAATTTTTACTAGTAATTTTGGTTTACATACCAAACTACTGAACCGATTTTCGATTTTGATGAAACTTCTGTGGGACTAATCTGAAAGAATGTATTTCAAATAAAAAAATATTTTTGCAAGTCGGCTTATAAACAACGGAGTTCTGAGGTAACAAACATAAAAAAAATTACCGAATTGTGAACCGTTTCGTTTTTTGAAATTGGTTAATCAGTGACAAGCGCCTGCTATGTCAGAAAGGAACGCGTTTCAAAATTGCACTAAGATCATGATCATTGATCGTACACTATGTAAAGAAATAATCAAGAAAGAAGCAGCCCTACCCAAGGTTTCAGAAATAGAATTAAGGCTCCTTCAAACAGACGCGACACGCGATAAAATCGCGCGCGACACAAAGGCACCGCAAGTCGCGCAACGAGCGGTGCCTTCGCGCGCGATTCGCGTCACGTGTCGCGGCTGTTTGCAGAAGCCTTTATCAGACTATCACACTAATATTATAAAGGCGAAAGTTTGTGAGCGTGTGTGTGTGTTTATATGTTTATTATCCCGATATTCTTACGGGATCGAAACTTATGCGGTAAAACTGCGGGGCGCAGCTAGTTAATAATAAAATAGCCTTAAGGCTCGTCCACACAGGTGCGACGAGACACGCGACGCAAAGGCACCGCAAGTCGCGCAACGAGCGGTGCCTTTGTGTCGCGTGTCGCGTCGCGCTTGTGTGTACGAGCCTTTAAGAATAACACAGCTAACTAAAAATAGACATCCAACCTCGCGGATTAAAGTTTAAAACTATCCCTAAGCAAAATAATAAAAAAAACCTGTGGTCCTCAAACAAATCCAGAATGATTGGGAAGCGTTCAAATCAACAAACGGAGAATAAATAAGCGAACAAGATTGTAATCCCCTACATTTATTGTTATGAAAAGGCCGCAGAGAGGAAGATTAATTCCTTTGTAACTTAGCCGAATAATCGCACATGGTCGCCTGATTACGTCACAAAGATGTTGATTAGAACCATGAAAACGTATTATAAATAAATTCCCTCCAAAGGAGTTTCATTGAAATTCACAATAAAACCAAAAGATTGTTCGAGAAGAATCTGAGATTAAAATTCCACCCTTTATTTTGGGGAGGCAATAGATTGAAATGAAAGCCAGAAATCAAAGGATCCGTCCATTTATACAGGAATTCGATAAGGAATTGCAGGAAATTTATTTTTAAAGAACGCTGAATTAATGGCTTTGCAGACACGTTTGATTTCAGGCGCTCAATTCGATTTTTGAATGTTAAATCGGGTGTATTGAAAAAAAAATTAATAGAAATAGCAAATAATATAAATTAGGTCAACCAAGGAGTATCGTGTTTCATGAGGCGGCGGTGCGTAGTGTTCCACGTGCGCCCCTGTAGGACGTCGTGGGGGGAGCTGTTTTACACCTCACTCCCCCGTAGACTTGAGGTGGCCCGCAAGGGCGGACTGGCACCAGCCGGAGTTCGTGGAAGGCGTACAAGTTCCCATGATGCCCGATCCAAGTGTGGGAAGAGAACACCGGGGTGGTTTTTAGTCAGTAAGAGTCTGACAGACCTCGCCACCCGCCGCAGGGCGGCGGACAACCATGAGGATTTTCAACCCCAAAAAAAAACGGGGTGTATCGTGTTACACAGTAACTGGGTTGTGGAGGTCGGATAGGCAGGCGCTCCATGTAAAATACAGTTATTCAGCTGCATCCGGTTAGATTGGAAGCCGACTCCAACATAGTTGGGAAAAGGGTAGGCAAATTGATTGATGATAGGTTAGGACGTTAGGTAAACTTCTCCAAGGTTTTAATAAATATAGTACCTACGAAAACATTGAAACATAAAACAGGTTGTTGTTTGAATGAATGAATAAGCTAGGGGTGATAGTTATTACAACAATGAACAGCTTTATTTTCATTAAATTATAGGGGTAAAAGGTAAATTCGCAAACAGCACTGGGACATCATTATTTTAAACCCACTTCCGTAGAATAGCGGGCGTCAATATTTAGAAAAAAAAATTGGCGTAAACAAGTGTTTAGTACCTACTAAAAGTATTATTTATATACTTAATAACGACCCATCCATGCATCGTACGGTTGTAATCCACCTACAGATTTGGTGACAGTTAAAACATCGAGATTTGTGTGCTGTATCTAAGGAAAAAATAACGTAACACAATTCCGGAGTAAATTCTCTAAATGGAGGTGTAAACCGCATCAAATTGCGTAGTTTAGACGAACAACGTGATCATAGACAGGCACGAAAAGCGACTTTGATTTATAATAATTACGTATTATAGATAAAAAAAAAAAACAAAACATTTATCATCCATAAAATACAGCTAATATAAATTCCCTGCCTACGTATTCAGTAATACTTTCTACATTAACAAGTCAACACATTAACACCTAAATAAAATATAACACACCGCCAAAATCCGTCGGAGCTAAGGGGCTATCCACAAACAGCCACTGTCTACTTTAAATGGCATTTTGAATTATTCACGTCCCACACCCCTGACGAAGGGGTTGATTATCCCCTACGCAATGGATCAGGAAGGGAAACCCAGCTTTGGGGTTGTGCAAAAGAAAAAAATAGTATCTGACATGTGGCGTGACTTCGCATAAATTATTATGTGAACAGAATTATGCGAGGTATTCCTAATTTTATTTATTAGGATTTTGTGGTGAGACGGTGCACATGTGGGACTGATTTAATTTGGATATAGGTATTTTCGATGGAATATTTTTTAAATGATACCACTCACCACTCACACAGGTACCTATGTACCACAAGAGCTGCTGTAATTTGACTTTTCTTGTAAATTAATTATTGAATGAGGTTGAATTCCTTTTTGAAACCGTGTCGCAAAATATAAAGAGAAAGTTCTATCAAAGTCGCTCGCCTCTATGTAAAGAGTTAACAATTCCCCGAATCACAATTTTCAATACGAATTAAACAAATCTCGCATTTTCTATTAAAACATCTTTTGTCGCTCTTAATTATTTTAATTCAACATAATTAATTAAAATTATTACTGAATAAATGAGAGCTTCCACGTTATACTTAACAACTGTTGGAATTCTCAGATAGATATTTGATTGAAATGGCAAAATTGCCGCCATTAGGGTACCTGAGATATGATCGCTGGATCGTTGATCCTTTAGTCTGAATACCTGGACAGTGGCCAATATATCCGGATTGGCGGCGAAATACGGAACTACATTTAAATGTACTGAATTCGATGTACTATTGACGTTCTCCTTCACAATCAGCGCCCCCTCTGAACTGACAAGATTATGTTGGTCGCATTGCAGTCGTATCTTGATTGGAACTATTGTTCATTTCAAGGGATTTATAGCTGATTTGTATGTGATAAATACGTGGAGGTAGTTGAAATGTATGGGGAGTGATGGGGACTTCCTTGATTGCTGTTAAATTGTTTAGGAGAATTAACCATTAGGGAGTTTGCTGTGTGCAAGTGGGAGCTTATGCGTGTAATTATATTCTGGCTATTGTGTCTGCGACACAGAAGCTTCGGTGATGATTATGACTGACTGACATATCAAAGCACTGCCGAAACTACTGATAAATGATGAATGATGATAAAATGATAAATGATTTTATTTTTGTAAGTAGGTTTGTACAAACACTTTTACACGTCAATCATATTTTTTAAACTAGATGAGGTCGGCGTTTCCTATCTGACTACTCTGAGAAGAAAGGCCGAAACAAACTCAGAGGTCATAGTCTCTTTTAAAGTCCAGACATAATCTTGGTCAGGTTATATGAAGACCATGTAGGTCGATGTCTGAGATGGTCTTTTGAGGAAAGAACCACACAGATTGAGAGGACCTGTCCAGTCAGTGCACGCATTTGTCAGAAATCGTGCAGCTCAACTCAAGACCTAAGAAGCTCAACGATCCGACGAACAATACCAAAGAAAGGACATTTGGGTAGGCCACAAAAATTACTCAAACTGCCAGACCATGGAGAGAATAATAAAAAATATAAAATGAATAAAATAAATGACCCACATCGTCTTCATATTCACAAAAATAATGTAATACTTTACAAGTAAGCAAATGTCATTGTTTTAAAAAAAATATATTAATGTCAATATGTATATTATATAAAAAAAAAACAACAAAAGAACAACAAAAACACTCAAAATGCATAAATTGGAAGCAGCTCAATCCCAAGCCTTTTTATCCTCAATATAATCTTTAACAGTATAAAAAGCTTTCTTGCACAACTTACGTTTAATTAATAATTTAAATTTATTAAGGCTAAGATCTTGAACGTGGCTTGGTAGTTTATTATAAAAGCGTATACATTGGCATCTGGGACTGGGACTAGGAATGTGAAATTTTGCACACGGCTTCTTTTTATAATGTAGGTGTTTGGACTGGTGTGTTTAGCTCAACACTAAGAAGGGGTTTTTGAAATTCAACCTTTAGGGGGTGAAAAGGGGGATTTTTTTGTATGAAAAATCTTATTCCTTGAGTTAATAAACTTGAAACTTGACACGAATACTTATGTAAGTAAATGATGAAGTTTGTAATTTTCTGTTTTTCTTAAATCAGGGGAAACGAAGGGTGTAGAAATTTGTATTGAAGGATTTTAACGCGCGGATCGATTAACTCAGTATTTATACTGAAGACCAAAAATAGAGACAAACGTGTATCAGGGTTTTTCGAATATCTACCCCTAAGAGGGTAAAATAACACATAGAAACTTTATATAAACCTGTGACGTGATAAGGTCAATATTTGCAGTGACATTAGTGACTGAAGCAATTCTCGTGACCAGAAACCCAGACACATTCATCATGGATGTAGCTGCTATAGTGATTCTAAGTCTACTTGTGACTGTTGGAGCGAAGGTCAGCAGTCATTTGAAAACCACGCATCTCTAACTTCAGAGCCCCAATTATTTGAAAAACTTAAAAATGATGTTGTACCTTTGGACAATTTGTAAGGAGTCCAGAAAATCTTCTTTTAGAAAGAATCGTAGAACTGGTGGCAGAGATAGACAGGGGAACGACAAAGGTAAAGCATATGGCACCGTCTGCAGACAAGAAGTGTCTTTGTGAAAAAGTGAAAGATGGTAAATGCAGGAGCGAACCGGTCCACCGACGTTTCAAACGCGGTATAGTTCAATTTATCAATACCGCATAGAACAAGGTCATCATCTACCTAGCCTTTTCCCAACTATGTTGGGGTCGGGTTCCAGTCTAACCGGATGCAGCTGAATACCAGTATTTTATATGGATCGACTGCCTATCTGACCTATACAACCCAGTTACTGGGTTGTATACCAACAACATGGTACCAACAGGAGGGGTCTCGGTATATATAAATAGATAGTCACCCATCCACAGACCAACCGCGGCATGTGTGGCTTAACGTGAACGATTGACCTGATTATATAGCCACGGAGCCCTTCGCATAGAACAAGGTCCACATCATTTATTTATTTTGTAATACATAATTAATATTGAATTCATTGTTTGGACTTAATGCCATAGGTATTTTCTACCAGTGAACCTTTGGGTGATGCAGAGCAAACAGTGGCTATTGTGAAAATAGGGGTACAAATATTTATAAATAATATAAAGGGATGCAAAAACCTATTAAAACTATAAATATAATATAAACACTTAATTTTATATAAATATAAGCCCAAATAAATATATATAAATATACAAGAATATACTAAAACCAAAAATAAGACAAACAATGAGGAAACATTGTTGTGAATGTGAATAGTTATGGTAAAGGAAGGAAAAATGTTTTAAAACCCTAATTTATCCCATAACAACGACATATTTAACCACATATGTATATAACAAATAAGCTTAAAATTGCTGATTATAAACTTTATATAAACCCGTGTCAATGCTATAAGGTAAACAATAGCAGTGAGACGGTGACCGAATCAGTTGTTGAACCAGAAATCCAGTTAACTTGTTCATCTGTCAGAATGCAAGTAGTCACCATAGTAATCCTGACAGTCTTAGTGACAGTAGGAGCGGAGAAAACACCTAAGAATTTGTTAATAGACGGAATTTTGCCAATTAAAATGAGAGATGAGATGAGAGATTTCATTAGACATGAGATGACTAATAAGATGATCGATACAAAGATCGATGAGATAAGCGATGAGATGATCGATAATCTGATCGATGAGAGGAGCGATATGAAGAGAGATGAGATGATCAATAAGAAGAATTTAAAAGGCATAGTCGAATTTGTGGATGTGACAGACGGAGAAACGACAAAAGTAAAGCAAGTGGCACCGCCTGAACATGCAAGCAAGTGTTATTGTGAAAAAGTGGGAGATGGTAAATGCTGTTCTAAACTTAAGAACATAGTGTACTTGGATGCGAGTGAGTTTAAAGAAAACAAAAATAAAAAAACAAACAAAAAAACAAAACCTGGTAAAGCCAAAAGTGTTGAGAAAGTTAAAAAAAAACGTACTCGAGGCCACGGTGATCTTTAATCTGAAAGCTAATTCTCGTAATTAAAAATTTTCAAAATCTATTCGCAGTCTCATCTCTTATCGGCTACAACCAAATGTCAAAAATTTAGGGAAATTTGAGGTATTATTGACAGATTGAGACCGAGATCAGACTGTGGAGTGTTATTTTCTTACTATTTGCTGTACTCTGGACGCTTTTAACGCGAACGTCTTTTTTACATCGTTCTCACATATATAAATTCACATTAATGATGCAACTAATATTTTTGTAAAAATATAATTTAAAAGAGTGTCCATAGAGTTTCTTGCCCGTTCTTCTCCATAGGTACCTATGCTTTGGAATGGGCAACTAGCGTCATATTTTCTGACTGACCGACTTTTTGACAATTCAAAAGTGCCTGTAAAATGGTTTAATTGAAATAAATGGTTTGAGTTTGAGTTAAGTGAACATTCTTAAAATTACGAGAGTGTAAACTCATTTTATATACGATTTCGATCAATGGTCTTAGTTGCCTCAACAACATAATGTTGAAAGCAATTATTGTAGATACTGCTACTGTGGCTCTAATAATATTTTCGATTGTATTTTACTGTGTAATAAAAGCGTGTGTGTCCTGTATAGTGATATTTTTTCCTGTCCCAATAATAATTATCCTGATAACCGAGTCTCGGTCATGGCGGCCAATCTCAGCTCAGCTTAATAGCCAACTACGAAGGTATGTAGGGGCCAAATAGTTAACCCGTTGAATCTACATAGATTTAACTATTTGGCCCCTAAACTAATTATGTAATTATACATATAAATAAATAGAATTAATATCTAGTGTCTGTTTGTAACGTAAAATAATAGTTTTTTACTAATACTGCATATGTAGGGTACTTGTAACTTTTTTTTTGCCTCTCTATCTGTCTGTTTGCTTCGTTTAATCTTCGAAACGGAAACTTCTTGTATAGTTAATAATGGATATATTAAAAATTATAAACATTCTCAGGTACACCCACGTTTTCTATGAAAATAATACAGCTGTGTACTAAATTGCTTAACAATTTAATAGTCAAATTAGATATTTTAGTCTAATTACCATAATTACAGAGTATTTCTTTAACAACGCCATTTACATCATAAAATAACCTTATAAAAGGCAATTTCTAAATAATTAAGAACACGGTAGCAATGCAATTAAGTTAAAATAAAAAAGTGAAAATAATTAGTGTCGCCGCTTCCTCAGGTAAGGAGTGGCTCGCAATTTATGGGACGGCTCGAAAATAAGTCGCTTCAAGTTGACTCATTAAGCGATTCGCACGAATTTACTCACTAGATTCGGGCGAATCACTACTTTTAAATATTATACCAGATTTTTTCTATAGGCGACTCGCACGAATTGGTACATTTTGGCACTGCATGTAAAATACTGGTGTATTTTACACGGAGTGACTGACCTCTGACCCCCACAGCCCAATTACTGGGTAATAGGATACGATTTAAAAGTGACAATTTGCCCGTTTCGGGCGGGTAAATTTGTGCGAATCGACTAATAAGCCTTAGAGTTCTACCATAATGTTCCGTTATCTTTTATTTTCTTTAAGGTCTTATTTATGTTGCGAAGTTTCTGCCCCGTAGCCTAGTTCTAGGTGTTTATGTTTCAAAATTGGGTAAACAAAAAGGTGAAAATTATTATAGAAGGTTTTTCTGCTTGGCAGCTTCTTCCCGCTTTTTCAGTGTTAACTTAAAGTTCCACACTTTCATCTCCATTAAAAATTAAGCTAAAAGTCAGGGCGACGTTAAAATTTTCATAAAATTCGCGTGGCTGATGTGTTTTATTACTTTAATTATTTTCAATGGAATTTGTCTCCAAGACTTGTACAGACGCCAGCACATCAAACTACCCGAAACTGTCAAATATTCCCAGTCAGCTTTTAACCTATGCTTTAGCAATAAAGTTGAAAAACTACTAAAAGAAATTTGACAGATTTTAGTAGCTTGATGTGCTGGCGTCTGTACCTTTACTTATAACATAACACCACGCCTGTATTCCCCGGAGTGTTAGGCAGAGATGTACAGTCACCAAAAGAAATAAGTTACCAAGGTTGTAGGATATCTTTGAAGTTTAGTAAAAACCCGCTAAATGTTTGAAATGAAAATTAATGTGATAAATGAACTGATTGTCTTCTATTAATTAAATAAAATTTTATTCTAAAACATCCATCGGTTTCTTACAAAACTTCAACTATATCCGACGACCCTGGTTACTTAACTCCTTTGGTGACTGTACACTAACATTTCGCCAAACCGCTTGGAAGTAAGACGCTTCAAGTTGTACCACATTTTTCCTGATGTCAATTTTTATTTTCTTAACGGTCTTATTTAAGGCTACTACAAACAAGCACGACACGCGATATAATCGCGCGCGACACAAAGGCACCGCTCGTTGCGCGACTTGCGGTGCCTTTGTGTCGCGTGTCGTGTCGCGCCTCTTGAGGGGAGCCTTAAAGGCAATTTTAGACAGGGTCAGTGCACAAGTCAGTTATCGGCGCCAGTGCCCGCGCCTAGACTGGCTTCTAAATATCCGTGTGCGAATTTACAAGCCAGCGCTGACTTCCCGCCACTGGATTGACTTGAAATCAATTTACACGGGTTTTTTTTCGGGTTAGCGCTGGCTTGTCTCGATTTTGGCGCCAGTCACTGGATCTGTCTAAATCAGCCTTTATGTTGAGAAGTTTGAGTTATAGGTGTTTATGTTTCTTCATTGGGTAAACAAAAGCGTGAAAATTTATTTACAAGCTTTTTCTACTTGGCAGCTTTTTCCGAATTTTTTCAGTGTTTACTGCTGAACTTTAAAGTTTTACTCTTCCATCTACATAAATATCTATACTAATAATAACGTTGAAGAGTTCGTTTGTTTTTTTGTTTGTTTAAACGCGCTTATCTCTGGAACAACAAGTTGGATTTGAAAAACTATTTTTGCATTCGATAGCCCAGTTCTTAAGGCGACTATATGACGTAAAGGACTGTCACTGTTGGACTGCATAGAAAAGAAAGAGAAGCGCGATGACACAACGCTGGTAATTTATTGCAAAATATAAAGCGATTATCTATATACAAATCAATTGTTTGGACTAAAAAATTGAAACACTAGTGCTTTAGTATGTTGCTTGTTGTATAATCTGACAAAAAATCATACTGATTGTATGTATGTTAGTATGGTTTTTGTTGTAAAAAGAAAAGTTTTTAGGGGTATCTTCATGATTTTTTTCTATCATATCAAATTAGTTGTGTTACGTTTTCAACACACTATATACTAGGTAGATCCTCCCTAGCATATATGCCGAAGAATATCATATATTTTTCTGATTTTGTTTACTGTAGTCGATCGTATACTTTTATTGTTTCTAAAACTTGCGTTTTTTGTGTTTAGGTCCTGTAAGCCCCTGAAGGAAGTCACGCTAGAACTCTCAGGAGCCGAGGAAAATGAAAAAAAGTCATAAAGAACGAAGTAATAGTGCAGGCAGGCGATGCGATGCGACGGGGTAGATTGAGGGAACAAGACATGTTCACGCGGACGTAGTCGCCGGTATAAGATAGTTAAAAATTAAAGTTAAAACCAAGGCGAATTTTAAATTTTCATAAATTTCGCGTCCCTGGTGTGTTTTATTGCTTTAATTATTTTCAACGGAAGAAAATTCGACTCCAACAATCGTACTTTATAGTATAAAATAACATCACGCCTGTATCCCACGAAGGGTTATCCAGAGGTGTACCTACAGTGCTCACACATTTCGCTATAGGCCGACCGCTTAACTGAGACGTTGCCTGAGGTAGTGGCGCGGTGCGGGAGGGGTGTGTTGACGTAATGCGAGAGCTCAGTGATTCGTCAATTTGTAGGTTATGTGTACTAGCTGGAGATTGCAATACAAAACAAACAGATACAGAAAGAAGGCAATACAAACAGATACAGAAAGAAGGCAAAAAAAATCGATCGTAAAGCACTCTCTAATGCTTTGCATTATGAGTCGTGCAATAAACTTAAAACCAAGGTGACTTTTAAGTTTTCATAAAATTCGCGTCGCTGATGTGTTTTATTGCTTTAATTATTTTCTACGGAATAAAATTTGACTCCAACAATCGCACTTTATATTATAAAATAACATCACGCCTGTATCCCACGATGGTAAGGCAGAGGTGTACCTACAGTACTCCCACATTTCGCTATAGGCCGACCGTTTAACTGAGACGTTGCCTGAGGTAGCAGCGAGTGGCGGGAGGGGTGTGGTGACGTGCTCAGTGATTCGTCAAATTGTGACAACTATCACCCCTCCCGCACCCCGAGTCTACCTCAGGCAACGTGTCAGTTAAGCGGTCGGCCTATAGTTATGACATTACTACTGTTACTTTTCATGATCTAAACTAATATTATAAAGAGAAAAGATTTGATATTTTGTAAATTTGTTTGTTTACGCTTTCATGCTAATGCGGCTTAACGGATTTAGATTGAATTTGGCAAATGGGTAGTCCATGACCTGGATAAGGGACTTAGGATACTTTTTATCCCCACGGAATCGAGAGGTATGCTGGTGAAACCGTGGGGCGCAGCTGTATACAGGGTGTGGCGTAAATAGTGGTCCACCGTTGGTTAAAATCGTAATATGTTATAGTAAATTATCTGGTATATCGACTTCCTAACGGTGGACCACTATTTACGCTACACCCTGTATAAAGCTAGACGCTAGCAGGGTTTTCGAGGTTTGAGGATTCATCATATTTATGTTTCTCAGGTTTGACCTACATACAACGTGAAATTCCCGTTTGCATATAAATAGTAACCCTCGTCAGAATAAGACGTATGATGTGCTGAAGCCGCTTTCTCTTTCCATAATATTTAATAATAAAAAAATTCTCAATACCCCGGACTTATCCTCGCTATGGTTTTCGGCGTTGATTTTTGCGTAAGATAAATATTATATTTTTGTAGCACTTATGCCCGAGATACATAAGGCTAGTTTTTCAAAGCTAGTAATACTACAGACAAGTAATAATCATGACTTGGCACACGCTAGAGCAGATTACACGATGCTAGTACATTTAAGCCAATTGCACTGCGGTGACTTAGTCCTTCAAATGATTTTATTTTTGTAAGTAGGTTTGTACAAACACTTTTACACGTCAATCATATTTTTTAAAACTAGATAAGGTTTTACGGCGTTTCCTATCTGACTACTCTAAGAAGAAAGGCCGAAACAAACTCACAGGTCAGAGAGAGGTCACAGACTCTTTTGTGTCCAAACATAATCTTGGTCAAGTTTTATGAAGACAATGTAAATCGATGTCTTCGAGTAAAGTTATTCGATTGACACTAGCTTCGCCGGCCAAACGAGGCTATTATTACACAAACCAGGATAGTAAAATCAGTGTGGAGGGGGGAGGTACTTGCTCAAAAAGGAATCCCATTCAATTAAACTATTGTACTACCTTACTGCCTTTCTTACTAGTCAAAAATCAGAAAAATTCTGTACACACGAGACTATAGAGCTTGCTAGCTTACTAGCACTATCTTGCTATGCTAGCTTCAAAAGCTAGCCTCGTGTAACGCGGGCATTATGGATCTGATTTACTACCTTTCTCATTAGTCCAAAATCAGAATAGTTTTGTATATGTAGACAAGTCTAGAGTGACTAGCTTGCTAGCTTACTACCACTGTTTTGCTATCCTAGGTTCAAAAACTATCCTCGTGTAACCCGGGCTTTAACCAGAGATGTGATTGTAGGTACTTACTTGGCTCTTTTTTAAGATACTACTATTTTTATATATAAAAGCGTTTTATGGTGACACGATGTTATTTTATCATTATGTTCTTTGTATCAAAAATAGATACTTAAATAGACGAAAAAAGACATTTTATATTTTATTGATATTATAAATAATTGGGTCTCCTTAAGTGGTACTTTCTGTGAGTGGGACCTAACGAGCACTGAAGTTTTTTATTAAGCCATCTTCCACCCTAATATACCACGGCTATAATATTGGAAAACCATCGCATTAAAATGATTATTACGGTTGGGGATTCAATAAAATGAAAATATTTGCGTCCTTTGAAAAGTGCAAGCATGAAGATGTATACGTAATATGTAACAATGAAACAAAAATGTTTCAATAAAAAGATAAAAAAGCATATCGTAAAAAAATTACATATTTTGAAAATTTTCATCGCATCATAATATTTTTGACTGCCCACCTAGTTGCCTACCTTTTTCTGTAGGTACTACTTATTACTACACACATAAACAAATATTTTACCACGAAACCCTCACCAATAAAACCAATAATCACATAGATAAACACATTTTTATTTCATACCTCAACACTGATCCCACGTCTAACCCTAAAATACATAAATAACAGTTTTCACCGAATTGCCAACTTTATATTCACCGAAACTACCCACGGGGTACTTTATACCGATTTACTGATGTTTGGGCCACATCGACCGGCTGTCTTGAAAAATGGACAGCCATGCATTAGCGAGCGAGGGTTAAAGCGCTTAGTCGGTCGTATGGGTGGGTTGGGGTGATTTTATTTTGATGCTATATTGGTGCCAGTACAGGTTTAGCTAAGTTATAAATTGAAAATGTGCTGGATTAGGAGTTCCTTTTCTAGATTTTGTTTGATGGAAACGTATTTGCTTTTAAATACTTACCTTTGTATTTGTAGGGATACATGAAGAAGCCTCCTCGTGTAGCGCAGTTTGTTCCGTCACTTACTCAACTGAACCGACCGCTCAGCGCATCCTGGACAGTAACATCCAACACCTTATTTGACTGGCCAATTCTTTCATTGCAGTGGTAGGGCTAACGCCCGCCTGGTTTGCGAACACCCTCCCACCGAAATCCGAAGTGAAGCAGCCTGCTGTGTTACGTCGATGCGTGGGTTCCAGTGCCTTAGGCATCTTCTGGACACGCTTGTTCCATCATAGATCTCATCCATCGCTTTCCATCTGGTGTGATCGAGGTCAAGAACGAGCCCATTCAGCAATAAAAAATATATAAAAGTAGTATTTTTCTTATTTTTTCAATACAAATTTGATTTCCGATGAAAAATTCCAGTAAAAATGTAAATAAACAATAGCAGATATTATGTATAGTAGTGACATATCTGGAGGTTTAAAGCAATGTACATACTCTTAGATAATTTACATTCCATCGCCACTTAATCAGTTATCAACTTTAGTGGAATATATTTTGATTTTTGAGTGACCATTTGTAACACAATAAGGTAACTAATAAATTATTGATTGCAATGAAATTTGAACTTTGTTAATTAGGTAGAGGTTTAAAGCAGTGTACACACTCTCAGATAATTTACATTCCATCGCCACTTAATCAGTTATCAACTTTAGTGGAATATATTTTGATTTTTGTGTGACCATTTGTAACACAATAAGGCAACTAATAAATTATTGATTGCAATGGAATTTGAACTTTGTTAATTAGGTAGAGGTTTAAAGCAGTGTACACACTCTCAGATAATTTACATTCCATCGCCACTTAATCAGTTATCTACTTTAGTGGAATATATTTTGATTTTTGTGTGGCCATTTGTAACACAATAAGGTAACTAATAAATTATTGAATGCAATGGAATTTGAACTTTGTTCATTAGGTATAACATTCAGTTTGTTTTTCCATAGCTTGAAATTACCTCAAATTCTTTATTCAAATATATAGTTGCACTCAAGGAATGAAAAGGTTACGCAACTTATTTTTTAATACAGTTGCTCAAAAAGTGGCGTATTGCAGGGACGTATAGCGTTCGGGATGTGGGCTATTACATACTCGTGCTTTTTTTTTACCTTTCCCGAACTCGTGCGTTCTCTTTCCCAACTGTCAAAATAATGTCTATTAAAAAGAAAAACCAACCATGAAGTTTTTACTAAAAAAATTCATAGAAGTTTTTATGATTCATGCAAATACGTATATTTCTAAAAAGAAGCTACTAATTTGTTTCAATATCACATTTAATGATTTTATTGAATGAGTTAGGTTAGGTTTCATTTCATTTCATCTCATTAAATTTCATTTTCATTTCATATCCATAAAAAAATTCTACTGAAGACTTGGCTGTATGGGCATAGTTCCCTTTGCCTACCAGAATGGGTGAAGAAAAAAAATCTCTGCTTATATTCTATGGTTGGCGCCATTAGTTAGTTGAGTTTATTGTGTTTTTATTATTTTATTAAATTGCTTAATTTTTTCGCAACTGTATTAAAAATAGTCGTTCAGTACACGTGCGAAACCGTCATTGCAACTTGTTCCGACTGTCAACCCTCGCCTTCGGCTGCGCCTCGGCTCGGGTAGACATTTGTCGGAACTCTTTGCAATGACAACCTTTCCGCACTTGTAATGAATATACTATTGACAAATATTAGGTCCTTACATATGAAATTAGCGTTTTGTCGTACTGACCACTTTGATCTGAAATATCACCTCTTTGGTTAAGATATCCAAATTCAAATTTATACATTCATTTAGCTAGTACATTTGAGTTTTGAAAAGAGTCATTCATTTGTTTTTTTCCTCATTATTTTT
The DNA here is from genome assembly GCA_963855955.1 of Luperina nickerlii. Taxonomy (NCBI): domain Eukaryota; kingdom Metazoa; phylum Arthropoda; class Insecta; order Lepidoptera; family Noctuidae; genus Luperina; species Luperina nickerlii. Next base: position 12,758,533 of record OY979675.1, read on the forward strand.
TTCTTTGGCGTCGGTCGTATCGGTACATTTACGAGTACAAGTTCTACCGTGGCACCAGTGCTGCACAAACAGCTCGAAGGATTAATGATGTGTACGGCGCTGGTGTCGAAAAAGAAAGCACGGTACGTTTTTGGTTTCAACGTTTTCGTTCTGGAAATTTCGACCTTCAGAACCAACCCCGTAGACGGCCGGAGACCAAAGTGGAAAATGAAGAATTAAAGGCTATTGTGGAAGCGGATCCATCACAAAGCACTTCAGAGATAGCTGCAGGCTTCGGGGTAAGTGATAAAACTGTATTAATCCTCTTGCAGCAAATCGGGAAAATAAAAAATCTTGAACGATGGGTACCTCATGAATTGAGTGAATCGAACTTGCAAACGCGTCGACTGCTGTGTTACTTTGCTCAACCGACAGAATAATGAAGGGATTTTAAATCGAATAATTACTTGTGATGAAAAGTGGATACGGTACGATAATCGGAAGCGCTCGTCGCAATGGCTGAACCCGGAGAACCAGCCAAATCCTGCCCTAAACGAAAATTGACTCAGAAAAAGTTACTTGTGAGTGTTTGGTGGACTAGCGCCGGTGTCGTTCACTACAGCTTTCTAAAATCTGGCCAAGCGATTACGGCAGATATCTATTGTCAGCAACTGCAAACTAGCTAGAAGAACTAGCTGCTAAACAACCGAGATTGGTCAATCGCTCTAGGCCACTGCTGCTTCACGACAACGCAAGACCACACACTGAACAACAAACAACCACTAAGTTAGATGAGCTACAATTGGAATGTCTGCGACATCCACCGTACTCCCCGTAACTTATTCCAACAGATTACCATTTTTTCTGGAATTTGGACAACTTCTTACAAGGAAAAAAAATCAACTCCGATGCGGCAGTCCAAACCGCCTTCAAAGAGTTTCATTGATTCTCGCCCCCCATGGTTTTTTAGTAAAGGGATCAATGAACTACCTATGAGGTGGCAAAAGTGCATAGATAACAACGGTGCATACTTTGATTAATTAAAGATATTTAAAAAAAAAAATACTTTATATTCCTCCCGTACAAAACACCAATTTCATATGTAAGGACCTAACACATTGCTTTCGCACATAGCGGCCATGTGTCAACCTTTTCGAACAGTGACATTTTCATTCATAATTTTTGTAGTAAGTATTGTACCTTGTTAAGTAATTTAGCCGCACAAAACGGACACTCATTGTTATATTTAGAAAAATACTGAAGAAAAACACGAAGAAAACTTTTACCAATACTTTCTTAACAAATGAAATTAAACACATGTTCGTATCTACACCATTCTTAATCCCATCAAAAAGTAAGTTTATTCATATTCCCCGTACATAACATTTTTCCGTATCATCCTTTGTGAATAGAAAAAAAGCTATTCAATACAGACCGAGAATGGCTATACCGCTACACCTATTTTTCGCTGATGGCAATACCGACCGACAATTGCTTTGTGTTGCTATCAAAAGAAAAATAGTAGGCCCCTAGATTGCTTTCAAGCCCTTGAGGTTGTCTGATGGGAGGTTATTTACATCCCATTGGAAAAAACTTTCTTCATTTTATTAGGGATCCGTACCCAAAGGGGACCCTATTACTAAGGCTTCTCTGTCCGTTACGTCCGTTGGTCACAGGGCTGTATCTTTTGAACCGTAACAGCTAGACACTTGAAATTTTCACAGAGTATGTACAGACGCCAGCACATAAATAAGCTATTATAATCTGTCAAATTTATTTAATAGATTTTCAACTTTATCGCTCGAAAGCATAAGATTCAAAGTTGATCGGGAAAATTTGACAGTTTCGGGTAGCTTGATGTGCTAGCGTCTGTACTAATATGGGTGCAATAATCACACTAATATTATAAAGGCGAAAGTTTGTGGGTGTGTGTGTGTGTTTATATGTTTGTTACTTCTTCACGCTCAAACGGCTGGACCAATTTTGATAAAATTTAGTATGGAGGCAGCTGACACCCTGGATTAATATATAGGCCGATATTCTTACGAGATCGAAACTTGTGCGGGTGAAACCGCGGGGCGCAGCTAGTAAAAAATAAATAAATAAAGTTAAAAATAAAAGGGGTCCCCATACAAGCAACGCTTTTTTTTTAAGTTATTTTTTAATAATATGTAGAGCTAGATGTTGTTGGGTAGTACGGAACCGTTAGTGTGCCAGTCAGACTCGCACTTGGCCGCTTATTTAACCAGCCCGGGGACGCGTCAAGGAATACTGTTTATTTATTTCTCTCGCAATAGTTTTTGTTTGCGAAGGAATATTTATGCGGTTCTTGGAAACATTGTAACGTTTACTGAAATACCTTTTTATGGAAGAAATAAAGAGCATCTGAGTATTGAAAGAGGTTAGCGTTCACTTTGATGTGGATGCCTTAGTAACGTTTTTATTTTCTACGAATAAAGTATTTTGATGTTGTTTTAACTTTACCTGAAAAGAGTACTTATTCATTTTTTGAAACATACATCAAAGACATAAATTCCTATTACAATTGACACGAAGTATACATTTTCACGGAGCAGTGGTGGCCCAGTGGTGACGGCCGCAAATTACGAGTTGTACAGACGCCAGCACATCAAGTTACTACAATCTGTCAAATTTCTTTAATAGATTTTCAACTTTATCGCTAAAGCATAAGGTTCAAGATTGATAGGGAAAATTTGACAGTTTCGGGTAGCTTGATGTGCTGGCGTCTGTACGTCGTGGGTTCGAACCCATGCAGTCAGGCACTTTAATTTGTGTAATTTATTTAGTTACTACTGCTCTCAAAATGGTGATCGTGAGGAAACCGGCTTGTCCCTGAACTAAAAATTCGAAGACATGTGACATCTACCAACCCGCACTGGACCCGCGTGGTGGATTACGGCCCACTCCCTCTCACAGAGAGTAGGCCTGTGTCCCAGCAGTGGGAACATTATAGGGTGATTATGTTGTATATTTTTACGCCTTGTATGACTGAATTATGGGAACAATATACTGGTAAAAAGTAACTGTTAACGATTACTGACGAATGTTAGCAGTTTAGCACTGACTGGACTGGTCCACTCAAATCTTTGTGGTACTTTCCTCAAAAGATCATTTTAGACATCAATCTACATGGTCTTCATATTATGATCAGACCAAGATTATGTCTGGACTTTAAAAGAGACTGTGACTTCTGAGTTTGTCTCGGCCTTTCTTCTCAGAGTAGTCAGATAGGAAACATCGACCTCATTTAGCTCATTTTTTTTAATAATACGACGCGTAAAAGTGTTTCCGATATCTTATTTACAGAATAAACAATTTCATTTCATTTAATTAACTACTGTATTACCAATTAATTGATGGAGTGTATTTCACCAGCCAAAGATAGCAACTTTGGCTGGTGAAATACACCACCATTTCCAGCAGAAAATAGTGACCAAAAAAGTAATATTCAACAATATTTATTATATTTTACAATTCATTTTCCCACTAACCGAACTCAATAAAAAACTCAATGACATCGTATCTTCGTATAACATTTCATCATGACACCGTACATAAAAAAGGCACCCATAGGCCGTAACCATCCACCATAAAAACATACACAAAATAAATTCCGACGTAAAAGCTAAATAAGCCAATAAAGCGGTTTAATAAGCACGCATTTACGCTGTGGACATCTTTTTTGGACGACATCAGTGATATTTACTTTACGAGGACGTCGTAAAAGGCAAATTTCATCGGGTCCCGTGTCCTTAACGTGTTTTATAGTGACGTATGTGCGGTCACGTGCGGAGCAAAACGAATACGTACGGAATCGTCGATTGAAATTCGTCCTTCGTCGTCGTCGTCCTTAGAATTGCTAATAGGTGACGTGGTTTGATCTAATAGTTGTTGTTTAGTTAACCATTAGGCAAATAGAAAAAAATAAGAAAACCGGCTAAGTGCGTTTCGGGCCACGCACAATAAAGGGTTCCGTAGTTGGGATGAGTTTATACTAAGAACAAACTTTGTAGTTAAAAATCGTTCTCCCATACATCGATATTATACATCATAGTCAATTCTCCAACTGCAAATGTAAGCTTGTAATCGCAAAAAGTTATGTGATAAAACTACAAATTAGAGATTTTCGGACTTTTTTCTTTACTTGTGCTGATTGTAGGTCAGCGGGATGTACTTTATGGGTTTTGATATATTTGCGAGTATTAAAATGTGTCGCATAAATGGCCATATTTTTTTATTGCGTTGACTTCGAAGTTTTATATTTCTAATTAAAGGCCCAAAATAACGTTTTAGCTTGATCGAAGTCATGTGAAAAAGTTAAAACAAAAGTTGTACACAGTAATTCCATGTTTAAACTCGTTTACACTACAAAATATCGTCTGTACGTGACACAAAATGATAAAACTTAAACCTTACCACTGCTCTCAAAACGTTGAAGGAAAACATTGTGTGGAAACTGGCATGTCCTAGAACAAAAAAAATCGAAAGCATGAGACATCCGCACAACCCGCACTGGGCCCGCGTGGTGTATAATTACCGACTTAAAAAAAAGTAGGTTATTGCTTACTCCGTCTCACTGAGAAGAGACCTATGTCCCAGCAGAATATTCAGTCAGATTACGCTTATGCTTGCATCAGAGAAATATACTCAATGGACACATGCAATGATGATATCACATCACATGACTGTAAAGAACAGCTGTAGGTACCTATAAGTTATACCACAATTCTTACTATTTGTCGTTTCCCTTTAAAGTATCAACCCTCAAGTGCGTATTACGGGGTATTCAAGGCCCCCAGCTTATCGAAGGGGTTCAGGATTGGAAAATGCGCCGCCGACTCGCAATGATAAAGGAGTGAAACAATCGAAACCACAATTTACAGGCTTACCTGCACCACGTTGAAGGATTGAAAGCTATATTTTACGTAAGCCCCTTCTTTTTTACCTATCGACGTTAAAGATTTGCTGCTGGAGATAATAATTGTATGAGACATAATATTTAATAAATATTATTTCAATAAATATTTAATGAAAAAAAAACTAATCATTTATAAAACCGTTAAAACTAGTTGAAAATAAACTAACAAGTCTTCTTAAAAAATTATAACTGAACCAACATAAAGTGTTTCCTCAAAATAGAGGTAGCAGAATACTTGCGCGAAAGACATTTTCGCGAAAGACACTTGCGCGAACCCACTTGCATGAAAAGACAGTTGCGCGAAAAGTTGCAGAAATGAGATTCGAAATAGTTATCAGCACCCTAGAAAACCATGAAAACGACACACCCCCAATTCCCCCTCAACCACCTCCCAAACCTTCCTGCACAATCCCCCCAACCCTTACCTCTGCCCAATCCTTTGCAAGAATACTGGCATTATATTATGAAGGAATTTCCACAACTTTTTCACGCAGCTGTCCTTTTGCGCAAGTGGATTTGTGAAAGTGTCTTTCGCACAAATAGATTCGCGCAACTGACGCGCACGTGACTTTCGAGAAAATGTCCATTCGCGCAAATGTCTTTCGCGCAAGTGTACCAGATCCCAAAATAGATACACATCAGCTCATACTTTTTACCCAAAAGTTAAACTGTCACCTTTGGGAAACAGAGATAATAATTTTAAGCACTCACAGAGTAGTTTTGAGCTTTTAATGGAATAAAAGCGGTTTGAATTTTTTCCACCAGTCTCGGGACAGGAAATGGGTAAAAATAATAAACCTTGCTGAAATGTTTTTCGCGTCGCGTTTTAGAGTTTTCAGCGAGTTTTGTTTTAGTTATAAATCTTTTTAGTTGAAAAAACTTTTCGGTAAAAAATTTGTTGTTTTGTGGTCCCTGATGTTTTCAAGTTTTTGTTTGAAATTCACCTAATTACCTAATGTAAGTTTAGGTACCTGCATTTGCATACTAATGTATAGAATCAAGTTTTTCTTAAACTAAACAGACAGCTGTGCTGCTGGAGAGTTTGGTTCACCACTTCTTCCCAGTTAAAGGACTAAAAAGTGGTAAAGCGCAGGTGTTTTGGGGGACTATCCTATGCAATTTTGACGTTCAAAAAGTGCTGATTCTCAGTTTAGTTTGAATGACTTTTGATTTGATACCAAGTTACTTTTTTGTGCGTGATTAAGTATACAAATTTTTCGTCTAACTAAATTAGTATAAATATATTATCCTTAGGCATAAGAGGTGTCATCCCTCTAGGCAATTACTTAACAAGCTGTCTAGTTTCAATAATATTAGCTAAGTAAAAGAACACGGGCGTGCATGTATGACCAAATGTATGAACGTAGCAGGTTGCGTTCTCTAGTTTCTACCTACCCAATGGGAAGAAGGTGCAAGTTCTGGTACGTAAACGACCACCACATATTAATAGTAAGTTTCCCAAAGAATATACAAAAAAAACTAAACATTCATTCTTTTTTCTCATTCATTCATGTCAGTCACTTCTCATTCAACTACACAACGTTTAGCATGACAGTCACAAAAACAATTATTCTTCACACTCCAGTTAAAATTCCAATTGTAACTGTTTAAGGGATGAGTAAAGGGCGTATTACAGGCACAGTTGCCATGGTAACCACAGACACTTAGACAGGGGGAGGCTCAATATGAACTGCACCATTTGAATTTCAAGTGCTATGCAAAGCGAATCGGATCTGAGGAACTGTCGAGGTTGCTTTAATGTCCTTTAGTAAACACGGATATTATTGTCTCAATCGAATACCAATTGTTATTTGTGACTTTGTAAAGGACTTCGGTGGACAGAGGAAAGGAATTGGAAATGTAGTAAATTTAAAGAAGCAGGCTAGTTTCAAGGAATAAGTGGGTCTAGCCGATGTTGTTCGTTTTGCAGTTACCCAAAACTGGGTCACACGTAGTTGGAGAAAAATAGTAGATTGTTTACCAACGGAGCAAACAACTATTTTGAAGGCGAGAGTGTTTATTTGAATCCAGAGCGGAGCGAAGGATTCCAGAGAAGAATCCCGAGCGCAGTGAGGTGTTCTAAAGTAAGAATCCTTAGTGCAGCGAGGGATTCAAAATACAGACGCCAGCACATCAAGCTACCCGAAACTGTAAAATTTTTCCAATGAACTTTGAACCTAATGCTTTAGCGATAAAGTTGAAAATCTATTAAAGAATTTTGTCAGATTGTAGTAGCTTGATGTGCTGGCGTCTGTACATCACATGAGCTTAAAATAGTGTTGCTCCCGAGGTGGACACTCTACTTTTTGTTACACTATATGAAAAAATAAGTAAATGAAACTTATGAATAAGAACTCATAATAATAACATAAAGCACGTTTATTTATTTACATACAATTTAGAGTAGACAATTAAAGAAAGAAAAAAGTTTATTTGGACACAGTTCGTAAAACAAAATACGAATGAAACCGAACTCTTTTCGCGCGTTTTTGATTTTTTCATACGTTTTTCCTTTTTTAATTTGGCTGTCGCGTTTAAACGTAACAAACGTACAGTACCCGGCTATAAATATTACACATCGACCTTTGGAAAGAGACAATCGGCTAATTTCGGCTTCGTAGAGCGTTATCTCTGTCGCACGAAATACAAACAGTCCGGTATCTATTAGGAGCTGTTAAAACAATTATGATTTGCTTCTTTGGATAATTATTTTTTAATACAGTTGCTCAAAAAGTGGCGTATTGCAGGGACGTATAGCGTTCGGGATGTGGGCTATTACATACTCGTGCTTTTTTTTTACCTTTCCCGAACTCGTGCGTTCTCTTTCCCAACTGTCAAAATAATGTCTACTAAAAAGAAAAACCAACCATGAAGTTTTTACTAAAAACATTCATAGAAGTTTTTATGATTCATGCAAATACGTATATTTCTAAAAAGAAGCTACTAATTTGTTTCAATATCAGATTTAATGATTTGATTGAATGAGTTAGGTTAGGTTTCATTTCATTTCATCTCATTAAATTTCATTTACAATTCATATTAATAAAAAAATTCTACTGAAGACTTGGCTGTATGCCCATAGTTCCCTTTGCCTACCAGAATGGGTGAAGAAAAAAAAATCTCTGCTTATATTCTACGGTTGGCGCCATTGCTTAGTTGAGTTTATTGTGTTTTTATTATTTTATTAAATTGCTTCACTTTTTCGCAACTGTATTAAAAATAGTCGTTCAGTACACGTGCGAAACCGTCATTGCAACTTGTTCCGACTGTCAACCCTCGCCTTCGGCTGCGCCTCGGCTCGGGTAGACATTTGTCGGAACTCTTTGCAATGACAACCTTTCCGCACTTGTAATGAAATATAATAGGTATTTATTCTTTGTTTAAAATGAAAAAAAAGGTAAAGGTCGATGTGCAATATTTATCGCTGAGTACCTACTGCAAAAACGTTCAAAATCAAATCGTAATCTCATCTCAGCGACAATAAAAATGTCAAAATCTTGCCAAACATGTTGGTAAATAAGAGGTTTTTTTTAGCTTATACTGTCCCATTGCTGGGAAAAGGCCTTTTGACAGATTATTATATTCATTCATTTCAAATTTTCAAATACATCCTTATGGTACAGATATTCTATTTCACGAAGTCCGTTCGGCTTTGATTGTAGTAGTGACGTATCCCGACAAGCGCGCTCCCACAGCGGCTGCCCCTTGCTGCCGTCGCATGAGGCTATTTCCGCGAATGTGTACCGTTTTACTTCACCCATTGTTGAGTCTCTGTTGATCACAATGTGATGTGCACGCTTGACAACATTCATAGCCAAACGGACTTCGTGACATAGAACATCTGTAACAAAGAAATATTTATAAGAAATTGATTAAGACTGACGTTATAATGTAAACGTTCTTAGAAATACGGGAATAGCTCCTCTCATCCGTAAAATATACACAAGACGACACTAATCCACAAGTACCTGAATAATAATTACACTGTAAATAATTAAAAGCAAAACTACCGTCATATTGCAAATTCCAGCTGTAATTGATCATTACGTCGTAAACGCTCCGCAAACAATTGGAAAGGGATCCGTTTCAGTACACTACGGTGACACAGACAGAAACAAAGGAATAGATCGAAGAGTAGCTCTCCACTTCATAATGATGTTAATTATTTTTATAAATTTGCAATGATTTGTAAGAATTTTATATTTTCTATTGTGACTTTCTATCCTATCCTTCTACAACACACTAATATTATAAAGGCGAAAGTTGTGAGTGTCGTTTGTATGTTATATTTGTTACTTCTTCACGCACAAGAGGATGGACCAATTTTGATAAATATTGGTATGCCGGTAGCTGACACCCTGGATTAACACAGGATAATTTTTATCCAGGATTTAATTTTTATCATAGGATAATTTATATTGCCACGGGATCAAAACTTATGTGGGTGAAACCGCGGGACGCTGCTAGTCTTTGGATAAATAAAAGAAGTAGAGAAAGAAGGTTTTCTTATTTTTAACTTTTACTTAGTGACACGCGTCGACGACAGATGCAACTGCAACCGTCGACGCATGTCGGTGGCTGCCATCGACAACGTGTCATTCGTGTATGTGTACGTATTTGAGTACGGTGCTCAAATGCACAAGCGACATCCCTCGTGTGTATACACACTTAGCTATCACAATCATCAGCCTATTAAATTTCATTGCTGGATCATAATGGACATGAACCTCTCGCAAAATATACTCCTTACATAACCTTTGATCTTGAGAAAATTTTGCCACTCGAGAGTGGTTGCGGTCATTATAGGAATGGCCGCCGCGCCGATTGGACACGTTTTATTTTCTGGGGTTATAGGCAAAAACTATAAAGCAGTTACTACAGCACTAAGCTTGTTTATTTTTTACAATACTCCTCTATAGTAATATGAGCTTTATTTAACCTACAAAGACCCTTCAATATGGTAAATATACCCACTGTCTAATATGAAAGAAAAATGAAACAACGCTCCAGGGATGCGAAAACAATATAAAAGGTATATTTGGACCTAAACAAATAGTTCCACATGTAACTGAGCAAGCATGTGTTACCAAAATTACGGATGAACGTAACTTTTATCAAACGTAGAATAAAAGTAGTGAATGCTTTCTTTTTCTAATTTTCTGACTCGGTGACGTATGAAATATGCTCTGTCTGTTTAAATATTAATAATGTCTTCAACCGACCATGGAGTTTGTCTTCACTTTCGGTAGTGAGTAAGATAAAATATTGGTTGAACTTACGAGAGAGCAGTATTTATTTAATCTGCATTCGCGATTTATTTGCCAATAATGTAAACAATTATGAGTTTATGGAAAAATAACTTTAAATCCCACACAATATAGTTCAGTTTAAGCTACAATTTTTTTATAATTTTTATAACTTTTTAATAGTGCTAGTCACTCTGAAATCAACTTAATTGCCACTAAAATAAAGTTGATATTTGATTAACTTGAAATAATATGAATGAAACATAAGTTTTAATAGACTTTACATAACATCACGCCTGTATTCCCCAAAGGGTTAGGCAGAGATGTACCTATAGTACAACACCCACATTTCTTCATTTATGGTTTAAGTCTCATAAAATAGGGGTGAACCTATTGCAATCAACCGGGCATAGTCGTAAGTAGGGCTGCTACTGAGAAATTTCAGATGGAAAACCCTATAACACTGCCCACCTGGGAATCGAACCCAAGACTTCATGCTCCGCTGTAGCGCTTGCGACCACTAGACTAACTTCCTCCAATTTATTTGTATCGGTAAATAAATATTTTGCGAGCATTAATGTGTCGTACTTATCGTTTATCGATGCCATTACATCTGGCCTGTCTCATTAAGGTCTCGACACAGAATACAGCTAGCTTTTAATGGTAGGTAGGTATGCCTACCTATATGTATATATGAGGAACAGGGTGTAAAGTTCACTCAACCTCCATAGAAAAGGAAGGATCCTACAACCAGACGAGTGCTGTGTCTGGCGGGCAACTGCCCGATAAAGGCTCCTTCAGACAGACGCGACACGACACGCGACACAAAGGCACCGCAAGTCGCGCAACGAGCGGTGCCTTTGTGTCGCGCGCGATTATATCGCGTGTCGCGCCTGTTTGTAAGAGCCTTAATTCATGTCGGGCCGTTGTGTCTATGCTAGTAGCGCGGTAAACTCTGTTTGCGTGATGCAGGATTTTGCATGACGTCAGTATGACGCGTTGTTCGCATGTGGCGTTGTAGATACCGCTACAATAGCTTCTGAGGTTTTTGTGAAATGTATTTTTAAACTGTGAAGGAGTCTATCTTTGCCTAGCCTTATCCCATTCAATTTGGGGTCAATTCTCTTCGACATTCTTTGCCAGATGTTTCGGTTCTGGGTCATCGAGTCATTCAGTTGGACTTGCTTCAGATCGTTGTTGACAACAGATATCCCAGGAGAAAGGGGTCTACCTTGCTTCTTTGGACCTGAATTCCTGTAGAGGACTTGCTTAGTCATGTGTTCTTCGAGCCTTCGGGCAATATTTGTTAAAGTGTGATGGAGTGATTTGATTACACAATTTAATTTATGGCATACTAGCCTGCGACTTCGATTGCGTGTATTTTGTATTTCATCCTTTTTTTAATGCAGATTACCAGGATGAAAGGTATCCTATGTCCTACTCCGAGTCCTAGGTTACCTATCTGTCTTTTATAAGTTCAGTAGTTAGTTGATGCGTAATCAGGTGTCAAAAATACAGACAGATAAACATACTCACTTTCGAATTTGTATAATATTAGTATAGATCTGTGCTTACTCGCTACAAGTGGTAATGGGCGTGCCATTTTGATGGACTGTCTCGTGTTATTTTGACGTTAAAAAAGTGCTGAGTCTCAGCCCAATTTGAATAAATGACTTTCATTATATTTTATTGGTCTGCATATATCGCACTAGCTACTGCCCGCGACTTCGTCCGCGTGAAATTTCACCCTGGGAATGGGGCGACCATTCACCCTCTTAGGGGTGGAATTTCGAAAAACCCTCTCTTAGTGGATACCTACTCTTTACAAAAAACACACATTCCAAATTGTATGTCTCTAACACCAGCGGTTTAGTCTGTGCGTTGATATATCAGTCAGTCAGGACGAATTGCGCTGAAATTTGGCACACATGGAGCTATTATGTTGTAGGCGTGCGCTAAGAAAGTATTTTGCAAAACTCACCCCCTATGGGGATGAAAAAGGGGGATTTAGATTGTATGAAAAGTCTTATTCCTTGAGTTAATAAACTTGAAATGTGGCACAAATACTTATCTACGTAAACTATGAAGGTTAGCGTTTTTGTTTTTCTAATCTACCTGAGTTAATCGGACCGCACGTTAAAATTCTTCCTATCAAATGACACCCCCATTCCCCTTGATTGGGGGCTGTCTAAATTTGTCCGATTAACTCGAAAGTCAGTATTTATACTTAAGACTAAAAAAAAGAATATCGTGTATCAAGGTTTTTCGGAAAACTACCCCTAACTGCGGGAAAAGGGGTAGTTAATTTTAAAGGGAAGGATTTTACGGAGTGACTTGATTAACTCGAAAATTGGAATATTGGTATTCTATTCTATTCTATTGGTATAAATAATCTTTGAGTCAAGTTATGAACACATCCCAAACGATTTTTCATAATTCCACCCCTATGGGGGTGAAAAGCGGGGATACAGTATATTTGAGAAATCTGATCCCTTTGATCTATAAACTTAAAAATTGGTCCGATAACTTATTTAACTAAATAAATGATAAAGATCATAAACATACATTTTCGAAATTTTTAGAGGAAAATATGAATTTCACGCGGACGAAGTCGCAGGCAGAAGCTAGTATAGATATATAAAGAATAAGTATAGATATAGATTATTAAGAAGTCGGAAAAACTGTATAATAAGATATTTCTGCTTTTATGTATATAATATAGGAATTTGTTACTCAGTTTTGCCTTCGCAACATTGCAGTATAATTTACCTGTAGGTAACATCTTATACTACTTCAATATCCATTATTATAACACTTCATTATGCAAATGAATATCAATTTGATGACAACAGCACACTAATAGATTAATCACAGTGCGACACGAAGCGACAAAGCGACCAATTCAATGTCGAATCCAAATCAATTAACTAGAACCAATTTGAGAGAAGTTGGACGATGCAATTAGAGATGTCGGGGCTATCTGACCGAACTAAGACTGGTCTATGCTAACGACGTACAGAGTATCCGTAATGATTTTCTAGGGTTTCTGTTTGTTAGGGTGGGTTGTTTCACGTCCACTTGACGCACGCGTAAACGTTTAAAATAGCGTAAACTATCGTCAAAACTAAAAATGCGTTGTTTCACAAAAGTATGGCCTTGACATACGTTAAAAAATAACGATTAGGTACATGGCAGTTACTAGTGCTAAAACGTAATTATATTCTCAAACATCTGCGATAAACCAACCTTTGTAGGTACCTATTTTTCTTTTCTGTTTATATGTGTGAACATAAATGGTTAAAAATAAATAATAATAATAAATAAAACGTTATTATTATTATTTATTTAAGCTAAATAAAACATTATGGATTTTTTTGTTGTATTCGTCTTTGTTCGACGATCGTTCATCTGATGGTGATACAAATAGTGTAGAAAGAATGAAAAAGGTATTTAAAACTCTATTATTAATAACCTAAACTTAGGCACGAGCAGGAATTTATTGCAAAATGCTCTGTTTCAAAGAAAGTAGCTCTAGTGATAATACGTAAAATCGAAGATGAAATAAATTGTATAAGCTTGCCAGCTAACGATGAGGAGAGATTAGCTGTTACAACTGAATTTTTATAAAATATCTAAATTTCCAAAGTATTGGGTGCATTTATTAAACTCATATTGAAAATCTTTGTCCAGGTAAGAACCATTAATTCCATTTAAGTTATAATGAGCAAAACATAACATCACACCTGACATCTGCCTAAACAGAGGTCTGGAACGGGTTCTTTCGGTAGTTGTATTAAAATCCCATGTAATAAATAAATAAGGCGTGATACCTGTAGAAATTCTTCCTTTAAATGATCTCTCAATCAGAGATTGAAACCGGTCTTTCTCAAGTTTCGAGTTTACAGCTAGTTAAAAAAATCCACATGAAGTTCAAACGTAATGAGAAACAGTGCCACTGTAACAGCTAGGGCTTTGGAGGTAGGCTGCGCAGCTCGCTAACTAAAGGGTTGAGATAAAATAAATACTTAGAAGGGTCGGTTTTTTATGCAATGAAACAACGCTTTGTATTTAACGAACGTTATTTATCATACGTCATCGTTAATATTTGACGTACGTATGTTACGTTAACCAACCGTTTGAAGCAAGCGGCCGTTAAGGCTCCTGAAAATAGGCGCGACGCGCGACGCGAATCGCGCGCGACAGAAAGGTGCGCGACTTGCTCTCTGCCAAATTTCATCGAAATCCGTTCAGTGGTTTAGATGTGAAAGGTAACTAACATACAGACAGATAGACAGACAGAATAAGTAAGTATAATAATTATTTATTTTACTAAAAGACTTAGCCTAGAGAGGTAACATCAGTGTTAATTCAATAAGGGATGGAATGGCTATTGCATTTGAGAAGACCCCTGCCCTTCAAACTAGGAAAATCCTGTATCTTGAAGGACAGAGTTACTTTCGAATTTATAATATTAGTATGGATAATAGTTATTTTCCTCGCTAGAGAGCTCGGATAAAAGCCTTCTACAAACAGGTGCGACACGCGATATAATCGCGTGCGACACAAAGGCACCGCTCGTTGTGCGTTTGCGGTGCCTTTGTGTCGCGTGTGGTTTCGCGCCTGTTTGAAGGAGCCTAAACGCGTGCGATCGTTGCTAATCATTAAGTCCGAAACACGGCCTTTCGACGCGCTATTTATAGGCACAAGCCGCCGCCGGCTACCGCCATTTTATGTTAAATAAATTCAATTATAACGTGTAGCTATAGTTTATTGAATACTAGCTGCGCCCCGCGGTTTCACCCGCGTAAGTGTCGATCTCGTGGGAATATCGAGATAACAAGTAGCCTATATTTTAAACCCGGGTGTCAGCTACCTCCATACAAAATTTTATCAAAATTGGACCAGCTGTTTCAGCGTGAAGAAGTAACAAACAATAAACACACACACACAAACTTTCGCCTTTATAATATTAGTGTGATAATAATATATATTATATTTATTTATTTTAACATTTTAAAGATACAAACACATAAATTAAGTACAATAACAAAAAGTATACAACTACTCAACGGTCATACACTCACCTCACAATGCTTCAGACATACTGACAATATCTTCTTCCATTTATCCACGAACACATCACAGTCAGACTTAGCGTCCAAGAGATTTCTATAAGAGAATCAAATTAATTTTAATTAAACAAGTTTCTGATGAACTTTTGGGAATTCAAAATTAAAATGTTATTTCCGTTCTAATTTGTTATTAGAACGGAAATAACATTTTAATTTTTACACGAAATGTGAAATAGAACTATTGTTCTATTTTCACATTTCGTGTGGGATTAAAAACTTCCATACCTTTTCTTAAATTATTGTCTATTTTAATCAATTCTCTTTGCAGCCCCTTCACAAAAGGTTTCAACGCCTCTTTCCGAATAAGGTTTCCCATCGAAAATATAATCCTTTAGGGAAAAGTTCGAAGAATGGTGAAACCCAAATCTTTTCCAATTTTCTGTGAGCCAATCGCTGACCACAAACAGGCACATAGCTTCGGTACTTTCATGACTGGTTTCCTTGGCTTCATGAAAGCGTATTTTAGTCCTAGGTTTTCTACAATTATTGAAGCAAAAATACTACCTTTTAACTTTTTTGCTGCATCTAATGATGTTTTGCATAGCAACTTCTTCAACATTATGTTTTATTATAATAAATTTTATTAGATAAACTTAATTACAAACAAATAATTAGTAAGTTTTATAACGTTCCCTCCTCTAAAATATTTCCTTGAAAACTTCAACGCAGCCCCTTCACAAGTGGTAACAGCGCCTATTCTGTCAGAACAAGGTTTCGCATTGTAAATGAAATCCGCGAAAGAATAATCTACAAGTACGGTGAAACCTGAATTTTGTCCAATTTTCGTTGAGCCAATGGCTGACCACAATGCGGTACACAACTGCGGCACTTTCGTGGATGGTTTCTTTGGCTTCATAAACGCGTAGTCTGGTCCAAGGTTCGCAACAGTCAATGGGGCAATAGGACCATTCGTGTATTGCTTAGCTAAGTCTACAGCTGTTTTAACAAGCATTGTTGCAAGACCATTCTGTCTGTGTTTTGGTGGGTTCCCAAGAGCTAGATCAACGTTAATAATACAAAGTTGTTTAACATTTTGTGGGACCGATACGTAAACACAATGATGTGTTTATGAGCGTTTACGGCGTACGGCATTTCATACAAACTTTCAAGCCCTTGTTTTTCGAAATGAACGAACCGATTTTAATGAAACTTCATACGCATAAGCAGAATACATTTTCGAAAAATAGTGTACAGCCAAATTAGACCGATGTTAAATTTTCCGCAGAAACAGAGATTTCTAGTTATCTTTTTTTTAAATAAGACATTTCAAAAATGTTCTCAAGTAACTTTTTAGACCTTTGCGTATGAAGTATCATTAAAATCGGTTCATTCATTTCGAAAAACAAGGGCTTGAAAGTTTGTATGAAATGCTGTACGGCGTAAACGCTCTTGAGTATCGGTCACTAATTACCAGTCACCCTACCCCATGATGATGATAATGATTAGGGGACTTCCTTTTCCGCACTAAGACTCCCATTCGGTCCGTTGTGCGTGGGAATTCTCGCTAACAGAGCCAGCCTAGCTCCGCCCAAAAGCACAGAAGCTTCCTGGGAGCTTCACAGGCTTCGCGGAGAGACTTCATTGTTCCTTCAGACATTGAGACTTCATTGTTGGATTTCTGCACGTTGAAAAGCCCACCCTACCCTATATAGAAGAGCAAATGGTGACAAACATAATTAGGAATAACAAACAGGCGATAATAGCACAAACAAGAACCCATGTAAAATAATATAAAAACATGTATACCAAGAAATATGAAGTTCAGTCAGAAATATGAATCTATAATAGTTGCCCATTACAAAGCGTATAGGATGTAGCTATTAATATTATTCCCACTTAAAGTGTCATAATAATTACATTCTATATAAAAAGTTGATAAAAATAAAGATCACCTACCGTCTACTGAAGAAAGCCACGCCGCCATTTCTGTTAATATGAGAAAAATAAAATCGTGACCTAAAATATTAACTTCACGCTCCGCAACAGTGAGTGTGAGTACTAACTATGAGTGACTGACATACGTTCCGTAGCTCTACCATGAGTTTGCACAGATAAAACTCGCTAGCGTCTCCGTTAATAATATTGTATGAAATATTGTACAGCGCCCCTAGCGGTCACATAGGGTAGAATAGAATAGAATGGAATACTCAAAAAAAAAACACAAAGAATAAAGAATACACAAAGAAATACAAAAATAATACATAAAGAATTAACTGACTGTACATAAAGAATTAACTGATTTAACTGCTAAAATCTATTTGCTGTATACAGTAAAGTGAGTTTTATATTATTTCGATACCTGCAAATCCGATTTTTTTATTTTACTTGTGCTACATGACATTCCTTCTTACCAAATTTCATGATTCTAGGTCAACGGGAGGTACCCAATAGGTTTTGATTCCCTTGCGAGTGTCAAAATATGCGGCATAAACGGGACATAAACGCCCATATCTTTTGATTGCGTTGACTTAGAAGTTTGATTTTTTCACTACTCTAAGGGATTACAACCTTAAGTATTTGATATTAATTTCAACTTGGTAACTCCACGCGTTCCTGAGAAAAAGGGTCTTGACAGACGGACAACGAAGTGATCTTATAAGGGATCCGTTTTTCCTTTTGAGGTACGGAACTCAAAAAATCACTACTTATTAAAATGATAACCCGTCAAACTAAAGTATAATAAAGTGCCTTTTGATACTCGACACATCGTCATTCCACTCTTTCTAACTGATAACTTTTATCCCACCCACTCGTGAACATAATGCATAGTCTCTGTTTAAGTTACGATATGGTTTGATAATAAAAACACCATTGATCTTTAGTTCTTTACCACCGTTTTGAATGATGAACCATGCGTAATGTTCCCACTGCTGGGACACAAGCCACCTCTCTTCGAGATAGTGCGCTATAATCCACCACGCGGGCCCAGTGCGGGTTGGTAATGTCATAATATGTCGTCAAATTTTTTGTTGTAGGACATGCCGGTTTACTCACGATGTTTTCCTTCACAGTTTTGAGAGCAATGGTGATGAAATAAATCACACAAAGTAAAGCATATTTTGAACTGTACGTCCCACTTAGACTCAATCTGTCTAGCCTTTTACCAACTATATTGGGGCCGGCTTCTAGTCTACATTTAGGGCACGGGACCCTAAAATAACATAACAAAAGTTAAACTCCGTTACTTTGCTGTTATCTATGTTAGATTATATTAGAGTGAGTGTGTTACATTGTAACTAAAGTCTCCGTCAAGAGAAGATATAAATTTTGTAAATAAAGAACGTCTACTAAGTTACGTAGCGTCAATTCAATCAACAACAAATAATACCAAATTCGATCAACTCAAAGTAACATCGAGCAATTTCACTTGGTCGGGTTAGGTATATTTTAGCGATATAAATGCACTGTCGTGTAATATTTTGTGATATTATTGTCCGGTTAAGTAGTCACGACCTCTCAAGGTCAACTACGAGATGCCATTTATAAAAAAAAAAATATTTTGTGATACTGGAACGCGTCTGACTCATGGAACGTAAACATTTGGGCCGCCATTTTGAAGTAAGTTTAAGCTGACGCTGTCATGGCTGCAGAATACTCGGAATCGTCTGTGACAGTAATTAGATGTGTGTGTTAACATAATTGTATCTATACTTATATATATCGCTCCCCCCACCGAATAATATGGTAATCGACAAATCAAAATTTTACAGGAAAAATAAAAAACTGTTTTATGCGTATATCTCGGCACGGGTAGATCGTAAGGTAGACATTTAAACGTCAAAACAAAGCTAATTTTTTTACAATCTAATTTATATTATGATTTTTTTGTAATACTTTTATAAAATAAAGTTATTCACAAAAATAATGTTACTGAAATTAAATGGCAAAAGTATAGTATGCAACGCATCATTACCATATTATTCGCGTGTAAACGCAACAATATCGTAGTCAATATTAATGCATTATAGTATTATTCGTTGTAATACAGTGTCAAAAAACCTAACGGCAATATGATATTACGATATTATTCGTGTGAAATCCAAGCGATAGTGTATAATGTAATATTACATTACAGTAATATTCGTCGATGTGTGGTGTCAAAAGATTAACAGTAATATAATGTTGCAAATACATGTTTTATTAAATAATCCAGTACTTATTATTTGATTTTGCAGAAAAATAACAATAATAGAGGAAGTTGATATTAATACTGGATAATTTATAATAGCGTTTTATTAAAATTTATGAAATAAAACAAAGGTTTTATTATTTATCATAATCAGTCCTTTTATTTATTAACTAGCTGTGCCCGCGACTTCGTCAGCGTGGAATAGTGACTTTTCGGGCAGCATATATTTTGAATTACATATACCGTCGTTTGGGTAGCTAAAAATTTACTTTACAGTAATGCTTCTCTGTATACGATATTTGACGTATGGCCATCGGGGATGAAAGCATACAGGCTCCTAGGATTGCTAACCCGTGACAGAGCCACATACAACTGAGCGTGCGAGAAACAGCTGATAATTAGATCTACACCTACAACTTTCAGCGTCTGACCTTGGGCTTTATTAATTGTCATCGCAAAACATAGACTGACTGGAAACTGGACTCGTTTAAAACTAAATGGAAAATTGTTTGGAATGAGAGGAATCCGAGGAATGAAAACACTTTTACCTTTTCCACACCGTGTTAAAATCTCTGCTTCTATCAGATTTCTTTGTAAATTGGTCACTTTTAACCTGGTGCCATTGCTAAGTTTTGGGGGGCTTAAATTTCTAAGAAGCATTATCGGTACGCCTACTTTTAATTTTAATTTATGTTCTGGTAGTCCAGGAGCATTGAGGGATTCTAAAAATTCTACTGGGTAGCTTGTAGATTTTCCTTCTTCCATGACTCTGTTAATGGAGATATACTCAACATAATCCCCCGGAACATAGCTCAAAATTTCAGCGTTTATTGTTGCTGCTTGGTCGTTTCGTGGCGTCAAAATAGCTCTTTCGCAAAGCCAGAAATTTTCGCAAGTTGGTATTTGCGTTGCGTTTCCATACACAGATGATATGAGGTCTCGCATTGATGAAACTATGTTGCATAGGTTTTCATTAAGAACAACTTTTCCTTGTTCCTGCGGTAACACACCGTTACCAATCTCAAGTAGCAAATCTGAAAATTCTTGAGCATTTTCGTTGCCTCTAATTTGCGCACGCATATTTAATGTCAAATGCAAAGGTATAATGTAATGCCACAGTCGAGAACTCTTTAGGCAGGCTCTAACTTCAACAGCCCTTGTTCCACGTGGTATTACAGGGAGAGTCTGACGAAAATCGCCACAAAAAAGCATAGTAATGCCATCCATGGGTTGATCATTTTGGTTGACATCACGCAACGTTCTGTCTACTGCTTCTACTGCTTTTCGATTGGCCATTGTGGACTCATCCCATATAATAAGGCTACAATCACGAAGAACCTTAGCTTTATCGCTGTTTCTTGAAATATTACAAACAGGGCTTTCTGTGCGGTCTAAATCGATCGGAATTTTGAACATTGTATGAGCAGTTTTCCCACCTGGCAACAATGTGGCTGCTATGCCTGATGAAGCGACAGCAAGCGCGATTTTACCTTGGCTTCGTACCTTCGCCAAAATAACTTTCGTAAGAAATGTTTTACCCGTTCCACCGGGTGCATCTACAAATAGCATTTCTTCCAAAGTACTATCAACGCTCACCAGATCAAATATCAAACGCTGTTCATCAGTTAGCCTCGAGAGTGCGCGTCCATGTACGTACTCTGATAGTATACCTTAAAAATGTCCACCGTGATTCTTTAAATTGACATAACTTTTTTATTTATGAACCGATTGACATGAAATAAACACTAAATGTTAAGTGAAGCTTACTACAATATATTAGTGAAAACGGCATCTAAATCGAATAAGCCGTTTCTATTATATTGTAAACAAAAATAATACACAAATATAATTGTTTTATACTTTACGTGGAAAAAGGCATGCATTTCTTACGCGAATATAATGGTAATCGTCGCTTACCGAAAAAGTTAACGATTGCATGATCTGTAATAACATGTTATGGTATTATTCGTGCAAAAAGTGTGTTTAGATTTTAAGGGAATAATGTTGTTATGTTCATTACGGTACCATTGAAATTATTGTACTTTTATAAATATACATAGAAAAAATACAAAAAAAATTACAAGATTGTAATTAATGCTTTAGACACCGAATATGCAATAAAACGAAAACTGTCGTAGTACCACATTACCATGTTATTCGGTGGGGGGAGCGATATATTATATATTAATATTATAAAGCTGAAGAGTTAGTTTGTTTAGTTGAACGCGCGAATCTCTGGAACTACCAGTCGGGTTTGAAAAATTCTTTTTGCACTTAATAGCCCGATTCTCGAGGAAAGCTTTAAGTTACTTAACATCACGCTAGGACCCTTAGGAGCCGAGCAAAAACCCAAAAAGTCAGAAAAAAGGTAAACGAATTAAAAGCGCAGGCAGGCGATGCGACGGGGTGGGTCGGGGGAACAAGAAATTTCACGCGGACGAAGTCGCGAGCAGGAGCTAGTATATACAAAATAAAAATTATTACAAAACTGTTTTTTTTTTCATTTGATCCAAAGGTTGCGAACCCCTGAATGTGTGTTAACAAAATTTATAGCTTCTCGTGACGGGGACTTTATATTGAGAGTCGTGGATTACCTTTACAAAAGCCTACATGCTGCCTACATACGGTGAATAACCGTAATTACTTCAAAGTGTATTTTAATTAATTACAGTTTAGTCTGACATATGGTTTAAAGTGCCTTTAGGCGATAGGAAAGTATTTTCATAAAACTCAGTGACACAAATAACGCTCATTCGGAGAAACATCGACGTAAAGGCTCCTACAAACAGGTGCGACACGCGATATAATCGCGCGCGATACAAAGGTACCCCTCGTTGCGCGACTTGCGGTGCCTTTGTGTCGCGCGCGATTTTCCCGCGTGTCGCGTGTGTTTGCAGGAGCCTTAAATGTATTTTTTCCTAAAAATTTGTTAAATATAACAAAGCACTTAGAAACGTATTTACGTTAGGAAAAACAAAGACGCAAAAAAATTAAAATAGCTGTTACGTCGATGTTTCTCCAAATGAGCAATATGTTGGGATATATTTTTTAGGATGTAAAATTATTAATATATTATAAAGTATATTCGAAAATGTCTCACGCTGAGTGATTACGGCTTATAGGCTCTTACAAACAGGCGCGACACGACACGCGACACAAAGGCACCGCAAGTCGCGCAATGAGCGGTGCCTTTGTGTCGCGCGCGATTCGCGTCGCGCGTCGCGCCTGTTTGCAGGAGCCTTATTGCCTTTGTATTAAGTCATTGCGGGGTAATGACATACAAAGTTGAAAAGCCGTAACAACTATTACGGCTTTTGATTGTAGGATATCGAAATCATCATCGATAAATGTGAAAAGGCCTAAAATTAAAGTAATAGCTTTTCAAGTATGCGAGCTGGCTTTACTAATAAGAAAGTGCTTAACGTAGAAATTATGGCTTTTCATTTTAGAGAGCAAAGTTTTCGGGGCTAAGCTAAGCCTTTTTAACAATTTGTAATTTTGACTAAAAAACGAATTATAGCTTTATCATTAACATAGAAAGGTAGACCATTTCTTGGCAAGTCCGAACCAAAGTTTAAGTAATTTTTGTTTAAAAAAAATTCAGTTACGGCCTTTTCACCGTTTATGCTTTTTCTTAGCTAAATATCTTTTAATGGCTGCAATGCATAAGCTGACTCACTCGTTGCTCTAGTTGTTTGCAAGTGCTATTGCTGAGGTCCTGGTTTCGATTCCCAGGTCGAGCTAAGTGTTATTGGGTTTTTCCTTCATAATATTGTTACGAGCTTGGGGTTCGTGA
Source organism: Luperina nickerlii (assembly GCA_963855955.1). Classification (NCBI taxonomy): domain Eukaryota; kingdom Metazoa; phylum Arthropoda; class Insecta; order Lepidoptera; family Noctuidae; genus Luperina; species Luperina nickerlii. Next base: position 12,781,754 of record OY979675.1, read on the forward strand.
CAATAAAAACTGCCGATTTAATAACCAAAAAATTACACTTTAATCAACAACACTAATAACAACTCAAACACACTAATTATGAAACACAATTGCACTACTGATCGCTCTAAGTCGCACTTGAAGATCGCTTCGATGTATTAGCTTGTATCGCTTATCCAACAATGTGTGCCTCGCGGCCCACACCGGCCTTATATAGTGCCTCAGAGAGTTCTAGAACCTTCTACTGTAGAAACATCTAAAACGTTCGAGTACATACCGGTCCTGACTGACCAGATGTCGAGAGTTCTCGAAAGTTCTAGAAAGTTCTAACGTCGAACTCGCTCGAAGGATCTTGACTCTACTAGTTCTGCTACCCGATACTAGATGGCGTTAGTGGTAACTAATGTCGCCATGTACCAGGCATTAATTGGGGCGCGCAACAATATCTTAGGAGCAGCTCGGAGTCTAGATTGGTGCTCGGTTGATGGCAATAAGCTCGCCCTCTATTACGTGCGACTTAAACCTTACTAGTGAAATGTGGGTGTACTATAATTACACCTCTGTCTAACCCTTCGGGGAATACAGGCGTGGTTTTATGCTAATATTAAGGTATTTTGAAGAAGATTTGGAACCAATTTCGACAAAATATGTATTTTGTTGTTTTTAAAATAAAATTAATCACATATTTGGTATAATTATAATTTATTTAATTGTAGTATATTGTAGCATTCAGTAGCTTTATAACACCTAGCTAATCCTATTTTATTGTATTGATGATGCGGGGGAATTTTTTGATGAACTTTGATTCCTTCTCCCGCCTCATTTTCATACATGTACACACAGCAAACTAGATAGGTTTGCAAGGCAAACCAACATTGATGTTGGTGTGCGTAAAATCAACGGGTGCATTACTTCGCCTATTTATTAGTGTTTGCTTCACAATATAATATATGAAGCAAATAATATGAAGCATAAATTTAACTATGTATGTGTATTTTGTATGTGTGTATGTTTATTGTAACATCATCATCATCATCTATTTTTCATAACATCTATAATATTTATAAAAATAAAATGGAAGAGTCTGTTTGTAATGTCAAAAGAACTTTTTTAAAAGTTTTTACTAAATGCATATGAAAGTATATACGGTACTTATAAAAAAAAAACAATTTTGTCTGTCTGTCTGTCTGTTTGTTCTGGCTAATCTCCAAAAAGGGTGAACCGATTATGCTAGGCTATCAATATAATAATATCTAAATTTTCTTAATTCTCTCCTTGAAATCAATCAATTCTTACAGCAGCAGCTTCAGCAAAAACTTCTCGTCCCAATCTTTCAGCATAAGACTTTCCATTGTAATAAAAATCATTGAAGGACACGCGTAGGCCTACTTCAAAATCTAGAACCTTTCCTATTTTCTGCGTCGGTTCCGCTGTCCATAACGCTTGACAGATCTTCGGTATCTTCGCTACTGATTTTCTTGCCGCCATGTTTGAATATCTTGGACCTAGGTCTTCTACAGTCATTTGCGAAACTGGACCCTTTTTCAGTTTTTTCCCCAATTCTATTGATGTTCTGCATAGGATTGTGCCAAGTTTGTGGGATCTATGCTCGTGATTTGTTGCTAGGAACATTATTTCGAGACTGCAGTCGACGTTGTATCTGTAAAGAGAAGAAAATGTTAATTTAATTACACAACGACGACCTTGTGAAGGCCGCAGGAACCCGTTGGATGCGACAAGCACAGGACCGGTCGAACTGGAGGTGCTTGGGGGCCTATGTCCAGCAGTGGACATTTTTCGGCTGAAATGATGATGATGATGAATTACACTGTAGCGGTATCTACAACGCCACATACAAACAACGCGTCATACTGACGTCACGCAAATCCTGCATCGCGCAAGCAGAGTTTACCGCGCAACTAGCATAGATACAACGGCCCGACACGAATCAACGGGCAGTTGCCCGCCAGACACAACACCCGTCTGGTCGGAGGATCCTCCCTTTTCTATGGAGGTTGAGTGAACTTTACACCCTGTTCCTCATACCTCTATAACACAATTATTTTACTGGCGAAATGTGAATGTACCTACGATGGGCACACCTTTGTCTAAACCTTTGGAGATACAAAGCATGAAGTCATGTTATCCTACTTCCTAAACAAACGCGAAAGTTTCTGAGGATGGATGCATGGGTGGATGGATGTTTGTTACTCTTTCACGCAAAAACTACTGAACGGATTTAGATGAAATTTGACACACAGATTCTTTATGACCAGGACTAACACAGGATTTAGATTTAGACTTTTTATCCCGATATTCCTACGGGATGGATACTTATGAGCGTAAGACCGCGGGGTGCTGCTAGTCTTAACTATAATAATTTTCTTACTATAGACTAACTTATTAAAAACTAGTAAGTAACTTATTAAAAACTAGTAAGTAACTTATTAAAAACACTAAATTCTCTCAAAGTTTCAACAGTTTCTATAAAGACAATAGCGAGATCTTAATGGATCTCAACAGGCAATCAGACTGGTTGTTCTTTGTTAACAGTATTCTGCAGCTGTATGAAGTAGGTAGTTATCCTAGAAGCAACTAATGTAACTGGCATTTCAACTTTAAGACAAAGGCTATATATAAATTCTCGCGAAGGAAATTATTAGATAATTTATTTGTTAGTTATTCAGAATCAGTGTATAAGGCCTCGGCTCTTATGCACGAGGTGGTGGGTTCTAATCCGGACTAGTACCTACCAATGTGACTTTTTCATTGAACTGATATGTACTAGTACTTTCTGAGCTTATCTTGGACATTACTGACACTGGTGAAGAAAAAAATCGTGAGAGGGCTGAATTTGTATTGTAGTTAATATAAGTCTGAAATCGCCAAACCGTCTTGTGTAAGCGTGGTGATCAATGCTCGTGCCTTCTCTGTATGACTTTGGCCTACATTGGAATAATAATAGGCTGGTAAGTAGTCCAGATCCCTCTTATGAGCTATTTAATAATGATGCCTTTTTTTTCAGTATGGGAAATCATCAAATGACCCCTCCCGCTTTGGGTGGAGCGGAAGGGAGTGTCCGACTCTTACTGACTAAAACCCACACGTGTTCCTTCCTTAGCCCTTTATGTTCCGAGCCAGCGGTAACCCTTTCGGACAATTCCGCTGACCCGGCAGTCTATGGCCCTTATAATGCCTTATGTTTTTATGGTTTGGTTTAAAAATGAAAAAGCCCCTAGCACTGCTCCACGTTACAGTATGCGGTGGAGACCACGGTGCAAAAAAGGATATAAACTTGTATCATGATTCTCTTAGAAAAATCTACTAGGTAGTTAGAGATAGCACAAAAATTAAATACTTTCTTGTAAATTTTTCGGGGATAAACAGATGTATAAATGAGACTCATAGTATTTTAAAAGCGCAGGGAAACCTAATACTAATAAAACAAGGGACATAATAATGGATTCACAAGTTTGTTATAGAAGACACATGTGTGCATACACACGAGCGAGACGCATCGACGACAGAGGCAACTGCAACTATCGACGCGTGTCGCTGTCGGGGACAGCCAACACGCCGGTCATCTATTTAAGCACCGTACTCAAATACCGTTGTCGACGGCAGCCACCGACACACCATCTGCTGCCGCCGACACGCGTTGACGGCTGTCGCCGACAAGCGTTCACGGTTGCAGTTGCCTGTGTCGTTGACGCGTGAAACTCGTGTGTATGCGTAGTGTGCATACACACTAGTGACACGTGTAATTCATTATATATTTTGTATTCATTTATTCATCTTTGTATCTACGATTTGTTTTGTGACGTCTATGACGACTACACAAACCAGTACCTAGGTTATAGTATTAGGATCAATATAACATGTAGAACATTTTCGTCTCAGCATACAGTCATGTTACACGATTCCTATAAATAGTTTACAAACAGCCTGAGCGAATAGCGAATCCATTAATATGTCTACTAGTATACCTTGTGATCATTAATAGGCTTGCGTGATCAACTGTACTGTAGGTAAGTATATACTTGTATGCTATTAACTTGGTAATCACAATGAGTGGCAGTCGTGACAAGTTTATGTCAGAGCGAAGTCAACTTAAGTGGTTAATACTATAATAGTTATGTGGAGTTCGTAGACTCCAGTGGTAACGGCCGCAACTTACGAGTTGTAGGTCGTAGGTTCGAACCCAGACAGGCGTTTTACTTTGTGTAAATTATTTCATCACCACTGCTCTCAAACGGTGAAGGAAAACATCGTGAGGAAACCGGCATGTTCTAGAACCAAAAATTCGAAGACGTGACATCTGCCAACCCGCACGGTGCCCGCGTCGTGGATTACGGCCTACTCCTTCTCACCGAGAGGAGGCCTGTGTCCCAGCTGTGGGAAAATTATAGGCTGACTAGCTTCTGCCCGCGACTTCGTCCGCGTAGTTTCTTGTTACTCCGACCCACCCCGTCGCATCGATCGCCTGCCCGCGCTATTACTTCGTTTTTGCTTACCGTTCTTTCTGACTTTTTTCTTTTTGCTCGGCTCCTTAAGGTCATAGCGTGATTTTAAATAGCCTATAGCCTTCCTCAAGAATTGGGCTATCAAATGCAAAAAGAATTTTTCAAATCCGACTGGTAGTACCAGAGATTAGCGCGTTCAACCAAACAAACAAACTCTTCAGCTTTATAATATTAGTATAGATTATGTTATGTATGTATGGAGTTCGTAGGCACTTAGTTGTGGTTTTTCCAAAATGCAAAAATGTATAACGTTGCCCAATTTTTAAAAAGAGAAGGGAATATCACACTTAATATTATAAAGGCGAAAGTTTGCGAGTGTGTTTGTATGTTTGCTACTTCTTCACACACAAACGGCTAAACGGATTTGGATGAAATTTGGCACACATATAGTTTATAACCAGGATTAACACATAGGATACTTTTTATCCCGATATTTCCACGGGATCGACACTTATGCGAGTGAAACCGCGGTGCGCAACTTTTGAAATAAAGGCTTTCAATTAATGATGATGATAAACCCTGGACCATATATATGTAACACACTTTTAATCACAATCCGAATATTTTGAAGGAAATTGGTAATACATACTTAATAATATTATAAATGCGAAAGTGTGTCTGTCTGTTACCTCTTCACGCTTAAACTGCTGTGTGTTACGCAATTACCTCGCTGGGCTGTTTTATCTTATTCCAATGAGTCTGTGATGCTCCTAGCACCTTTACGGCTCCTACAAACAGGCGTGACACCCGATATAATCGCGCGCGACACAAAGGCAACGCTCGTTGCGTGACTTGCGGCGCCTTTGTGTCGCGCGCGATTTTGTCGCGTGTTGCGCCTGTTTGAAGGAGCCTTTATTAGCTCTGTCTATCTGTGTCCTTTTTATGTCTGAACTACTAAATCAATCTCTATAAAATTTGACAGATAGGTAGCCTGGGAGCTGGAGAAAGACATAGGCTACTTTTCATCCTAGATATTCTATCTTGGGTATTGAAAAATTATGAAATACGACACGCTGACGAAGTCGTGGAGAACAGCTCGTATGTTACAAAATAATATCCATCATCATTTATTTTCTGTTCAAGTGATTCTAGTTTAACTCAATCTCTGAGAAGAGCTACGTGATTACTGACAAATGCTTGTCCACTCAAATCTGTGTGGTTACTTCCTCAAAAAACTATTTAGGCACCAATCTTCATCTGACCAAGATTATGTCTGGACGTTCAAAGAGAGTTTGACCCTTATTTATTTTTTTTCAAGATGGGAAATCATCAAATTACCCCTCCCGCTCCGGGTGGAGCGGAAGGGAGTGTCAGACTTACTGACTAAAACCAACCCGTGTTCCTTCCTTAGCCCTTTATGTTCCGAGCCAGCGGTAACCCTTTCGGACAATCCCGCTAACCCGGCAAGCTTCGGCCCTGACGGGCCCCTTCACTTGGTACTGACATCTCTTTGAGGCGCGCGTGGAACATGTACGCGCCGTCCGGCACGGCTTTGGTCCTGATCGGACGGTGAGCTACCCATTACTCTCCGCTCGCAGGCCCGCGCCTGCGGTGGCCGGGAGTCGTCGCGCAGCTCCCGACGCGCGGAGCGTCTCCCGCGGCGGCTGGGAAGACTTTGACCCTTGTGTTTGTTTCGTCATTTATTCTCAGGGTAGTCAAATAGGAAAGTTCGACTCCATCTAGCTTATTTTCTTTATACTATGACACGTAAAAGTGATTTCTGTATACTATTTACAGAGTAAACAATATCATTTCATTTGACTAGTTTTAAATTAATATTTAAAACTAGTCAAATGAAATGATATTGTTTTGATATTGTAATATAATAATCATAAACGTCTTGTTCTTGTGGCTCCTCAAAAATATTGACATTTCACGACAGAAACCAACTCACCACGATACTGCGTAAAAAACACAAGAAAATTAACATCCCTTCTATTAGGCCTCATAAAACCACAATATGCATAAGACGTATTAACTTGCTGGTTTCATTATGTCAAACGAGATTACCAGAGTTAATGAGATTCATGCATTATGGTAAGCTGTTATACGGGAGATGAATTTACTGAGAGACTCACAGTTTTACGTTGTAGTCGTAAAGTCATATACATACATACATGTGTATTAAAATTAGAAGATGATGAAAGAGGCTCATAGTCATGAAAATTAGAGAGAGGAAATTCCACGCGCTTATAGGACTTGGAAAGAAATTTGGTATTTCAAAATTTTCCATTTCTATATTTTTTTTATTTTTTTTTCCAGTAAATGCAAAACTCATTAAGAATATCGGAGGGAATTTGAACAGAGAATAAAAATGGGTAAGCAAGCCAAGGTAAAAGTGGTGGTAGCCCAGTGGTCTCCCTATACGGGGCCCCGCCGTGGGCGCGTTCACTGCGCCCATTATTTTGATCGCGCCCCGCACTATCGCGGCGGAGCGGACGGACCTCCGGCGTGATCTCATGGTGACATGGAAAGAGCGACTGTCGCAACCCAGCGCAGGGCACGCCACGATAGCGGCTCACCTACCGTCTGACACAGGTCCTCACCGGACACGAAAGTTTCGGGAGGTTCCTGCACAACATCATGCGGGAGGAAACGCCCGGATGTCACCATTGCCAGGATCGCCCAGAGGACACGGTGGAGCATACGGTGGAGGTCTGCCCCGCTTGGGCGGAGCACCGCCGTGTCCTCGTAGAGGCGATCGGCAGCGGCGGTGACCTCTCGCGGCAAAGAAACGAGACCTGTGTCCTAGCAGGTAGCAACATTCATCATCATGTGCCTGCTTTTTCCCAAACATGTTGGGGTCGGCTTCCAGTTTAACCGTAGCAGCTGGATACCAGTAGTTTAAAGGTAGTTTTTTATTGGCTGATTATGCAAGGCAAAAGTAGGTACATCTCACAGGTCCTACACAAAATGAAGGTAACGTCAGCTGGGAGGTCCAAAGAACTGGCACTCAATCGAGCAAAGTAAAAATACTACCAAAATGACCAAAGCTCATAAACTGAAGATCATCATCATCAGTTCAGCCGAGAGACGTCCACTACTGGACATAAACCCCCAAACGTTGCTATATCGGCCGATCCTGAAGAAGAAACTGAAGATAAAATAGCAAGTATTTTTGCGATTCTTAGATTGGGAATAGCTAATATATTTAATATATAATAATAATATATTTAACTCAAATTAACGAACTGAGTACCTACGGTACCTCAGGCCTATGGGTCAGGCAGTCTATGGCTGTCAGGTACTACAGGAACAGAGTGTAAAGTTCACCTATTCTCCATAGAAAAGTGAGGATCCTCTGACAAGACGGGTGTTGTTACAACTGGTGGGCAACTGCCTAACGATTGATGTCGGGGCGTTGTGTACATGCTATGCTAGTCGCGCGGTAAACTCTGCTTGCATGACGGCAGTGTGTGTCTTCGCATGTGGCGATGTAGATAATACTAACTTACTTCTCAAAGAAATTACACCTGCCGTCGACTTCTGCCATCCATTCTATAAGAGCTCGTGATGATGGCTGCGTGCAGCGCTCTTCAGCAAATATTTCAAAGAATGGCTTCTCAGATGAATCTGATGTTGCTACCTGAAAAATGCATTAATTTTTTTTAAATTTTGTTTGAATTTTTGATTGTCATTTGTTTTTCCACTTACACTATTTACATATGTATTGTCTTAAGGGTTTCTACTATTTTTATTTAATTTGGCCTAAGTTTGGGTTGTTATCTTTTCAAACAAAAAAGGCTTAGGTATCGTAAAGAATATATTATTCTTCTAATTCTTTTATTGCTTAAAGAATATTTTATCTTAAAGTGCCTCGTAAAGTCTTTTTACAAAGTATATTTAAAACATCGATACTCAAGAGTCACGGAAACGAATTAAAATAACAAAGTAGTCGCTTAGCATACATTACTTGTATTGATTAGTAATGAGTGGAACAATGAGGTTCGGAGCTTTACTTGCAAAACAAAAAGTCAGTAAGAAAACTAAAATTATGTACAATCTACCTACTCTGCATAGTAATTTATTCAAATAAAGCTGTGGACAGGATTTTTAATATTGATATAGTTACTTTAAGACGTAAATGTATAAAAGAGAGAAAATAACAATATATTTACAGCCAAACCTGCGTTAGTAGTAAGTGTGTATACACGCGAGCGATACGCGTTTTCGACAGCTGCAGTTGCCTTTGCCGTTGACGCTTCGTTCGCATGTATGTTCAGACGCCAGCATATCAAGCTACTAGAACAATTTGTCAAATTTCAAGGCATTTGGTTTAAGGTTGATTGGGAAAATTTGAAGGTTTTGGGTAGTTTGATGCGCTGGCGTCTGTACACTTAACTCAGAATGGGAAAATCGTTAAAATGGCTTTGTCATGTTTGTAAAAAAATTTAATTAAAAGTATTAATTTCATAAGAACTACAACTTATTTACACACTTCATTAACACAGTAAGGGTCAATTCATTCTAGCGCAGAGTCGAAGCGCATCGAAGCGTTATTCTGAAACTTAACATAGCAAATTCACCCTTATCTCCACAACGTAATGCACATATTTTTTCTGAGATAAAAAGAAGACGCGCGAATTCGCGCGCATTCGACGGAATTCGCGCGTCTGAGCGCGACTAACGCTGATTGGTGCGCGTGCATTACGTTGTGGATATAAGGATGAATTTGCTATGTTTAGTTTCAGATTAACGCTTCGATGCGCATCGACTCTGCGCTAGCATGAATTGACCCTAACTGAACTTTCTCCCTTTGCTACATGGCACAAAGTACTCGTAATATAGTGTGATTTAGAGTTTCCTATGTTGGGAACACTGTAAATTTGACAGCTGTCAATAATTACGCGTGATCCAGACGTTTACTAAGAAAACTACTTTTTGTTAAGTTTCATACCTGTAATTTATTAAAAGCAGCTGAAACAACTTCTCCGGTATCAGTAGCAACTGCCACCAGTGACACACCATCTAATGCTGCATCTGCGCATAATTCTAACAGTTCTTCTGCAGCTACCGGGTTTTTGTTCACCTCTGTACCGATACACACTGATTCATCTTGGCAGAAGGCTTCTCTTATCACCTGGAACATTAAAATGTATCATTATAAGCCTGTGTTGTCCCACTACAGAGCAAAGGCATCCCTTCCCTCGTTCCACTTTTCCTGGTCTACAGCGATTGTGAGCCAATCCTTCAAGAAGGAGTCCAGCTCATCCTGGCATCCAAATGTCCAAAGCTAGAAGGGGGCCGGTGGAATGAGGTCCTGAGACTTTCTGAGCCTGCCGCGTGTTTCCTGCTATTTGGGATCCACTGAGTGGTGGTTTTTGCGTATTTCTGCTCCGACATGCGCCAGATGTGGCCAACCCAGTCCAGCAGCTGTGCGGCTGTGCGGCCAGCGTCCGCTATTTATTTATTTAAACTTTTCGCTGCAGGGTTCTGCCACGTTGAATCCTCCAACCAAATGAGGGGGAAGTGCCAGGGTAGCCCGTGAAATAAATCCCATTGAATGAGTTTTTCATGAAATATCAATCAATAGGATTTTATGAACTTGGATAATTATATTGATGATTCTAATGATTATGATTCTGAAAATACATACTTGTTACGCTCGCAAATCATATTTTGTTCAACATATAACTCGACTCTGTCGTGCAAATTGCAAAAAAGTAAGAAAATTTGTATTTCGCGGACTACCTGTACTGCGTATCCGCTTTATTATATATAATTTTTGTAATAGCAGGGAATGATTCAAAATGTAAAACTGGGGACGTTCGTAATTATAAATTTATTCCTCTCTTCTTCTTTTTCATCGGAGTAGAAACTAAACAGCGAGTTTTCGCCATTATTTGATAATATTATCCTTTTAAAATATTTCTCTACAACGCGAACGACGAGAGACGCAGTAGTTAAATGAAACTTCGGAACAATACTAAATAGTCTTTATGTATTTACGGGAAATACTCACTTTTAATGCACCTGGGAATGTAGCAGCTGACAGAGATTCTATTCTGTATTTTTCTGGAAACAAAGAGAAAATGCAATCCGTTTATAAAATACTATTTTACTACTATTTTACCTATTATATTCATGTACCGTTATTTTTTTCTTTCGACCATTTTGTTCTGCACTTTTACTATGGAAAAAGGAAATGAGTATTTCTAGGTAAGTATCGATATCTGTTGTTTTAGTATCGAGTACGAATCGGGAAGATTGGTTCCGGAGCGAAAAAACTGCGATTGGATTTTTCATTTGAAAAAGGGATTCAAATTGAATGCGATCGATTGTGGGGTCAATAAACTCGGGTCTTATATCGTAGGGCTCAATAGTGTCTGTAAATTCTCTAGTCGATAGTGTCAATTATTAGATTTCGTCCGTGGTTTCGTACGCATGGAGGTCGGAAATTATTTCACGTGGACTTACGGGATAAAAAGTATTTTATGTTCTAACTCAGAAGACCAATTCCTGTAATTAAAGGCGTTCAAAATCGAGTCGTAATCTCATTTCAACGACAATCATGAAAAAAAAAAAAATGTCAAAAACTTGTCAAACTAGAGGTATTTTTGACAGATTGAGACTGAGATCAGACGTGAACGTTCTTAAAATTACGGAAATTGCCACTCTGTTCATGGTTTATCCGTGTATATTTATGTAAATCTGTTCAAGCGTAAAAAGGTAACAGACGAATAGCATTGGAATGCCTGTTTTTCGGCAAAGATAAACTATGGGATTCTTTTTAACCGACGGTAAAACGGAGGAGGTTCTCAAGTCGACGCGTATATACCTATATTTTTTTAATGACCATGCATAATATTTTACAGAGTAGTCCGATTTTGATAAATTCTTTTATTTTTTTGAGAAATTAAGTTTAGCACCAATGTTGCCCTACGTGAAAAAACAGTATGTAAATGCTGCCTGCAATTAGTAATTGTGTTAATGGTCCAAATTTTATAATGGCAAATTTTAGTTTTACAAATCCAAGACATTTACAAGCTTTTTTCAAGTAAAGAAAAAACTGTAGAACCTATGGATGCAAACTTCTATCTACTGGTATAAAGTGCTTTGTTTGCTTTGAACGGATAGTTTCCAAATCCGAAAACTGTAACATTGTCGTTTCGCATATCCGCAATAAAAGAAAAAGTAATTGGGTTTCCGGTGTGTCAGATGAGCCTCTCTTTCAAACCGGCGGTTTTTCTATAAATTCAAGTCGTTTTTGGGCATAAATGTGTGGAATACAATACATGAGTATTTGTACCTATAATGTCGAAATTAAAATACTAGTGTACTTTATCATGCCTAATTTTAGATAAAGATACGATCTTATCGATCAGCACCTACATTTAATATTAATACTATTCAGAGTAATTTAATATTAATACATTTATTAAATACTAGCAGCGCCCCGCGGTTTACCCGCATAAATGTCGATCCAAACTCAAACTCAAAGCATTTATTTCAATTAAACCTTGTATTGTACAGGCACTTTTGAATTGTCAAAATTTAAATAGTCTGTCAGTTAGTCAGAAAGTTGAAGCTAGTTGTCCCGTGTCCCGTCCCGACAGGCCCGTTGGAATATCGGGATAAAAACTAGCCTATGTTCTTTCCCGGGACTTATTATCTCTACAGGTTGAAATTGAAAACCTGCGACAAACCGAAATGGGAGATTGTAATCATCATTATGAACAACTTTTACTAAGGGACCAAAGCTGCAATGACGAAAAAAAAAATCAGCTGTTCCCTACATTTTGACGAGTTATGCGAACATAAATATATAGGAACATGGAACAGCAATTTTTTTTTTACCTTTTAAAAATTGATTTAGGTAATGCGGTAGAAACGAAAAAATCATCAGAATATTTCAAAAAAAAATCCCGTCAATCAAGTGTAAAACCTGAAAACATTGTAGCTAACGAAAAATTTTTTTTTAATTTTTTTAAATTAGATTCGGTTTACCCATTTGAGGAACCCCATTGAAAATGGCTCTTTTAAGACGCGTGTCGCGTCGCGCCTGTGTGTACGAGACACACAGGCGCGACGCGACACGCGACACAAAGGCACCGCAAGTCGCGCAACGAGCGGTGCCTCTGTGCCGCGCGCGATTTGCGTCGCGCGTCGCGCCTGTTTGCAGGAGCCTTTATTCAAAGTAGTTTAAATATTTAATAAAAAACTAACTAATAAAAATACATACCTATCTGTATCTATGGTTTTTTTTATACGATCAAATGAGCACTATAAGAGTCGTGTACTTTTGGATTTTCCATTTTTTATTTTATTTGTGCACTATTATAACGTTTTTATTGACTAATTCATTTAACATATCTCTACTTATCATAAAAAGTAATCGGGTAATCCCTCAGAATTACCTAATCATTATTTTATTTAATTATTAGGGTTCCGTACCAAAATGGTAAAACGGAACCCTTATGGTGAGACTCAGTCTGTCTGTCTGTCACAGCTGAATATCTCAAGAACTACTAATGCTATCAACTTGAAATTTGGAATAGTTTTAGATGACATTCGCCCAACTATTTTGCAAATAAGAAAGAAATAAAAATGTATGTTTATTTTTTGCAACAGGGACTGAAAGGGGGTCCGAAAAATTCGAAGTGGGGCTACTAGGGCATGTGTCAAAAAAGTCAAAATAAAAGTCATGTTGCTACTGATAGTGTGTGACACACACAATTAACCCGCTGCTTTAAAAGACAATTTTGGTACAGTCAATCGTATGTCTGTGTTAACGATTTGTAATGTATCATTACTACGAACAACAACTTAAATAAAAAGATCATCATATGCCTAGCATTTTCTAAACTATGTTGGGGTCGGAATCCAGTACAACCGGATGCAGTAGAATACCAATATTTTACATGAACCGACTGCCTATCTGACCTCCACAACCCAGTTACTGGGTAATACCGAGTAATACGTAATACCCCTTGGTTAGACTGGTTGTCAGACTTTTGGCAGTAGCCCAATAGTCTGACGACGACCCATAACGACTGTCAAAGATCTACGAATGACAGCCGGGACGTGCTTTCCGAGGAATGGAGGGGTCTTGGTTAGTGGAGATGGTCACCCATCCACAGACCAATGTTACGTAACGATATTACTTAGCCACAAGCCACTCCAACATCTTAAAAAAGGTATGGTCTAAAATAGGAATACATTTGAACATGTTTTGAAAAACTAAAACGGTAAAACAAGCTAAATTAAACAAAAATGTATGAATGAACACAGCACCGGCAACGAAACTTGGAAAACAAAACCGACATAGTCGTTTGTTTTTAGGATGGAAACCAGTCTTGTTGATAGCACTTTGTATTCCTAACAGTCATTCATATTAGTAATATTTCACTAAAGTTACAAAAAAACTCCAATACTAACCGTCATCCGTGGTAAGCCACTCCATTTTCATACAAACACAACAATATCAAACTTATACATCAAAATCTTATCTTTGAATTACGAACGTGCGCACGCGACGGTGACTTGTAATCAACTAACAAGCAACAGTCAAGCAAGCAACATTAATCTATTCGATACGTCAGTTCTGTTGTTGGGATTGTGATAAGTGAAACAGAATGCCGCTGTCACTGACCTGAACGGATGACCTTGACCTCATGTGGTTAAATTCTAATATTGCAAAATACTTACCTTATAATGTCAATTTGAATTTTTTTTTAAGGTAAGAATAGAATAAAGTACTCTTTATTATGTATACCATTAAAGAAATTACAGATATGTATAACATTATAGTAAAATTTTTACAAAGGGTGACACAATGGGCGGTCCAAGATCGATATTTTAAAGACAACCTTTGGATGGTTTAAAAAGGGGAAGGAGAGACAATCCTGTACTGTAGGCAGCCCGTGGTGTACAGACGCCAGCACATCAAGCCACCCGAAACTGTAAAATTTTCCCAATCAACTTTGAACCTTATGCTATAGCAATAAAGTTGAAAATCTATTAAAGTAATTTGACAGATTGTAGTAGCTTGATGTGCTGGCGTCTGTACCATTCATATAATACAATAAAGGCATACATAATGCATGTTATACTAATCTGTATAAATATATAATTATACAACTAGCTGCGTCCCGCGGTTTCATTCGCACATAAGTGTCGATCCCGTGGGAACATCGAGATAAAAATTATCCTGTGTTAATCCTGGTTATAAACTATCTGTGTGTCAAATTTCATCCAAATACGTTTAGCCGTTTGTTCGTGGAGAAGTAACAGACATACAAACACACTCACAAACTTTCGCTTGTAATATTATTGTGACTCTTTGAGGCGCGCGTGGAACACGTACGCGCCGTCCGGCACAGGCCTGGTCCTGTTCGGACGGTGAGCTACCCATTACTCTCCGCCCGCAGGCCCGCGCCTACGATGGCTGGGAGTCGTCGCGCGGCTCCCGACGCCCGGAGCGTCTTCCGCGACGGCTGGGACGGGAGGATCTCTCCCTCAGCCGTCCCGCCGCCTCCTTCGCTAGCATGACTGCTTCGCAGAAGGAGGCGACTGCCCCTCACTCCCTCTCGCCTCTCGGACCATGGCTTGAATCACCATTCACATCATCAGGCGGGAGGAAACGCCCGGGTGTCACCACACCCGGGCGTTTCCTCCCGCCTGATGATGTGCAGGAACCTCTCGAAACATTCATGTCCGGTGAGGACCTGCGCCAGGTGGTAGGTGAGGGCGCCGTGACGCCTCTCTGGCCACTCCTCAAAGAGAGGTCTTATCGCCGCTATCGTAGCGTGCCGTTGCGACAATCGCTGTTTCCATGCCGCCATGAGATCGCGCCGGAGGTCCGTCCGCTCCGCCGCGATTTGCCACGGCAGCGGAGTAATTAATGCACTCGAACATAACTCTCGTGCATTAATAACTCAATTTGCGCTCGATGCAACAATCTACTATTAAATCTGCTATACACTTTTATAATATACCCTTCTAAAATATGATATCATTAAGTTTTCAAAAATAATATTTATCTCTATAAAAGAAAATCTTAAAACATATTTTTGATCCATTTTATGAATTTATCTCGAACTAGAGTAAATTAAATTTTGTCTCGTTTAACCATGATCTCTGTTTCTGACAACTTGTTTAATACACGGCCGATTAATTTTCTAGAATACAAACGAGAATAGGATGAAAATATCAAACATAAAGATATCAGGGAGAAAATCTTCATAAAAAACAACCTCAGTTCAAAAAATTAATTCTTCTGGCGATTCTTTCATAAATATAATCAGCTTTCAGCGTGGAATTATTATTTTGAAGAATGACTTTATAAAGTACAGATGGCTATTGTGGGTACTTTTATATTTCGAAACCGTTTCTGGCTTCTGGGAAAAGCTGACACCATTGTGATTGTTTCAGGAATTTTCTAATTAATCTGTCATATCGACAACGAAGGAGTTAACCATTATGGGATGTTGCTGCGCAAAAAGAGTTCACGATGCCTAAGTGCTAACCGGTCTCGAAACCAGCGGCAATGGACAGATCGCGCGGCGCTTGGGGGCGCTAGAGCGGCGGCGGCGTCGTAGTGTTGTGTTAGAGAAATTAGTGTCTTTGTTCGCGAACGAAATGTCTAAACAGCGACGACAATATCTTTTTCGTACAACATTTTGAAACGTCGTCGGTCGTTAAAAAGCAAAAAATTAAATGCACAGCACCAGACGCGCGGGCACTGCTAGACTGGTGCGCATCTCTCGTACGCCGCTCCCCGCGCCGCTGCTTTCGAGGCCAGTTCCATAATTATGTATAAATCTATGCATTGAAAAGCGCCGCTACCCGCGTCGCCGCCGCGGCCGCCGCCGCCGCACAGTACCTATATTTTTTGCCCAAAATTTCGGACATGGCTTTCTTATTATCTTATATCTTAGGACTTGCAATTATAAATGCGAGACGAGAACACCCGATTGCCTATTTGTCATGAAAGACAGAAAATTAGTACTTGAAAAAAATTTCTATGGTTTCCAGAAAAACCATAGAAACAATTGTAGCTCAAAAGTTTGATATCTTTTTAAGACTTTACTTATGGTATTGAACAGTGATTTAAAGACTTTACGATAGTAAAAAAAATTAGGCTTTATTTGTTCAAGATAACAGAGTTATAGCTGATTTTGTAAATTTTTGATTTCTTTTTTTTTACCGCCATATTATTACGTATTAGGATTTGAAACTAGGACTGAAATGTTCTTTTTATTTACACTTATGACCTTACAAACAAAGGAATCCTAATATAGCAGGATATGGGAATTGTTGTAATTCAAACTTTTTTGATTAGGGTTATCACCTCGTAAATTTATTAAACTTAATATTTGAAGTTATTTTTTAATGTTAGTAAGATTATACAAGAAGACATTTTTATCACATTCTAATTGTATTTTGAGTGTTAGGTGACATTCGAAAATTCTATTTTTAAATAAAAATAGTAGGAAAACTTCCCAAAAAAAAAACGGTGAATTCCGTAATTTCAATTTGGATCGTCTCCTAGCTAAACGTAGATCTTGATTAGGGGGTGGAAATGAAAGTAATATAATATTAATATAATATTTTCCGAAAAGTATGGACAGTTTATTTATAAATGATGAAATGAGATTACCTCACTTTCCAGCCCTATCTCTTCACATATGTAACTATCGATTTCTTGTTTAATTCTCATCCAAATTATAGTAATGTGCCTTAAGATTATTGTCATGTTGATTTGCAAGTGGTATTTGATCGATATTACTCATGGAATGTTTGTAAATAATTTAAAGTTGGGTGTTTCCAGAAGTTCATGTCATTAAACCATGACATGAACTTCTGGAAACACCAGTTACTTATTAGTCAATAGATAACAATTCAATTGAAACCAAATATATCTGTATATTTCCTCTTTAAGAAATTATGAAAATGTTTGCCTGTTTTATGAACTGCGTTGAAGAACTAATATGAAAAAATAACTTCAATGTATTTATGCTAATATTCTTTTGTTTTTAAATGTTTAGTTTAAAATCCAATGAAAGGTAATATGTGGTGCAGGGAAGGGGTCCGCCCTCGTTAGGCCACGGCTAAAACCTTGCACCGACACATATTTCCTGGAGGAACGGGGGTGAGGCACCATGGAGCCGTCACAGACCCATGGCGCCACTTTGCCTCAACAGGACCTGACCCGCCCTGTTGAGGGATGTCTGTCCGGGCTCCGACCGGCTGACTTACTGCAAGGAGAGCATGAGGGCGCCAACCCTCATGTTGATTCACGAGTGGCAGTTGATGAAGCTGTGGATAACGCCACAGCCGGTACTCTTCATTCTCCGGGAGTATTCGCAAGTACGCAAGGAGACGTAATTAACAGACTCGATGTATATAAAATGTTAATCGCCAAATCAAAAGAAATGGGATCTAAAATTCGACCTACTGACTTGCCTTTAGAAGATAGATCAGAGCTTATCTTGACTATTTTAGGATTTAACAAAACTGAACTCAATGATGAGAAAGCATTTAAAGAGGCAATAGCTAGATTCACGTATAAATGTGAAATGCTTTACAAAAATTGTAAATATAATTTAAATTTTTTTGCAAAGAAAAACAACAAATGGCTTAAAGAATCACTAAAAAATGACTTAAATAAATTATCCTTTAGAGCATTACAAGACGCGTCACTTTCAGAGTCTGTTATGATTACTGATTCTGAATCAGAATCTAACATATTGAGTCAATCCCCTGACAGACATGAACTTGTACCTCATCATCAGCCACTAATTTCAGATTCCAATACTGACCCAAATTTTAGTGTACAAGATTTACCTAGTAATTGAAGAAAATACTTTTAATATTGCAATATCCCCCACAATCGATACTATTGCTTCGACTTCTTCTTGTCTGGTCTATGAGTCACTTAGTGACAGACAAAAACGAAGGGTGTGCAAAGAACTTCAATATTCTTTAGAAAGTGAACCTCCTACAAAAGTTATTAAAGCTGTTTCGAGTGCATTAGAAGCAAAAGGACAAAAATTAAAAACCAATGCGTCAAAGGATTTGCAATACGTTATTAATACTTGTCTTGAAAGTCCAACACGACCGACTAAAATAGCAACTAAACTTCGCGAAGACCCTCGTCCTTATTCCCCAGATGAAGCTTTAGCAGTATTTATAGATAGAAAATTGACTGTAGAGACATACAACTTTTTGCAACAAGATTTAAAATCAAGAGGATTTCCAGCATTTCCTCCATATAATAAAGTGTTCGATGCAAAACAAAAATGTTATCCGGATAGTGCGATTCAAGTAACAGAAAGAGAAGTCTTTGTTCCATTTGTTAGTTTACTTTCTCACACTCTTCAAAGATTAATAAACTCCTGCGACGAAATTATATCAGCATATTGTGAACAAAAAGGTCTAGATACGGTAGATTGTATTTTTGAGGGGAGTTGGGGGTTTGATGGTAGTTCGGGTCAATCATTTTATAAACAGAATTTTTCTGATAATCAAGAGCCTGAAAACACTTTATTTGCCACTACATTCATCCCATTACGGATAAAAACAAAAAAAGACTTTGTACTTTGGTTAAACCCAACTCCACAATCATACAGATTTTGCCGTCCGATTCATATTCAATATCGGAAAGAGACAAAAGATTTAATACTAAATGAACAGAAATTGATAGAAAACCAAATTAGGGATTTGACTACTTTAGAAGCAACTACATCTAACAATAAGAAAATAAGGGCAAAACCACAACTTTATTTGACATGCATAGATGGCAAAGTACTAAATATAATAACAGAAACCTCTTCTCAACTTAAATGTCCATTTTGCAAAGCAACTTCAACGCAATTCAACAAATTAGACATAATTTATTCTCAGCCAATTGATATATCGGTTTTCAAATACGGAATAAGTCCCTTGCATGCATGGATTCGCGTGTTAGAGTTCTTACTTCATTTGGGCTACAAGCTTCCTGTAAAGAAATGGAGGGTAGGCAAAGATTCAATGGAATCAAAAACTGTTGAGGAAACAAAAAAACGTGTGCAAGAGAGAGTGCGAAAAGATTTGAACGTGCTAGTTGATGTTGTGAGACCCAATGCTGGAACAACAAATGACGGCAACACAGCCCGAACAGTTCTATCGGATAAAAATCGTGCAGTCTTTGCTGAAATATTAGGCCTTGGTCTGTGGTTGTTGGACGATCTTCACACGATTCTGATTACTTTATCTTGTGGTCTACCTGTAAATGCTAATAAATTTGGAGATTTTTGCAAAAGTGTTGCATCTAAATACGTGGCAGAATATGGTTGGTACCCAATGACAGTAACAATACATAAGATTCTCATTCACGGTCAAGATATTATTAATAACTCAGCTCTTCCAGTGGGCTTATTATCAGAGCAAGCCGGTGAAGCGCGGAATAAGTTCTGGCGTTACGACAGAGAACACCATAGCCGAAAATCCGACCGCGAAAAAACCATGTTAGACTTGTTTCACAGAGCACTGGAATCGTCAGATCCAGAAATTTCCTACATAAGGCTACAGAATAGGTTGAAAAAACTAAAATCCTTACCGTTACCACCCAGCGTAGTTAGGTTACTGAAACCGTATGAAATCTCAGCAGAAGACGATTTTGTGGCAATAGAAAATGACGAAAATTTTGAAATTATTGAAGGACATACCGACAATGTTACAGAAATTCTTTCGTCAGATCAAGCTGAAGAATGTACATCAGAAAACAATTAAGTAAAATGGCATAATGTAATTTACTACTAGTGAAAGAAATTTCAATATAGGTTCAGTACAGAGATCGTTTCCTACAAACTTTACCTCTTTATAATATTAGATATAATAATTATGTAGATTATGTTCAAAAAATTCCAAATTAGTATGGCAGGATTGGCATGTCAAATGAAATTCATAGTTTTTTTTTATTATCTAAGCACGTCTAGGAAAACTGGGCTAAACCACAGCTCGATCCAAAAATGAAATAAAAAGTATTTTTTTTTTGTTTTTCTGTTCATTTAAAAACTATTTTTCTGTGTAAATAAAGTGTTCCGATGCACACGCCCCAACCTCCAGTTAATATATTATTTACGAATAAAAAGTTATGGTAACTTTTTACAATAAATTCTATTTAGAAATATTGACAACCCTAAAATCATAATTACCATAGAAAACTTTAGAAGCTTCTAAGTTCGATATCCTTCAATATTTGGATCTGATTTTTTTTTCATGGATTCATTCACTTTTTTCTAACAATTCTATAGAAAAATAGAATCCAAATAATTAAAAATACGACCATAAAAAAATAAAATAAAAAAAAACATTAATTGTAAATAAATCTCTGAAAACTCGTTTAACAAATATATAAATCAATCAGTATTATGTGTCTTAAGATTATTGTTTATCAGGAAAAACAAGAAGATAATTCGTGAAATATTTCAAAAGTTATGGGTGATTTACAATTTTATCATAAAAAATAATTAAGTGGTTTTTTTTGGTCATAATGAGAAATAGGCGCTTGTGAGTTCTATTCATTAATTTTATAAAACATTACAAACAAAGTTATCACATAAAAAAGACATGTCCGAAATTTTGGCCAAAAAATATACTGTGCGCCGCGCCGCCCCGAGCCCGCTGACTTCGTGTCCGTAGCCTAAGGAACACCCTGGAGTTTTAGTCAGCAGTTGACATAACGCTCTATTCTTCCTAGACGAAAGGATACACATGAATTTCCCCTCTATATAAGGTGGAAACAATTGATTCTATTTGAAATCAACAACGCAGCCTATCGCTGTCCACTGCTGGACATAGGCCTCTCCCAGGCTGCGCCATATCAGCCTATTCTCCGCCCTTAACATCCAGTCTCTCCTGGCAACCTTTTTAACATCGTCGATCCGAGGACGCCTGGGGGGCGTCCCACATTACGCTTACCGATACGCAGTTTCGCACTCCCGGGCTTGCAGTCTCGACATTCATAGTGATCGCTTTACGACCGAATTCGGTCGCAAAGTCCTATCGATCCAGATGTAGCGATATTTGGTAGTCTCGACTTTAAAAGTCATCGATTGTCATCGGTATTTTACCGAAGTTTGTCGCAAACTTTACGATTTTCGTAATGTTTATGAATATATTTTGCGAGCATTTCTTAACGGCCCGCAAAGTGATTCGGTAGGATTGCTATTGATGTTCTTATAAGTTGATAGAAAAAAATCTATTTTATTTAATTGTGGCGGAGGTATCTCGGATGTAGAGACTTGCGTTTGTCGTAAGGACCGTTACGGCAAGCGATTACTTTCGGTATTATTTAGCTATCGGTAGTTTGCGACAGCGTCGCTATCTATATCGAGACTGCAGGCCCTGGACTCGTCTGCTCCACCGACCATCGGTTCTTCGACAAACATGGCCAGCCCACTCTGCCACTTCAGCTCACTTACTCTGCAAACTATGTCGGTAACTGCGATTCGTATACGGATAATTTCATTTCTGATTTTATTTACATTTATTTTTCTCTTATTTGACGTGGTATCCTCAAACATCAAATAAAAAGTAAACTTGGCTTTCTTATTGTGTTTCCTTGGCTAAAGTAACAGCGCAAAACAGTTGTGTTGCGTTTGTTTATGGCCGATAAGTATCGAAGGTATTCTTAGTAAAATATTAACATGCTATGGTGTATTCTGCATAGTTACACTATATATAACATAATTATTTATCGAACCAGCTGCAAAAATCGCCCTTCATTGGTATACATGTAATCTCGTAGTTACTTTCGGTATACGGAGATCCGTAGGTCTGTACCTCATTTAGTATTCCGAAAAACGTCACGTGAACGACCTAGCTGCACATTTTATCTTGGCTACCAAGTTGAAATATTTCTCTCTAGCCTAAGGTCAGAGAGGCCAAATTTATCACAGCCAGTGAAATATGGAGTAAGGTAAAGTACTGTTTCGTACTATATCTTACGGGTTTAGCTCATATAGGGAAAAGGCCGCCTATTCCGTTTTTTTAAGCATTTTGTGTTGAGCCAATGCTGTATGATTTCTAGATTAAAATTATGTCATGGCCTCTTTAATTGAATCTGTACTATACACATTTTCACTTAGATCGGATGAACAAAGGACAGTTATTTGTTTACTTTTGCGGTCAGTCACTAAAAATACCATCATTATTTTTTTTAGGGTTCCGTACCTCAAAAGGAAAAAACGGAACCCTTATAGGATCACTTTGTTGTCCGTCTGTCCGTCCGTCCGTCTGTCAAGACCCTTTTTCTCAGGAAGGCGTGGAGGTATGAAGCTGAAATTTATATCAATTACTCAGGTCTACTGTCCCTTGAAGCTGTGAAAAAATCAAACTTCTAAGCCAACGCAATCAAAAGATACAGCCGTTTATGCCGCAAATTTTCGACACTTGCAAGGGAATCAAAACCTACAGGGTGCTTCCCGTGAACTCAGAATCTTGAAATTTGGTACGAAGCAACGTCTTATAGCATAGATAAAGGAAAAATTACGAAAACCATAAATTTTTAGTTACATCACATAATATATTTTTTTTTAATAATTTTAAACTTACTACCCATTTCCTCATAAACGCGTAGAGGTATTAAATTGAAATTCATACCAAATACTCAAGTCTATAATACCTTTAAGCTGTAACAAAATCAAACTTCTATGTCAACGCAATCAAAAGAAACAGCAATTTAAGCTGCATATTTTGAAACTCGCAAGTACTCGCAAGGGAATCAAAACCTAAAGGGTACTTCCAGTCGACCTAGAATCTTGAAATTTGGCATGAAGCAACGTTTTATAGCACACATAAAGGAAAAATTCCGAAAACCTTAAATTTTTAGTTACATTACAAAATATATATTTATTTTTTAATAAATATAAACTTATTACTTTTTTTCTCATGAACGCGTAGAGCTATCAAGTTGAAATTCATATCAAATACTTAGATCTAATTGCCTTTAACCCGTGAAAAAAAAAAAAATTCTAAGTCAACGCAAAAACGCAAAACGCAAAAGTACAACCATTGATACCGCATATTTTGAAACTCGCAACTACACGCAAGGGAATTAAAACCTAAAGACCACTTCCCGTTGACATAGAATCTCGAAATTTGGTAAGAAGCAATAGCTTACAGCACAGGTAACAGAAAAATTCAGAAACACTTAAAATTTTAAGTAGTTATACCACCAAAAAAATTGTGATTGTAAACATAATGAATTTCATTTTGCAATAAAAATACCATAGTTATGACTCGATTGTCGTAATGAACGAACTTTGTAAACCTTGCAGGTTTGTACGGAACCCTCGGTGCGCGAGTCCGACTCGCACTTGGCCGGTTTTTGAAGTGAAAACTTCTTTAGCGTCATTGTGATTTGAAAGTTTATGAAACGAAAAAGCGATAGTGAAAAGAGACATATAAGATTTAACGTGGGAGAAAATGAGATAGGAAGCATTATACAGTGTTTTTGGATGGATGGATGGATGGATGGATGGATGGATCAGGATCAGAATCAGAATCAGATGGATGGATGGATGGATGTTCTTTAGCATCGTTGCGATTTGAAAGTTTAAGAAACGAAAAAGCGACAGTCAAAAGAAATGCGAAATTCATAAGATTTAACGTGGGAGAAAATGAGATAGGAAGCATTATACAGTGTTTTTGAAGGTTTCACTTCTACCACGTTTGAATTGCACACATGCTGTTTTATTATATTTTATCATGTTTAGATATTATCGATACCCATCACGTCTCCCGAGTTTCGCTAGTTAATTTAATTTGACCCTGTATTGCTTGTTTACAATCATAACTAATCGCGAAATCGTCGAATCTTCACAAAACTTTCCCGAACACGCATCCAAACGCAAACGCACCTTTTCCAAACGCTCATTTTATTTCACAATCTCGACACAAAATATTGCTTATACTCCAATAAAGTTAAAGCTGAAACACCCGAACAGCTTCAATGATATGATAAGTCAGGTTCGAGCATTATAGCTGATTCAGCTGAAAGCAATCAGCAGGCGGGCCACGCCAACGAAATTCAATTTCTCAAGTGCTAACAGCTATCCTGGCTATAAAGTGTTCTCACATTTTAAGTGGAAGAATTCCCTAGCCCTCTCACAGTAGTTTTAAGAGCTTTTTACATTTCACACGGATGTAATAAAGGGTGATAGATTTCGAGTACTCTTGTCTAGGCGAAGAGATTCGGAATTTTCATATCGCGATCTTGGTCCTTAATCTCGATAGGATCGTACGTGTTTTGAATGTTAAGAAGAAGCCTTTAGTAGAAAAGTTTGTATAATCCAGAAAGTTTTGGAAGGGATAGTGGAACTTCAAACCTTCAAACGGAGTTTTCACAAGGCCGCTATCCTCGTCAGAATTATTATTTTGAAGACACAAACGTTTAGAAGTTTCTGAATTGTTTTCGGATACTATAGGCGGGTTAGACCGGCACCCTAATTGCGTCATCATAATCTGAATCATTTGAAGGAAATTGCTAATCCATCGACTATCCTGTGGTTGCCTAAAAACAAAGCAAACAAAGTTGTAAACTCAAAGCCTCCAGCCAGGGGCTATTAACTAATATACTAAGCGACTACACGCTAAGGGCACCCCCTGTGGGGTACGAACCTCGGCTTAGGGCGTCGCTGGGGAGAGGGCATCAAGTTTGGGACAGGCTGGATCAGATTATTATTATTTAAGTATGATGGGATCAACTTTTCCTATCTGATTAGTCTGAGAAGAAAGGCCAAACCAAACTCAGTGGTCACAGTCGGGAATTTAAATCTACAGGCTCAGCTGCGGCGCGGGCTGGCACTACATCGAGCAAGGGTCGGGGACATTTCACCCCACCTTCACTCTACATTTATACTACATAGTAACCTCCACATGGAGTATTATTCTCTTTTTTATTCCTTTTTTGAATTAATTATTCATTAACTTTCTTTGGGAAGTCTGTAACATTGTCTTTGTATTTTGAGCTGGGCGTTGATAGCTGCGCCAGTGTTTTACTTTTGTGGGTATCTTCGTTTTCCTTTGTAAATTGTAACCTTAAGTTGTTCCAATTAAACTTTATTTTATTTATTTAATGATGATGATTATGACTGCACTGTTTCCGAATTAATTCAATATCAAGTAAAACAGATAACTTCATGTACATTAGATGACCACAACAGGATTTTCCTTTTCAAAACAAAACGACCAAATAAAAAGCCGTCAACATTAAAAACTCATACAACCTTCAGGGCAATAAAAACGTCTGTGAAATCATTGTGTTGCTCGTCACGAGCAAACTTAATGAAACACATCAGGCTGGGAGAGGTACGAATCAGGAATTCTAAACACGAACAAACCTTGTTAACTATACGACTGTCAGCCCACTTCATTTTCCAAGGAAAATGGCCTAGATAATGTACGTTTTACGATAGATAAAGAAATACAACATTGTTAAATATTTTTTCTGGTATTTGTAACTATGTAGTCGAAGTTTTGTGGAAATCGGTTGTCATGGTATGGGTACGTGATGCGGAGGAATGAGGAAAATATCGTTAGGAAAGTCTTGAGTATGGATGTGACTACACGAATAGGTGAAGACAAAAGAAACGATGGTTGGACTGTGTGAGAAGTGGAATGGCTAGAAATTTGTGAAGATCGGTTGTCGTGGTATGGGTACCTACGTGATGCGGAGGAATGAGGAAAATGTCACCAGGAAAGGTTTGTGTATAAATTAATTTGGATGGCTTTAAGAAAGAAAGAAAATAAAGAAAAGAAAGAAAATTGCGTTTATTTGGCAAAAAAAAACCTTAAAAATAAACAAGAAAAATTCAAAATGATTAAAAATAATAATGCCAAATGGGCAAAAGGGGGGGGGTCCAAAAGGGTTAAGAGCCTACTGGACTACCGTTTTGGACCCCCCCCCCCTTTTTCCCCTAGGAAGAGCGAAGAGCAAAAAAATTGATCGAAGGACTGTGTGAATGATGTTATGAAAAAATAACGACATATTGCGCAGATCTTAAATTAATTAAGATATAAGGGTAGGAGAATGGTGATGATGAATGATGGTTTGTAACTAATATTTATAGTTTTTTTTTATGTTTTTAGGTGGCAAACGTAAGTTGCCCACTGGCAGGTAGGAGCAACGAGCCTCGCAAGATGGCTGAAAACAGCTAAAGGAGGGAAATGTCCTCCATTAGGACGATGATGACATGGCAAGAAAACAAGCGACCACAACGCGACCAAGCGATCGAAATGCCCTTTGTAAATTGAAATAAACATTTATTTTATTTTTTATTATTAAGACGGTATGTGGTCTCTTCCGTCTTCGGACATTTGCAAAACCAGAGGCATCACAGATGCGTTGCTATCATTGAGACGATGCTCGAATGCATCTCGGCATCAATAAACTTCAATCTAGAACACAGTAAAGGCTCCTACAAACAGGTGCGACACGCAATATAATCGCGCGCGACACAAAGGCACTTGCGGTGCCTTTGTGTCGCGTGTCATGTCGCGCCTGTTTGGTAGGAGCCTTAATTCTGCTTTGCAGCAGAAATAAGATTATATAAAGCGGCCAACTTCGAGTATAGTAGTACACACTGTGAAAATTTCAAGTGTCTACCTATGATATCGGTGCAAAAGTTGCCTGTGACAGATGGACGGACGGACAGCGGAGCCTTAGTAATAAAAAAGAAGCCATGTCGTTTTTGTAACAATATTTTATTGTGTTTTAATTACCTTGAACTAATTATTCCTTTCGATTTACGAAATTTTTCGCGTTCCTTTAGAGACCTTCGTTACTCTCTGAATTGTTTTTGTCATTAACCCTTGACAATTACTTTAGAGGCTTAATGCTGCCGTAACTAAATAGAGAGTTTATTTGTTATCCAATTACCTACAATGTTTTTACTGCCTCTGGCGTTTTTAAAGTCAGGTACATAAATATTATTCGTAACTTTTTTTCAATAAATAATTCAGTTGGACTCCTAAAACCGGCTAATGGCCACGTTTCAGAACCCATACTATGAAAACGGAAACGAAGATTCTTATCGCACGTTGTACCCTGCACACTTGGCGAATGGGAGCTAGATCGAAAATAGTACAATATTTTGACCGTCACGACCCTTTTTATTTTCATTTATTTACTCTAAAACGTTGTTAACCTTTTGACTGCCACTCGTCAAAAAATCAAAAACGTGCCCGCGGCGTCAAAGTCTGTCATGTAGGTAGTCAAACCGTACTGGGCACATTTTGGTTTGTCATCTATACATGACTGTGGCGGTCAAAAGGTTAATTTATTTCAATGTAAGTATCTGTTATTTAAGCTATTTTAATAATAAAGCTGATGAGTTTGTTTGAACGCACTAAACTCTGGAACCGCCAGTCAGATTTGAAAAAATATTTTTGCATTTTTATTAATAACTAGCTTCTGCCCGCGACTTCGTCCGCGTGAAATTTCTTGTCCCACCGACCCACCCCGTCGCATCGCATCGCCTGCCCGCGCTATTACTTCGTTTTGCTTAGCGTTCTTTCTGACTTTTTTTCTTTTTGCTCGGCTCCTAAAGGTCATAGCGTAATGTTAAATAGCCTATAGCCTTCCTCAAGAGTTGGGCTATCAAATGCAAAAAGAATTTTTCAAATCCGATTAGTAGTTCCAGAGATTAGCGCGTTCAACCAAACAAACACTTCAGCTTTATAATATTAACAACTTAACTGTCCATAAAGTAGACACAATAGTTAAACCATCAACATAAATCATATATGACTCATGGGACATTAGTATAGATTGTATGCCCAATTAACATTACGCTAGGAGTCTATCATCATTACGAGCCGAGCAAAAACAAAAAAAAGTCTGAAATTACGTTAAGCGGAAATTAAGTAATAGCGCGGGCAGGCGATGCGATGCAACGAGGTAGGTCGGGGGAATAAATGTCACGCGGTCGAAGTCGCGGGCAGAAGCTAGTAGGTACATAACATACTTACTACTATAGAGCAACTTGGTGTCTCACACTCCCACGACACCTCTCGACAAATTTTTGTTAATAATTCAATATTTAACAAAAACCAAATCATATTCCTAAACTCTCATATTTTAACGTACCATCAATCTAATTATTCCTGTAAACCAAACAGAACATTCATAAAAGAAAACCTTCCGAAAAGTTTCCTCCTGAAAAGCTTCCATTCGCAGTATTCGGACGCGATTCCTTCCGCGAGACTAAAGGAATCGAATTGATCCTAGTAATTGATTTAGTTATCTATGTCCTTCTCGATATTCTATCGAAGAGGTCTCTGTTCGATATGTTTGCTTTCGAAATCTAATTTATTTTATTTTATCCTTGGCTTGTCTTTGGAGGGCTCGTGGCTAAATAATATAAACAGCCGCACGGGTCGATTGATCAAGTTAAGCTACGCTTGTTGCGGTCGATCCATGGATGGGTGACCATCTTTACATACCCAGACCCCGCCGTGTTTCGCCTCCTTTCTTGTGTTTATTGTACCTACTTAAGAGCGTTTACGCCGTACGGAATTTCACACAAACTTTCAAGCCCTTGTTTTTCGAAATGAATGAACTGATTTTAATGAAACTTCATACGCATAAGCAGGATACAAAGGTCTAAAAAGTAACTTAAGAACATTTCGAAAAATAGTGTTACAGCCAAATTAGACCGATTTTATATTTTCCACAGAAACAGAGATATCCAATTATCTTTTTTTAAATAAGATATTTCGAAAATGTTCCTAAGTAACTTTTCAGACCTGTGTATCCTGCTTATGCGTGTGAAGTTTCATTAAAATCGGTTCATTCATTTCAAAAAACAAGGGCTTGAAAGTTTGTATGAAATGCCGTACGGCGTAAACGCTCTTAAACAAATTAAAAGTTGGGTCTACGAGTAGTTAAGTATAGTATTAAGGCTCCTGCAAACAGGTGCGACGCGCGACGCGAATCGCGCGCGACACAAAGGCACCGCTCGCCGCCGCGGTTGCGCCTGTTTGAAGGAGCCTTTATGAATCAAATCTATTTCCTGTTGCTTGTCAAACTTGAAGTCAAGATTAAGTAGAACGACTTAGTAAGTCTCAAATTCATTTAATACCACTCTCGCTACCAGCATATAGCGATCAGCTACCAAATAGATTTCTTACAAGACTAACTCATGTAAACCACTCGTGGCTCATACATTTTAATCACAACGACAACACGTCAAACTTGCATCCAACTTTAACGCTTAAAACCACTCCACTAAGGGTGAATTTTCCATACTAACACAACATTAAACGAAATATACTAAACACAGCTTTCATCGCAGTTAAATTTTATGCAAATACTGTGCAGAATTTATACGGTTAATATGCCCAATTACTCTCTTAGGTTATTCCGTAAATGGCATTTTATCCGTCAAAATAAGTAAAAAAGTGCCGACGGACGTGAGAACTCGAGAGTGTTTAGAAGTGACTCGGTGCTAATATCGTTGACTTCCCTTTATATTCGTGTTTCCATTTTCTGCGTAGAGTATCTAAGTCCCAGTACGCACGGGCGCGTTTTTTCCACGGCGGCTTTTTTCACGCAATGCTCAACACCGAGACTAGAAAATCCAGTGCGCGAAAAAATCCCGCCGCGATATTTTTACGTTCGTGCGTATGTGGGCTTACACTCGGCTCGTTTAAGGAACACTGTTGCTTATTAACTTTGTCGAGTTTTATTATAAAAGCCTCCTTTTTTTCCGTTGCCTATAAAATATGAGTGTATTTTGTTGCTTTTTTTTATTTTTGTCACTTCTTAGAACACTGAGATTTGGGTGAATCTAAACATTTTTTTGCATGTTTTGTACGATTTGTTCTTACAATACCAGATTATTATTGTCCCACTGGTGGGAAAACGACACTTCTCATACAGAGAAGGCAAGAGGAATTCCATACTATTATCCTATCCTAACTTATATTATAAATGCGAAAGTAAGTTTGTTTGCTTGTTTGTTACCTTTTCACGCCTAAAGTACTGAACCGATCATCCTGAAATTTTGCATAATGTTGTCAGGTGTACAGACACGGATATAGGGTACCTTTCATCCCGAAAAAATGTGCTGTTTCCGACTCGAGGAAAAAAACATTAACGTTATTATGATAATAGATGGCGCCACGTGTCTTTCGAACGGGGTCGACACTTATGCGGGTGAAACCGCGGGGCGCTGCTAGTAATATTTTACATGCGAAAGTAACTGTCAGTATGTTACCTTTTTACACCTAAACCACTGAACGGATTTCGATAGAATTTGGCAAGGAGATAGGTGGCATCTTGGGGAAGGATATAGGATACTTTTTATCCCGGGATAATTTCCGCTACCCACGCGAGCAAAGTCACGGCCAGTGACAGATACTAATTCCAAATAAAAATTGATGTACAGACGTCAGCACATGAAGCTACCTGAAACTGTCAAATTTTCCCAATCAACTTTGAACCTTATCCTTTAGAGATAAAGTTGAAAATCTATTAAAGAAATTTGACAGATTGTATCGCGTTGATGTGCTGGCGTCTGTACATAGATACTATCATAATCTCGCTTTTCTACTTAGTTCTGAAATTTCTTTATTAAATAAGATCGTCTGCAAGAAAATTGACATAAAGAATAACCCGTAGCCATCCATTATTTCAAGCCACAGTGCATTCCAACCTTATTACTCTCCGATACTGGGTTATGGATGGGTATTGAATGGTTATTGGTATAGGAAGCACATAATTGCTGATGTCAAATAGATCAGGACTACCTACACTTTACGATGTTTATAACATTCTATAAAATGCCGGGCAAATGTTCTGAATTCGAAATGTCAATTGTCACTAATCCGACCACGATAATGGAGCTACGTGAGAAGGTGCAGTGGTGGCGCAGTTCAAACAGCCGCAACTTCGCCAGCACATCAAGCTATTACAATCTGTTTTTCTTTAATAGATTTGCTACTTTATCGCTACAGCATAAGGTTCAAGGTTGATTGGGAAAATTTGACAGTTTCGGGTAGGTTGATGTGCTGGCGTCTGTACATAGTAAAAGAATATTATAGTAGTTATCAAATCAACTACGACGAGACTGTCGGCCAAAAATATAACAAAATCTACTACATCCCAAATTTTCTAATTGCTAAAACTGCAGATAAGCTTGACACAAAGTCATACCACATACATCCAAACACGAAAAACCCAATACAATACCTACAAAACCCATACATCACAAGCTTTACGGTCCACGGTGGACCGATGGGGTTCATTCGTAATAATTCATAAATAATAATGGTCTGCCGATTAGCGCTGCGGTGAGCCTTTTATGGGACCTGCATTGGCACGGGACATTAATTCCTGGGCACACTGGAGTGACGTATGCGTCTAGCCGCTTCGATCCTTCAGTAACGCGATACGGCCGTATCATCGTCACGTAGGCTTAATTTAGCTTTATCACTTTCCAGTGCATATGTAGATAGGTGTTATGCCGTAACTCACTGTACGTGAGATATATGAATGGTGAAGGGGATTGGTGCATAGTTTCAGTGTTTCTCTGCAATATGTCCAAATATATGTATAATCTTCTTATCTACCCTGTTTTTTTTTTAAGTAATGGTTATAATAGTACCTGTAACATCGAGGTATTAAGACGTATGAACTTCATACGTCTAGAAGATTATACACATATTTGGACATCTTGCAGAGAAACACTGAAACTATTCACCAATCCCTTTCACCATCCATATATCTCACGTACACCGACACCGACACCTTGAGCGTGCGCATACAATCGGTCGTATCTTTTGTAAAATCAGCAATACAGTACTTACTTGGAATATCGCAGTCGTTTTTTATTTACCTAGTCAAGACCACCAGCAGCACACCTGGAGCTTGATACTCAACAGTGAGTTACGGCATAACACCTACCTACATATGCACTGGAAAGTGATAACAAAGCTAAATTAAGCTTATGTGACGATGATAGGTCTTCGATATCGAAAAGCGTATTATGGAACTCAAATGGAGTTGGGCAGGATAGCTGGGCAAGGCGCAGTGATGGCATGCGGAGTAAGGTTGTGACAGAGTGACGTCCAAGGACTGGAAGAAAAGATGTTGGTGGTCCGGCGGCGAGTTGGGCAGACGCCATTGTTGCCATCGCGGGCAACAATGGCGTCTGCCCAACTCGCCGGGCTAGGATGAGGCTGGCACATGAGCGTGGCGTGGGGATTGGCACAAGAAAACAGAGGCCTATCTCCAGCAGCGGGAGAAGTCGGGCTGTGGATGATGGTGATGATGGATAGTACCTGCCAGAGTAATATAAGATACTAGCTTCTGCCCGCGACTTCGTCCGCGTGAAATTTCTTGTTCCCCGACCCACCCCGTCGCATCGCATCGCCTGCCCGCGCTATTACTTCGTTTTTGCTTAGCGTTCTTTCTTACTTTTTTCTTTTTGCTCGGCTCCTAAAGGTCATAGCGTGATGTTCAATAGCCTATAGCCTTTCTCAAGAATTGGGCTATCAAATGCCAAAAGAATTTTTCAAATCCGACTGGTAGTTCCAGAGATTAGCGCGTTCAACCAAACAAACTCTTCAGCTTTATAATATTATAAGTACCATATAGACTAGTATAGATAAAAAAAACGGTCAAGTGCGAGTCGGACTCGCGCACCGAGGGCTCCGTATTTTGTAGGTCTCTCTCTCTGTAGTCGGTCCCTCATCTCTGAGGATTGTGGTCAGCTTCGGAGTTGCATCTGGAGCGGATGATCCGCCTCCACTTTGTATTTCCAATTTTTTATTTTGTAATGTACCTAACTATTTACGGTTTTCAGATTTTCACCTTTACTTGTGCTACATGACATTGCTTCTTGCCAAATTTCATGATTCTAGGTCAACGGGAAGTAGCCTATAGGTTTTGATTTCGGAACATAAACGCCCGTATCTTTTGATTGATTTTTTCACTGCTTCAAGGGATTGCAGTCCTGAGTATTTGATATTAATTTTAACTTGATAACTCCACGCGTTTCTGAGAAAAAGGGTCGTGACTGACGGACAAAGAAGTAATCTTATACGGGTTCCTTTTTCCTTTTGAGGTACGAAACCCTAAAAATGAAATTTATTCAACTGATAATATTTTTTTCAGCCCTGAAAAATCTGATTTCGCTCAGAGCGGCCAATACACAAAAAGGGGCTTATTTATAATGTCACTTAAAGATTAGCGATTGGTTAACCATACATCTTCGACGTTTAAATATCTCTTAACTTTGAGCAACGTTTATAAATAAAGGGGCAAGAGTATAACTAACTTTAAACACACATAATTTATAAAAACAAGCAGTGAAAAATAAACAAATCCTTTTCCGTAAATGTAAACAGAATTTACTTACACACTCAGTATATTGTAAAGAGGAAACAATGTTTACTTAATTAACAGAACGGAAAAAAGAATGAAAGTACAAATCGCGAACACGGGATGAACATAAAAAATCGTCCTTCATTACCGTTACATACGTTTTCTTTTAGGAGTCACTCGAAGGCACTCTTAATTTTCTAGTCTAAAAAGCAACAAATGAGTCTTATAAAGGTACATCCTTACTCCAAAATGTAGGCTATTGCAACCTTTATTCCACCCAGCAGAGGTATGAAATTCCCCTACACTTTTTACTGGAGTTAAGGCCTTTTGTCGATGCGAGGAGTACTCGAGACAGTAGGCCCTCAGTCTGAGTTGCGGTCTAGGAATTAATGTGGCGTGTCTAAAACGTAGCACGCACCTCCACCGTGCATGTTTTTCCCCTTTGTCTCGTAGAAAACAATGTCTGCGGCTGTGAAGAGACGGGACTTGCTTTGTGGGTGACGTTGCAAATAGCTCATGATCTGGTTTTAGGACTAAAAGGCGAGGATACGTCTTGTTTTTGCGCGCAGTGACGTTTTTGGTTTCAAGACGTCATTGTTGGGTTTCTTTGTTTACCTCGAATTGTGTCTACGTAGAATAATTATGATGTCAGACAAAATCTTTACCAATAGGTACTGGTGGATTGTTATTGTTAAAAAAAATTATCTGACATTATAGTACACTAGCAGTGCCCCGCGGTTTCACCCGCATAAGTCTCAACCCCGTGGGAATATCGAGATAAAAAATTATCTTATGTCCTTCCCCGAGATGCAATCTATCTCTCTGCCAAATTTAATCGAAATCCGTTCAGTGGTTTAGGCGTGAAAAGGTAACATACAGACAGACAGAGTTACTTTCGAATTTATAATATTAGTATGGATTTAGTCGGATTCAGATTTTAAAAGAATCTAAGATGAACATAATTGGAAAATACTTATGTACTTTATAACTATATTTTTGGTAGGAAGGAAATGTGCCCCCTGAAAGCTCTTTCCCTATCCTATGAACCACATAATTGGTTCTTGTAGATTGTTTTTGCGGGTGTTTGTTAGATATTTTATGTACTAGGTAAAGTTTAGTGTAGTATAACGCCAAGTTGTAGATACAAAAACTCAAATCATATTTCATTTTAACTATTTATAGTCACTTTTGAATCGTCCAAGGAGTCAGTTCGTCAGAAAGATGAAACTTGTCTCCCATTCCAAAACGTAGTAGGGTCCTATGGAAAAGAACGGGAAAGAAACTACATACATGGACACAATCCGCATATCGAAACAAACATACCATGAATTCTAATCAAGAATCATAAATTACCTTGCCTATCACCAAATGATCACGAAAGCTATAATGGAAATATTTACTAAGAACTCTCATTGACTAAATGACATTCAATATGTCATCGAAACATCATGAATAATGGAAGATAATGGCAAAAATGTGCCGTGAGCAGTTGATCGTGAAATCACATTCATACTTGATCCATTAATCGAACGTGTCTGCGAAGGGTGTCGGCGAAATCCGACATTTTAAACCAAATTGTTACCATTAGGCCTTTCATCGCCTTTTGTTACAATAATTTTTATTTGAGAATATTTAGGTATAAAGGCTCTAGGGCCTCATCAGCGATATTAATTGGTAAAGGCTCTAGGGCCTCATCAGCGATATTAATTGGCTCCATAGTTTTAAGCTTTGATTCGCAAGTAGGCGTGGATCGTCGAGCGAAGAAAATAGACACTCGTTACAAATCAAATCACTTTATTTCGACACTTCAGTTTAATCTAAGTGATAATTACCACTTTGAACATTAATTCGAACTATAACAATTTACACAATTATTCAGACACTCCACCGAACGCGTAGCGCGCACTTGTGATGTCGACCGAGGCTTAATTCCAACTGACTGTCTCAGTGCTCGACTTGTACCCACTAGCGCTCGGTGTTGCGTCAGAGTGCCCGGAACAGGCACTCTAAGCTAGTAACGCCATCTATGCCATCTAACTAACACTAACTTAAACGGAAGCGCCGTCAGGTATTTTAATTTGTAGAAGTATCATGTTGCTTTAACTTTTGTATCGATATTCGCATTCAATTGTTTCTTTTGTGAGTAGATAGACAATTACTGAGCTGCGCCCCGCAGGTTCACCCGCATAAGTTTCAATGCCGTGGGAATATCGGGATAAAATATTATAATCCAGAGTGTCAGCTATCTCCATACCAAATTTTATCAAAATTGGTCCAGCCGTTAGAGCGTGAAGAAGTAACACACATATAAACACACACACACACTTACACACTTACAAACTTTCGCCTTTATAATATTATAATAGTGTGATTTATAGTTTTAATAAGTTTATGCGTATTTTTATATTTAGAATATTTATTCCTCAATTTTCATGATTACAGTGCTACCACTGTTTGTCTCTGCTTCACCCAAAGGTTAACTGGTAGAAAATGCCTACGGCATAAGCCCACCTCTGTACAGACGCAGCACATCAAGTTACTACAATCTGTCAAACTTTAATAGATTTTCAACTTTGTCGCTAAAGCATAAGGTTCAAAGTTGATTGAGAAAATTTTACAGTTTCGGGTAGCTTGATGTGCTTGCGTCTGTACATATATGTGCTTGAATATAAATAAATAAAATAATTATGTTTTAAGCCCATTAAGATGTAACGTAGAAGCTAAATGACATTTCCAGGATTTTCTTCCTCGTAAAATGTCAGATGACACAATAAAAATAAAACAAAGTCGGGTTAGTTACACCATTTAGAACTCAAGAACGGCTGGATCGATTTTTATTACCTTAGATTTGTTGGATTTGTCTCCGCCCCGAATGAATAACTATTGAAACATGGGTAAAATATACGAAAAAAAAACATGATTCATTTTCTCTTACATTTTTTGCTGGATGGAAAGGCTTTTTTGATGATATCCCGAGAACGAATTGACTGATTCGGATAATGATTCAGAGGCGATACGAAGTTGGCCGGGTCAGCTAGTAACTATATATTTCTAAAGGAAATAATGGGTTTCTGGAAGTAAAATGGGCCTTGTTGGTAGGTATTAAAAGATTCTGAGAAAGTTAATATTGTGAGACTAAAGAAGACCGGCGGATTTTGGGAGAGTAGTGGGATGCAATTATTTACATAAATTGCTTGCCTGGGTTCAAACTTACGACCTTCGCCTCATAAGTCGGGGCCGTTACCACTGGGCCAGTACCGTAGTAGGTAGTGAGTAGGTACGTAATGAAACCAAAAAATCACTTCAAAAATATTTATTTTATCGATCGATAACCTCTTTCAAATGTTTCAGAGCTTCATCCAATGCCACATAAACTTCTTGTGTATTCGGTCTCGCTTCCAAAGATGCCGTCGGACTCCTAATCAGGGATTTGTGGAGAATGCTCTGTGTTAACGGGCAGAATACATCCGGATTCATTGATTCCGACTTGGATTTTCCCGTGAGATAACTCATTAGGATCCCGATGAGGAGAACTGAGACGGCTCCAGCAAAAGGACAGTATGTGAAGGAGATTCGAAAGAGAGACTGTAACGGCTTTGTTGGAAACTGGTTTCTGAAAAGAAGAAAAAAAATAACTGTGTTGAAGTTAGTTTGAAATTGACGCGTTCTAGTATTGTCAACATTTTGTTGTTGTTGATATCTGTGACAATCTGCCATTGCCATAGCCTAAACTAACCGAAGTACGATATACACATTGTAATAAATAAAACATTTTCGCAGTTTCACCATGGTTTTACCAAGGTCTTACCTAATTATTTAGTATTGATAGTGATTATTTTTATGCTTATAATTCTACAAATAAATATTTATTACGGCCTCGAATCATACTTAGACCAATATAAAACCTGATAGTACCTGCAAATAGCATAAAACGTATGATTATTTGAATTTCGCAGACTTTCGCCTTAAATGTTTTTCTATTATTCTTTAGAAAACAAAAGTATAAGATGATTTAAAAAAAAACTGGCACACTCCGGTAGTGCCGACAGAAGTGAAAACTTGAACAATTACGAGTGTATTTTGTGAATCGTCTTATAAACAAAACACGCGTGTTAAGGTGTGTTCCTTATTTTATAGGGTTTTTTGCAAATCAGGTATGATGACCAAAGTGACTGGTTTATTCTTCTCGTGAAAGGAATTTATTCAGATTTACAAATAAGCACACAGGATAGACTTCAGTTCGTGGTGTTGGTCGCGGCAGTGGTAAGAGAAGCAAGCCCATGGAGCTCGTCGTCAGTTATATATCCGTGGTTCAGCGCCATCTCGTCGTTGTTGGATGAACTACGTAGTTAGTACGCGAGGCCCTCGTAGTTCTTCCCGATGTGCATAGATGGCGCTGTCCTCAACAACGCGCGTCTTTCGTTTTACGTCTTACTCGAATCTTACGATCAGGGTCACGTGACCTGACGCGAATTTAGAAGTTTTTACCCATTCCAAAAAAAGTACACAGCGCCGCTAAAGAAGTTTTCACTTCAAAATTGTTTTTGGTGTTTGCATTGTTTGACATCTAGTGACCTCTGAGTTTGTTTCGGCATTTTTCTCAGAGTAGTCAGATAGGAAACTTCGACCTCATCTAGTTTAAAAAAAA
Source organism: Luperina nickerlii (assembly GCA_963855955.1). Classification (NCBI taxonomy): domain Eukaryota; kingdom Metazoa; phylum Arthropoda; class Insecta; order Lepidoptera; family Noctuidae; genus Luperina; species Luperina nickerlii. The sequence goes on from OY979675.1 coordinate 12,820,221, forward strand.
ATATGATTGACGTGTAAGTGTTTCTGGAAACCTACTTACAAAAATAAAATCATTTATTTACCATTTAGCAATCCGTAGGTAAATAGCTTTTTACCAGCAGCCTAAGTTAATTGCGTTGCGTGTCATAATCCGGGGGTTTTGAAACTCCTAATTAACTTGAAGATTTGAAAAATTCGTCTGCTCAATAACGTAGGTAAATAAAGTAAATGGATGTGGCTGATCTGCCAAAATTAAAGGTATTACGATCGTTTGCCATTTTATGTGTTACGGAATTACCCCGCTGGTCCATACGGTTTTATGAATCAAACTAGCTGCGCCACGGATTCACCAGCATAAGTGTCGATTCCGTAGGAATGTTTGGATCAAAAGTAGCCTATATGTTAATCCAGGGTGTCCGCTACCTCCATACAAAATTTTATCAAAATTGGTCCAGCCGTTTAAGCGTGAACAAGTAACAAACATATAATCACACACTCACAAACTTTCGCCTTTATTATATTAGTGTGATATATTATAGTGTGATAGTAATTCTCTTCATTAAATAAATATAAATAGGTATTTCACGTCAATTCAATTCAATTATTAAATATTTTAATGTTGAATAATATTGAATAAAATATGGTAATTTTTATATAACTAATATTTAAATTTTGTAATTGTCAAATTTGAGCTTTGTGTGATATTGGATGTAGCCATATTTAATTTATTGTAATTGTTGTTAATGCGAGTATTGTATGTATAAAGACGTTCAAACGCCCGGTCCGCAATGTTGCCTTGTCCTCACTGCCCTGGGTCTTCACGTGCATTTGGCTCGCATGGACTCAAGGTCCATATGGGCCGTATGCACAGGAATGCGCGTCAGCCGGTCGCCACTCCTCGGACGTCGTCTATTCTCACCGATTCCCAGCCAGTGAGCCAGGTGCCGCTGGTTTCGCGCTCTTGCCCTTTGGAGAGGCTCTCAGCCTTGAAGGTGAGTACGCCTGTTCTTAGGCACATTCCTAAGGGGGCTCGGAACCAGGCGGCGGGCAAGCTGTGCGATATTATTGATAAGTGTGTTAGCTGTAACGGTGTGGAGGACTGGGGCGCGCTTCTCACTTTTGCGTTTGGTGGGCTGAGAGTTCCTTCGAGGAACGCGCCTGGAAACATGACTGCAAAGGTGAAGGCAAACGTCGAGTCGACGGTTAGTGCGGATCAGTTTGTTGATGAGTCGGGTTGTGTGGCGGGGGTTGCTAAGTCACGTGGGATTCGAAAAGCCATCGAGTCTAAGGTGTTCGAGGGAGATCTCCGAGGGGCGGTTCGGTTGCTGGTTTCAGACGACTCGTTTGCGCAACACGACCCTGACACGCTGGGCGCCCTTGCGGTCAAGCATCCAAGCCCATCGCGTCCACTTAATTTTCCATCGGCGCCGGACTTGTCACTTCCAAGGGTGACTGCGTCTGTGGAAGACGTCGCGCTGGCCTTGAGCTCTTTTTATAGTGGCTCTGCAGCAGGCTTGGATGGAATTCGTCCGGGGCATCTGAAAGAGCTAACATCGGGCTCTGCGGGTGAGAATGGGCGGCGTTTGCTGGAGTGTTTGACAAAGCTCGCAAACTTTTTAATGAGTGGTCAGCTCAATCCAGTAGTTTGCCCTTATATGTATGGTGCTTCTCTTTGCGCACTCAAGAAAAAAGACGGAGGGCTGAGACCAATAGCCATCGGCAGTGTGTTCAGAAGGTTGACAGCTAAGCTGGCGTGCCGGTCCGTAAGAGTAGCTATGTCCGAATACTTGCAGCCGCATCAACTAGGGTTCGGGACGCATCGGGGGTGCGAGGCCGCTATCCATGCGACGCGTGCGTTCGTCATGGAGCCTGAGAACTCGGACTGCGTGGTGCTGAAACTGGATATACGCAATGCCTTTAACACCCTAGAAAGAGACGTTCTTTTGAGTGAGGTCAAAGATAAAATTCCTTACCTTTACCCCTTTCTCTATCAGGTATATTATTCTCCTTCTAATCTATTCTTTAGTGATAGTCTCATTTCGTCTCAAGTGGGAGCGCAGCAGGGAGATCCATTGGGGCCACTTGTTTTCAGTTTAGCAATCCACAAAGTCATCTCTGGATTGAAATCGTCTCTGAACCTGTGGTACCTTGATGATGGCATTATTGGTGGATCACCGGAAGAGGTTTGCCAGGACCTGGAGGTTCTTGTTCCTCAACTTAAGGAGCTGGGTCTGGAGGTGAATCCCTCCAAGTGCGAATTTTTTCCCTGTGGCGTTGGAGCTCATACACACTTCTCACGCTTTGGTTCTCATTTACCTGGCCTCAAAGAACTTTCTCCTCTTTCCTTCTCTCTTTTGGGATCTCCCATTTTTCTTGACGGTGTGCCTGAAGCCATTTCCTCCCGTAAACAGCTCCTCCTCAATGCTCGGGAACGTCTTAAGGATCTCTCCGCGCACGTTGCAATTTTGTTATTACGCATGTGTTTTGCCTTGCCCAAGGTTATGTATCTCTTGCGGACCGCTCCTACCTGGCTTTGTCCTGAGGAAGTATTTTCCTTTGACTGTGCTCTAAAATCAACGGTTGAGTCGATCCTGAATGTGTCTTTTAATGATGCGCAGTGGAGGCAAGCGGCTCTTCCTATCCGGTACGGGGGTCTTGGGGTGCGGTGCGTGCATGATGTGGGTCTGCCGGCTTTCCTGGCGTCAGCACATGGGGTGGCTGACCTCGTCACTGTAATTCTAAATTCCAATGGTGATGGGGCAAACATACCATATGTGTTGGATGCCGGGTCAGCTTGGTCTGTCCTCAACGTGGGGGCTGCAAGCCCTGACGCAACACATGTTCAGCGCGCTTGGGACGACGTCACGTCCAGGCTGATCCAGGAACAGATGCTGGTGGGCTCCTCGGGGGCTGATTTAGCCAGACTCAGGGCTGTATCGCAGCCGGAATCGGGGGCATGGTTGCACGCGCTTCCTTCGCCTCACCTGGGCACGTTGCTTGATGACGACTCTTTGCGTGTGGCGGTGGCCCTCCGCCTGGGCTGCAAGGTGTGTGAACCCCACAGATGCACCTGCGGTTCCATGGTGGAGGCCGATGGCCATCACGCTTTGAGTTGTCGTCGTTGCTCGGGGAGGTTCCCGCGTCACCATGCGCTCAATGATATTGTGCGGAGGGCTTTTGTGTCGGCTGATGTCCCCTGCGTGTTGGAGCCTCCGGGTCTGTGCAGGACTGACGGCAAGAGGCCGGACGGCCTGACCCTGGTGCCTTGGAAGAACGGCAAGTGCCTAATTTGGGACGCAACTTGCGTCAGCACTGTTGCTGCCAGCCACCTTGGTCGCGCCGTCCTCTCACCATCGGCAGCAGCGGAAGACGCCGCTGAGAGGAAGAGGTTGAAGTACGCACCGTTGGGGGAAAGGTATCATTTTGTGCCCATTGCCGTGGAGACCATGGGTGCTTGGTGCACTGAGGCCAGGAAGCTCATTAGTGAGATAGGGCACAAGCTCCGGGACAAAACGGGCGACTCCCGCTCCGGCTCGTTCTTGGTGCAAAGGTTAGCCATTGCCATACAACGTGGCAATGCAGCAAGCGTTTTGGGCACCTTTGCACCGGGAACTGTGCGGGGCGGGTTATTTGACTTATAGGTTGACTGGTGACTATTATTATATTAATAATTTATGACATAAATATTGAATAGATAATTGCTTCATTAAATAAATAAAGTATATTTAATAGGTATTTTATATACAATAATACAATAAAATGGTATTGGGTTTCATCGATAAACCTAATTGGAAACGATTTATTTTGACTTAGGCTGAGGCTACAGTAGGCAGCGATTTGCGTTGCGACTGGAAGAGCGAAACGAGAAAAACATGGTATGGCTACATTACAAGCGAATAAAAAAGCAATTTTCTAATAAATTCGCTTCAATTTCGCTCATGTTGATGTAGCCGATGCCGTGATTTCAGTAATGTTGTTCCTATCGCATAAAGAAATCAAAGATCGCTAGTAATATTTGATGTACGGTGTAGCCCATATACGTGAGCATTCATTTACTTATTTTAATCGCTCATGTGTCGCAGGTCGCGTCGCGGCCTAATGTAGCCTCAGCCTGAAAGTTGTTAACTAAATTGCAAACCAATAGTAGTAATAACTGGTGTTGATTTTATTGGAAATGTCTGCATACCACAAATTGTTGAATGAATGAGTACAAACGTGCTTAATTACATTTTGGTATTACACAATACTATTAATACAAAGGATGGCTGGGACCGATGTCCCAGCCACTGTAGTAGCTTGATATGCCTATGTCAGTACTTACCTTACAGTACTCGGCGATAAATATTGCACATCGACCTTTGGAAAGAGACAATCGGCTAATTTCGGCTTCGTAGAGCGTTATCTCTGTCGCACGAAATACTAACAGTCCGGTATCTATTAGGAGCTGTTAAAACAATTATGATTTGCTTCTTTTGATAATTATTTTTATTCTCTGTATAAAATACAAAAAAAGTTAAAGGTCGATGTGCAATATTTATCGCTGGGTACTGTAGTAGTTTTTGTGTACTTACTTATTATTCTTATTCTGTACAAATTATGAGTAAACATTACGAAACAATTGGCCTGTTTATCTCAAGTTATGGCTAACTTATCCAGAAGATCCTTGAAAAGAACTTCTTAGTCAATTCATTTATATAAATATTGTGGGTAGTTCATATACGGAGACTGAAAAAAGGAACTTCTCTAGCTTACAATTTAAAACTGTAAGGAATTGAGCATTATGGAAAAAAATCTCAAACTCATAGAATATTTAGCCCTAGACTCAGGCGGTTTAAAAAAATACTTCTACGAAGAAAACTCATAAAAGAATAGGGAATCGAGTAATAGTAATATGGGTAAAGTTTTAATAAGGGGGGCATAAAAGAAAGTCAGCTCGCATCCAACTTACGGGCGAAGATTAAAACTTCTGCTTAGGACGATCAACACTCACTTGAACTAAGAAAATCAACCTTACTGCTCGGATATAAAGGCTCCGTCAATGACAAACTGAACAATGGACGCCTGGTTGACTGTCCCTCAAACCGAGTGTGAACTCGGTTGTAATAAAACCGTTCTTATGTCATAAAGTAGCTGATATAGTTTTTATTTCACTGCCTAATTGGGACTAGAACTTTTGTAATACCCTTCTCTAGCAAATATTGATATAAACTTTACTAGAATAGCTTATAAAATATTATCATGGTACGGAATTATCAGACAGTAAAGTCCAAGGTCAAAACGGTGAAGGAAAACATCGTGAGGAAACCGGCATATCCTAGAACCATTGATATGTAATATATCTTTTCTTTTTTCTTTCTTTTTTTTTATAAAACGTTGCCCCACACTAGGAATTACTCCTGTATCGTGGTAGCGTTTACAATCAATTAAATTCACATACACAAACAACCAGACCCGGAACAATTACCTGTAGGCAATACAAATATTTGTACCGTGCGGGAATCGAACCCGCGACACGGAGCGCAGCAGTCGATCGATCAGCCACTGCGCCAACCGTGTCTTCATATCAATGCCTAGAACCAAAAATTCGTAGATATATGCCATCTATCAACCCGCACAGTGCCCGCGTGGTGGATTACGATTAGGTACGGCCGACACCCTGCTCAAAGAGTCCCGACCACCTGACCTCCTGGTTTGAGACCTGTGTCCGAGGAGTGGGAACATTATAGACTGATTTAGCAAGGTCCGAGGTTGACTGCCCAGGGTTTGCCAGACGCAATAAAAAACTAGCTATGAAAATACATTGAGAAGGAAGCTATTAATAAAACTAGGGACCCGTTTCTCGAAGGAAAATGTTCAAAAGAATTATGTAAGAAATTATCAAGCACGCGTAAACTATTATGATAGAATTTTCGTTGCAGAAACCGGCCCTAAGAGAAAGAGATGGTCTGACAAGAGATCCCAGGAGAAAATACTAGAGTCATGATCTGCATAGCCTTCTCCCAACTATGTGGGGGTCGGCTTACAGTCTAACCGGATGCAGCTGAATACCAGTATTTTACATGGAGCGACTGCCTATCTGACCTCCACAACACAGTTACTAAGGTTGTACGATACCCCTTGGTAAGACTGTTCGTCAGACTTTCGGGCTTCTGACTACCCGTACCGACTGTAAAAGATCCACGAATGATAGCCTTGACCAACGGCTTAACGTGGTTTGGGGCTGTCCATTAATCAAGTGAGGCTCGAAAGGGGGGGAGGGGTCCATAAAAAATCACGAAATATCACAAGGGGGAGGGGAGTGTATTAATTTCACGTGTATTTATTTTTTTAATAACAACCTGCAACCTTTCTGTCTACCTCTAAACGTTATTATTGAAGTCTTTAATTTTCTGATGATATCTACTTATACCTGTATTTTTTAAATATTAAAAAAAAAATTAAGATTCTTTGTAGGTACTAAAAAATACACGTCATATAGGGGGGGGTAGCCTTAAACCTCACCATGTATCACTAAGGGGGAAGGGGGGGGGGGTTAAAATACGCCAAAAAAAAAAAAACATCACGTGATTAATGGACGGCCCCTTTCCGGGTCAAAATAATAGAAAGTATTTTTTTTAAATGTTGGAGACACACCCACAAACATTAATATCTACTAGGAAAGGTGTTAATTTTATATGAAGCTATAATTCTAGTGAATTTGTCTATTAGCGTGAAACGCTGCAGCTTAAGCACTAACAATGCTATGGATTGGCAACCCGACACCGATAATTGCTACTAATGCGTTTGCAATTACATACTAATCCTCGAATCGTAAAGGGAATAGCTTATTCTCACTCCATCAGCGGGATTGGACAATACAAGACAATAATAATATACAGGCTGGTATAGTATCGACGAACAACCATTGCCATGGATTCAGTGCTTGATTCTGAACCCCCTTGGGTTAAAATTATTCGTCAGTTATTAAAAAAAAAGTTAGCTGTTCCATACATTTTGACCGCCTAGGTCACTTTTCTATAAAACAGCAGTTTTTTTTTATAAACCATGAATAATTTGTCTAGGGTTCTAGAATCATGTAATGGTTTCTGCCATATCTGTATATTAGTATAAATATGTATAAAAAATAAGCCCTATATTTTTAATATAATTACCTATGTGTCTTTTAATTATTTTCTTTCTTGCTAAGATTCCAATCTTCAAAGAAAAATCGGAACCTCAGTTTTTTATCCGTCAGTCACAAAGGTTTTATTTCTTACTTTTTAGGGGTTCCGTACCCAAAGGGTAAAAATGGGATCCTATTACCTACTAAGACTCCACTGTCGGTCTGTCCGTCTGTCACCAGGCTGTATCTCATGAACTGTGATACGAAATTTTTACTAGACAGTTTAAATTAGGTACTTACGCAGCATTAGGAGTCACTATGCTTATGTTGGCTGGTACATGGGTATAATTAGCTTTCCCGCAGCCTGAAGTGGCCAGTGGTTTGCCTTGAAAGGTCAGTGCTCCAGTGGCGAAAGCATTTTCAGCACCGATGAGCAACCAACCGCAGAGGATCAGACTTAACAAACAACCACTTAGAGCTCCCTAAAACAAAAATAAAAGGAATGAATGTATGAAAAACTTAAAAAGTAGGTTTTATTTCGACAGAATGTAAAGCTAAATAAAAAGTTAAATTTTATTACAATCAACGCCATCTATCCTCATAAAAGTGAACTATTGGAAACAGAGTCATCTGTGATAAATTGAGCGTACTAATAATGTTGTTGTGGACGAGAGACATCAAGTACAAAATTGTAAGGGCCGACGAAAGGGTGCGTCTGAACTATCGTAAGTAGTTCAGACAGAGGTTGATAGATGGCACTGTTTCTTTAATGTTTGTATTCAATCCAAAATTATTACATTTATTATTTCCAAAATTCTTGGACGACTGGTTTACATTTTTATAATAAAAAATATTACTTACAGAACAGTTAGCCCTCGAGCTCACGATACCAAGTGTGAACAACCCAAGCAGTGTTCCGGCTGTTACTCCAGTGACTCCTGAAGCGACGTGCTGTAGACGATCCAGTTCCTTTGCAAACCATACAACTGACCCACAGTATAGGCCAACCAGCACACAGAGACACTGGAATCATAACAAAAAATATTAAGGGGTTTAGCACAGCAGGATAATTGCGTAACGCGTCATGTTTGCCGCAAATAAACGTATTTTCTTTCTTTCTTTCTTTCTAACACACCAACAGTACCTAGCAATGGCTTTCATTTTGACAGTTCAACAACATTCATTGCGTTATATTGTTGATCCGATATTTTTTTCGAACATAGATACGAAGCAATGGATTACCTACTAATATCCTACACGTTTATTGCTAAGCCAAAATGCTGAACTTACAAAGATGGCTAAAATAAAAAATTCGTTGAATATGGTTTTTATTGTTGCCCTAGTGGCCAAAACAAATGCCAGGACCCAATAATTATGACTCGTAGGTAGGTACAGACGCCAGCACATCAAGCTACCCGAAACTGTCAAATTCTCCCAATCAAATTTGAACCTAATGCTGTAGCGATAAAATTAAAAATCTATTAAAGGTTAACAATTTAACATTTCAAAATAAAATTTTAACAGATTGTAGTAGCTTGATGTCTGTACATAATTATAAGGCACCATCACGCGAAGTCGCGCCTTACTGGAGCCTTAAAAAGCTGCTTGAAGCTGTGGGTATTTGAAGGCATCTTAATTGTAATATATCGCTCCCCCCACCGAATAACATGGTAATGTGGTACTACGACAGTTTTCGTTTTATTGCATATTCGGTGTCTAAAGCATTAATTACAATCTTGTAATTTTTTTTGTATTTTTTCTATGTATATTTATAAAAGTACAATAATTTCAATGGTACCGTAATGAACATAACAACATTATTCCCTTAAAATCTAAACACACTTTTTGCACGAATAATACCATAACATGTTATTACAGATCATGCAATCGTTAACTTTTTCGGTAAGCGACGATTACCATTATATTCGCGTAAGAAATGCATGCCTTTTTCCACGTAAAGTATAAAACAATTATATTTGTGTATTATTTTTGTTTACAATATAATAGAAACGGCTTATTCGATTTAGATGCCGTTTTCACTAATATATTGTAGTAAGCTTCACTTAACATTTAGTTTTTATTTCATGTCAATCGGTTCATAAATAAAAAAGTTATGTCAATTTAAAGAATCACGGCGGACATTTTTAAGGTATACTATCAGAGTACGTACATGGACGCGCACTCTCGAGGCTAACTGATGAACAGCGTTTGATATTTGATCTGGTGAGCGTTGATAGTACTTTGGAAGAAATGCTATTTGTAGATGCACCCGGTGGAACGGGTAAAACATTTCTTACGAAAGTTATTTTGGCGAAGGTACGAAGCCAAGGTAAAATCGCGCTTGCTGTCGCTTCATCAGGCATAGCAGCCACATTGTTGCCAGGTGGGAAAACTGCTCATACAATGTTCAAAATTCCGATCGATTTAGACCGCACAGAAAGCCCTGTTTGTAATATTTCAAGAAACAGCGATAAAGCTAAGGTTCTTCGTGATTGTAGCCGTATTATATGGGATGAGTCCACAATGGCCAATCGAAAAGCAGTAGAAGCAGTAGACAGAACGTTGCGTGATGTCAACCAAAATGATCAACCCATGGATGGCATTACTATGCTTTTTTGTGGCGATTTTCGTCAGACTCTCTCCGCAGGAACAAGGAAAAGTTGTTCTTAATGAAAACCTATGCAACATAGTTTCATCAATGCGAGACCTCATATCATCTGTGTATGGAAACGCAACGCAAATACCAACTTGCGAAAATTTCTGGCTTTGCGAAAGAGCTATTTTGACGCCACGAAACGACCAAGCAGCAACAATAAACGCTGAAATTTTGAGCTATGTTCCGGGGGATTATGTTGAGTATATCTCCATTAACAGAGTCATGGAAGAAGGAAAATCTACAAGCTACCCAGTAGAATTTTTAGAATCCCTCAATGCTCCTGGACTACCAGCACATAAATTAAAATTAAAAGTAGGCGTACCGATAATGCTTCTTAGAAATTTAAGCTCCCCAAAACTTAGCAATGGCACCAGGTTAAAAGTGACCAATTTACAAAGAAATCTGATAGAAGCAGAGATTTTAACACGGTGTGGAAAAGGTAAAAGTGTTTTCATTCCTCGGATTCCTCTCATTCCAAACAATTTTCCATTTAGTTTTAAACGAGTCCAGTTTCCAGTCAGTCTATGTTTTGCGATGACAATTAATAAAGCCCGAGGTCAGACGCTGAAAGTTGTAGGTGTAGATCTAATTATCAGCTGTTTCTCGCACGCTCAGTTGTATGTGGCTCTGTCACGGGTTAGCAATCCTAGGAGCCTGTATGCTTTCATCCCCGATGGCCATACGTCAAATATCGTATACAGAGAAGCATTACTGTAAAGTAAATTTTTAGCTACCCAAACGACGGTATATGTAATTCAAAATATATGCTGCCCGAAAAGTCACTATTCCACGCTGACGAAGTCGCGGGCACAGCTAGTTAATAAATAAAAGGACTGATTATGATAAATAATAAAACCTTTGTTTTATTTCATAAATTTTAATAAAACGCTATTATAAATTATCCAGTATTAATATCAACTTCCTCTATTATTGTTATTTTTCTGCAAAATCAAATAATAAGTACTGGATTATTTAATAAAACATGTATTTGCAACATTATATTACTGTTAATCTTTTGACACCACACATCGACGAATATTACTGTAATGTAATATTACATTATACACTATCGCTTGGATTTCACACGAATAATATCGTAATATCATATTGCCGTTAGGTTTTTTGACACTGTATTACAACGAATAATACTATAATGCATTAATATTGACTACGATATTGTTGCGTTTACACGCGAATAATATGGTAATGATGCGTTGCATACTATACTTTTGCCATTTAATTTCAGTAACATTATTTTTGTGAATAACTTTATTTTATAAAAGTATTACAAAAAAATCATAATATAAATTAGATTGTAAAAAAATTAGCTTTGTTTTGACGTTTAAATGTCTACCTTACGATCTACCAGTGCCGAGATATACGCATAAAACAGTTTTTTATTTTTCCTGTAAAATTTTGATTTGTCGATTACCATATTATTCGGTGGGGGGAGCGATATGTGAATAATAGATAATATACTTACTGCAAAAAAAATAGTAACTTACTAATAAACTTATTATATCAGATAAATAGTTACACACCGATTACTCTCTTTCAGTCGTCAGTAATTTGACTTTCGAAACAAGAAGTCAAAGCGTTTTGTAACTATACAGACGCTATACAACGTTTATTATTAAAGGACTTAAAGATATTACACATGCAAAAAGCGATCACTGAAGGAACGCAAGAATGTTGAATATTTCAAAGATCTTAAGTATTGAAAACAACATTTATTTGCCTAGGCAAATTAATATTAATATTTTTCTAGCTCTGTTACCAACCCGCACTGGGCCCGCGTGTTCGATTACAGCCCATCACTCCCTCTCGAAGAGAGGAGGCTTTTGTCCCAGCAGTGGGAATATTATAGACTGACTAGCTTCTGCCCGCGACTTCGTCCGCGTGAAATTTCTTGTTACTCCCACCCTCCCCGTCGCATCGCATCGCCTGCCCGCGATATTACTTCGTTTTTGCTTAGCGTTCTATCTGACTTTTTTCTTTTTGCTCGGCTCCTAAAGGTCATAGCGTGATGTTAAATAGCCTATAGCCTTCCTCAAGAATTGGGCTATCAAATGCAAAAATAATTTTTCAAATCCGACTGGTAGTTCCAGAGATTAGCGCGTTCAACCAAACAAACAAACAAACTCTTCAGCTTTATAATATTAATAGTATATTATATTCTAGCTCAGTTGACTGACAAGAATACCAAACTTACCTTCATAATCTTACAACAGGCATTTTCATTGGTACTTTGAGGCATCCACGGCCTTATAAATTCTTCAAACAGTACTCCAGCAATTGAATTTATCAATGAAGCTATGCAGCTGTAACAAGTAACACCTTAACGGTAAACTAATATAAACTTTAGACGTATAAGAATAAGGATACTTTTCGAATAAATAATATTCATGTGTCTCACCCAGTGGTTGCGCTGAAAATTGAGATGATAAAAATGCCGCATATGCCCGGAAACATTAGTGATAAGTTGTTGAGAAAATGAGGAACGAGCTGCAATAGAAAAATGTTTATCAATCAGCACCCTAATTGCGTAACACACTATGAATCACAATCTGAATCATTTTGAAGTATATTGCTAATCCATTGCTTCATATGTTTGAAAAATTTGTCTGCTCAACAATGTAAATAACGCAATGATTGTTGTTGAACTGTCAATATGAAAGATATTCCTACTGTTAGTGTGTTACGCAATTACCCCGCAGCCCCGCAGGGTCATGGGGAAAAATATACAGGATCAAATTAAATTAGCTTAGGTAGCGAAACTCCGCAAACGTGATAACCAAACCTGATAAAACAAAAAATAAATTAATTTGATAAAAAAAAAAAACAGTGGCACTCCGGAAGTGCCGACAGAAGTGAAAACTTGAACAATTACGTGTGTATTTTGTGAATCATCTTATAAACAAAACACGCGCGGTACCGGCTACGGCCATCCGTCTTACGAATTTTCGATCAGGTCACGTGTCCTGAAGCGAGTTTAACATTTTCTACCCATTACAAAAAAAAAATGTACAACGCCGCTAAAGCTGTGGGGTCAAAAACTGTGGGGTCGCCGACCGCAGTTAGTGTATTCACTTGAAATATCAGTTTTTTTTTAGTGTTAACTTCAAAGACGTGATTAGTATCGATAACTAAACACGTTAAAACATAGTTTCTTAAATCAAATTTCAAGTAACAACACTAGCAGCGGTCGTTGAAAAAACATAATATTTTTATTTTATTGTGTTTAGATTTCGATATCCATCACGTCTGCAGAGTTTCGCTAGCTAATTTAATTTGATCCTGTATACTCAGTCCCTAATATGGCACCTTTCTACGATGTTTTGACAAAATCAGCAAAGAAATATGTAGTCTGAGGCATTAAGATTTACAGTTTCAGGTAAGAAGTTATTAACATGAGGTTTGAACTGTGGGCGCCTTCGAATTTCCGAAGCGCGCATCAAAAATGGCCGGAAAAATAAGACCAAGCATTTTATTAATATTGTGGTCTTATTTTGCAACAAAGTTTTTGACCTTCTTGCTCTTTGTTCTTATTTTGAAAATACGTTCACTTTTCAATCAAAGTACATATATTGCAAACGATAATACACTGTGATATTTGAAAGTTAAAGTTTATAATCAAGTTAAGTAAGTGTAAGCAATCGCGGCCTACTTGAGCGATGTAATTTTTTTCGTATTATTGATGATCGAAGGTGGGCGCTTATGATTGAAGAAATGTGTTGTCTGTGATATGATCACGTCGTCGAACATCATTATCATAATCGTCGCATCACGCCATATCACACAGCTGATGACGACCTTTAAGGCTCCTACAAACAGGCGCGACACGCGATATAATCGCGCGTGACACCGCCCGTTACGCGACTTGCGGTGCCTTTGTGTCGCGTGTCATGTTGCGCCTGTTTGAAGGGGCATTTAATAATAAAGCGAGATATGAAATAACAAAGCTAACTAAATTACCTGTTCATGCTTCTTTATCTGCCCTGTAAGCAAGGGGTCACATCCAGCAAACCACGCATACAGCGCCAATCCAAGAAAACAAGATAGCAGCTTCATAAGTATCACTCCAACACACGATATAGCCAGGCAGAGCCTGGCCTGACTTATTGTAGGCACAGCCAGAAGCTTCTGCAAGGTAGACTGGCTTAGTGCTATCTTCCATAGCCAGTTTGTGGATAGAGCTAGGGTAACTGCGAAGAAGGATGTGTGGTGAGCTAGTTCAGGATCTGGGCTGAAAATAAATAGGATATGAATATATAATAAGCTAAATGGCAAAATTTTAAATCTTGTGTCTTTAAGAAATATCGAAAAGAAACAATGAAACAGCATAATATAACAGCATTGCTTCTCGATATAAGAGCTATGCCTTGTTTCCAAGCACGTCTGTAAATTATAGATTTCTTCTTTTTGTTTTCCATCTGAGTTTAAAGCGAGCAATAAAATCTTTAGTTCTCCCGGATTTGAATTTATGATCCAGATTATCATTGATGTTTGCTTTCAAAACACTCCGCTGTAAAATGAATTTTCTGCAGATTCGTAAGTTTGCCGTGGATGTGACGATATATCTTTGTTATTTTTTTTACTGCACAGCACGATAGGCACTTGGGGATTCGTAGTACAACATACGACTATTTAGCAGCTTCTTGGCCTTCCCCTTTTCGGAGGGAGCCAGGAAGTTGTGTGCACTATACATGTGCCATTTACGTAATTGATGACAAAGTCCCCTTAAATAAAGAGAGGAAAAAGAAACTCCTCCTCCATTCAAAACCAAAAGTATTCGCACAGAACCAGCAAAAGGATGAAACAGCGGTTCTATTCTTTAAAAATCTCACCGTGAAAACTTAGGTGAAGTGAGCGTGGAGTGAGCTGTAAATAGTGTCAATTCCTAGCAAAAATCAAACTCACTTCATCTAAGTTTTCACGGTGAGATTTTTACAGAATCGACCGACTGGTTCTCTCAAGTCAATTCACGTTAAGAACATAAAACGTTACGATGGAGTGATAATTGTTTTCAGCTTATCGAAAAAAGAAACTTACTCATATAAAACTAGTCTTCCACCATGACTGGCGATTTCCCACATCCTCTTGAATCCCATTGGCAACAGTGCTAAGCCGCTTGGCAAGGCAGTGCCAGCTAGAGCCAAGAATGTCGTCATTATGCCAATGGATACTATTGCTCGTAGACCACCAACTGCACTGAATGTTGCACAAACGACGCATAAAACAGCTGTTACTCGCCCCGCTAAAGGATTTGTTACTGAAAGAATTATAAACATATAGTAGTGGCTCACTAACTACTAACTGTCACTAATGAGACAAAATTACTTTTTTCTATTGCTACCGATCTCTAGAAGATTTCTTAAAGTAGTGTAGTCTAACCTTATAATATTACTTATTAATAATAAATATGGAATATTATATTTAGGGCTGATTTTTCCAGCGCCAAATAACTTTATCGGAAGAATAATTTTGAATTTTTGACAGTTCTTGCATACAAAAACTGTCAGACGTCAATTTTATTCCACGAACAAAAATTATCGATCGATTGAAAATTCAGCCCGTAATCGAATCTCAAATAATTCCCATTTTGTTTTCCTTAAAATATTATTGGACACTCATATGAGAATGAAACTAATGAATGAATGAATGCGCTTTCGAGCTCACTTTTGCATTCACTTATTGAAATCACAATAAGTCCGAATTCTCCAGGTTTTTAGCGCGCTCCGCTCGATCTTGCATTCTCTAAGTAAGATCACAAAGTTTTAAATATTTCTGAGTTTGAATGCTATTTTTTTTTTAAACAATACTCTCTTGGAAATAGGAACTTATCGGGTAAAAAGTGCCCCCAATATTTTATATTTTTTTATACTCAGCCAGTTGCGTAGCCGTTTCTAAAGGCTTTAGAAGCGGCTGCGCCACCGGCTAAGTCATCCAGGTATGTATTTGGTTAAAGTATAAAATACAGGGGCGTGGAGGTCTACGCTCAGCAGTGGGTGAACTCGGGCTGTGGATGATGATGATGATAAAATCTGTGTGGTTACCTAATCTGAAAGCCATGAGTGGTACATAAGGCACAATAGGCAACAACATCAGCTTGCTGACGACGAACAGTACAGCAGCTATTGTCCGCGTGTGCGTTGAGAACCGTATCTCTAAGTATTCGAAGCTTGATGACAGCTGCAGCTTATGAAACACTGGAAACAAATTGAAGATTGCTTAAGAATATTTTAATTTTTTAAGCCTTTTTTTACAAGCTTTGAATTTGTGGCGGTATAAACAAAGCCACATGTGAACTACGCATCACGCGAATCCTGCATCGCGCAAGCATAGTTTACCGCACAACTAGCATATCCACTCACAAGTCCCGCTCACCGCGTGATGTCAATATAGAATGTCCCAGGACACATTTTTTCGGCGCGGTGAGTCCCGACATCGGGCAGTTGCCCACTAGACACGACACCCGTCTGGTCGGAGGATCCTCCCTTTTCTAAGGAGGATGAGTGAACTTTACACCCTGTTCTTCATACCTCTATAAACTGTCAAGTGCTTTTGAGTGTCGACGGCTGCAGTTGCCTCTGCCGTAGACGCGTGCCGCTCGTGTGTATAAGCACTAACCTACCGCGAGCAACCGTCTTATACCATAAAAATATGCATTAGCTTCTGATTAGACGGCAGAATTTCTCATGACATTTTTTTTTTTTAGAAATGGAACGATGAAATTAGATATATTTCAAATTAAGCTGTCCACAGCAGCAGTTTCTAATAAATACCTAGAAATCTGATAAATTCTTATATTATCGCCCTTGACTATCGTAAAGGGCCAAAATAAATAAAATAAAATAATTAAATCTTGCCAAAGGATATCTCCTTTGGCAAGATTTCAATGCATGCCCATGTTTGGACGATTAGGTACTTCACTACTAAACCTAAAGTCATTGACAGCAAAGAAAATAAAATATTTACCAGGTAAATAAATGACAGCTGTCAGGAAAGTGACGATGACGAGTGAGAGGGCTGATGCCCAGTACTGCGTGCCTCTGAGGTATATCTCTACGGGAACGCCCAGTAGAGTGATGCTTGTCAGATGACTGGAACAAAATTATGTAAGGTGTAAATAAATCCTAACTATCCTAACTAATCCATACTAATATTATAAATGCGAAAGTGTGTCAGTCTGTCTGTCTCTTACCTCTCCTCACGCGAACCGATTTATATGAAATTTGGTATAGAGATAGAATAAAATCTATACTAATATTATAAAGCTGAAGAGTTTGTTTGGTTGAACGCGCTAATCTCAGGAATTACCAGTCAGATTTGAAAAATTGTTTTTGCATTTGATAGCCCAATTCTCGAGGAAGGCTATAGGCTATTTAACATCACGTTATGACCTTTAGGAGCCGAGCAAAAAGAAAAAAAGTCAGAAAGAACGCTAAGCAAAAACGAAGTAATAGCGCGGGCAGGCGATGCGATGCGATGCGATGGGGTGGGTCGGAGTAACAAGAAATTTCACGCGGACGAAGTCGCAGGCAGAAGCTAGTTTATAATATTAGTAAAGTAACTAGCTGCGCCCCACTATTTCACCCGCATAGGTCTCGACCCCATGGGAATATCGGGATAAAAGTAGTCCTAATCCTATGCAAACAGGAGCGACGCGCGACGCGAATCGCGTGCGACACAAAGGCACCGCTCGTTGCGCGACTTGCGGTGCCTTTGTGTCGCGTGTCGCGTCGCGCCTGTGTGTACGAGCCTTTAGCGTGAAAGCCTAACAAACAAACATACAAAAAAAACTGGCCAAGTGCGAGTCGGACTCGCACACGAAGGGTTCCGTACCACAAGGCAAAAACGCCGAAAAAAACACGTTTGTTGTGTGGGACCCCCCTTAAATATTTATTTTATTCTGTTTTTAGTATTTGTTTTTATAGCGGCAACAGAAATACATCATCTGTGAAAATTTTAACTGTCTAGCTATCACGGTTCATGAGATACAGCCTGGTGACAAACGGACAGTGGAGTCTTAGCAATAGGGTCACGTTTTTACCCTTTGGGTATGGAACCCTAAAAATCAAGTATTTTATCTTTATAATATTAGTTTAGATTAACGATAAACAAGATAAAGTTTTTAGGTAGCAGCACAGAATAACAGCTAATAGTACTTAGTAGCAAGTAAATAAATAGGTACGCACGGTGATGTCACCGTGCGCTGTATAGCAATGCAATGTATAGCTTGATATGTATCAAGCTATACATTTCCAGTATAAGCTGACTTCTCGTTGTACGAAAAGCCTATTCAATGCGAGGTCAGCTAAAACTGGGAATGATACGTCGTCGTGAGTACAACAGAGGGATTGCAGATGAGAATGATGTTTGAAAATAGTGCAGAATAATTAAAAACGTCCTGTCACAGTGTCAATAGAATTCAAAATCGGTGGAACTGAATGTAAAAAAGGTTTTTAGAAATGTTTTATCTTATTTCAAATAGGTACTCTATTTGAAATAAGATAAAACATTTCTATACTACTATAGAATTACTGTTTTATGAAAAAATCATCATCTGCCTAGCCTTTTCCCAATTATGTTGGGGTCGGCTTCTAGTCTAACCGGATGCAGCTGAATACCAGTATTTTACATGGAGCGACTGCGTATCTGACCTTCACCACCCAGTTACTGGGTAATACCATACCACTTGGTAAGACTGGTTGTCAGACTGGGGTTTCTGACTACCCGTAACGACTGTCAAAGATCCACGAATGACAGCCGGGACCAACGGCTTACGTGCTTTCCGAGGCACGGAGGGGTCTCGGTATGTAAAGATAGTCACCCATCCACAGACCAACCGCGGCACGCGTAGCTTACCCTGTTCCATCGACCTGTGCAGCTGTTATTATTTAGCCACGGACCCCTCTGTTATAATGTTATAAGAAAAGATAGATGGATCAAACTCAAACTCAAAGCATTCATTTTGAAATAAACCAATTACTGACACTTTTGAATTGTCCATGGGTCGGTCAGTCAGAAAGTTGAATCTAGTTGCCCATTCTAAAGAGTAGTAGGTAGGTACCTATGGAAAAGAATGGGCAAGAAACTCAACGGACACTTTTACATAATATCATAAATTTATTACAAAAAAATGGTTACAAATGGAAAAATGGTTTATTGGGATAAATTGTGTGAAAGAAGACACAGTTAGAAAGTAAGTTTACGCAAAAATTAGATATGAATGGCAGAAAAATACATAGGTACTGTTTACTGCAAATGGAAGATTCAGGCAATCTTCGAAAAAAAAATAGAAATAAAAATAATACAATTACATAGTAGCAAATGTCATAATGGAAAGTCACATTCAAGAGATGCGATAACATTATTTATTTGAGTAGAAATCCATAAATCTATTGTTGTCTGTTGTAATAGGTGAATGTTGTAAGAAGATAAGACTTGAGCGTCATTCATTCATTATCATAATATTTTTATTTAATTTAAGTAAATAGAAATGTTATAGGCACTTATTGCTTTCTGAACATAATATTGTGTAATTATTCGATGAAATACTTATTGGAATGATAATTTTAATTCGGCCAGTAATTAATTATTAGTAGTACAGACGCCAGCTCATCAAGCTACTCAATCTGTCAAATTTCTTTAATAGATTTTCAACTTTATCGCTAAAGCATACGGTTCAAACTAGATTGGGAAAATTTGACAGTTTCGGGTAGCTTGATGTGCTGGCGTCTGTACAATAATTACAACAAAATCAATCTTCAATGATCCCACAGCAAGGAATAGGTGAAATCTCGTACAAGGGTGAAAGAAGTGTTGCAGTACGTTTGTAATTTTATGGACAAAACACAGTGATGTGTTGTGTCCATAGAAATGTACTTCTTTCACACATCGATGGTTGTGTCTATTAGTTTCGACCATTCGATCAAGCCTTTGCCTCATCTATATTAACCCCTTAAGCAGGGCCGCGCCGACCCCCGGCAGCGCCTGTGTGCGGAACCTATGAAGCGCCTCTTTTTTAACGAATCTTCATAAAAAACGAATTGAAATTTTTAACGAATATTTTTAATTGTTAATTTTACTGAAATAAATGTTCTCCAGTTTTACAGTACTTACAAAACTGGAGAACATTTAGGAATTAGGATACTAAATAGGTAAATCCCGTTCGCTTCTGCTTGCCAATTACTTCGAAAAATAAAACTCGAATTAAAGTTTTACATACCTACTTTATTAATAGGTACAAATAATTTTATACTTAAATATTAATAACAAAGAGGCTGACTTTTTCTAATAATATTACTAATATGACTATTACGTATGCTATATTTAAAAAAAACAAGAGTCTAACATTTGCAAGAATATAAACATACTTAAATTATAATATTTCCACTTTTCTCGCTTTTTTGTTTGCGAAATCCTTAATAGTTTCATGTATGTCTATATGGTCTAGTATGGCCTTCTCTATGGATATTGTTGCTAAATTTGTTAATCTTTCCTGACTCATTGTGGAGCGCAGGTAATTTTTTATAAGTTTTAATTTAGAAAAGGACCTTTCCGCGCTTGCTACTGTAACTGGCATAGTTAGCATAATTCGTAATGCTATGGTAATGTTAGGGCATACAGCTGTCAAATTGTTTGAATATATAAATTCAAGAATTTTCACCACATCATTATTTAATTTTTTGAAAAATGGCTGACATGACATAATTTCTTCACACAAATCATCGGCGTTAATATCCAATGAATCATTTGCTGAAAGTTTCTCCTGTAAACGATGACAGCTACTTGTTAATCGTCTTTGATCTTGGTCATCGCTTAAATTAAATAAAAAATTAAACACGTCATTGTGATTATTCAATAAATTAAATCTTTCATCTACGGAGGATAACGCTTGGTCTAATATATAAAAAAATATATTAATTTTAAAAGAGGTTTTCGGATCATTTATAGTGTGGTCTTCGTGTTCATAATCAAAACTCTTTGGAGTTTTACGACGTCTTAGGGGTCTGGATCTGGAAGTTTCAAATTCAGTCTCGATGTCTAATTTTTCGGAATTTTTTTTGGCATCACTTACAATTTCTTCAAAATTTGTGTCTGTTCTAATTTTTATCAAAAACTTTTTTAATTCTGTTAAAGCATCTAAAGCAACTTGCATATTCATATCGACGGACTGTAGAATTTTACTCACAAAATTTACTTTTGTCAATATTAGGTATATGCCATACATTTAGTGAACAAATGAATGAAAAGGTGCATATTTTTTCTGCTAGACATTTAGCGTCATATTTTGCCTTCTGATCATATGATATATCATTTGATATTTCATATAGGGCATCATAAATTTCTGGTAAATTTGTAAACAGCGGTTTTATAGCATCTATTCTGCTTGACCATCTTGTTTCAAACAATGGTTTTAAGGTCAGATTTATGACATATTTTTTTAATAAATCCCATGTTTTCGCAGAGGATGAAAAATATTTATATAATTCTTGTACAATACAAAAAAATCCAGTCGTATGATGACTGAGGTTGGCAGCGTCGTTTACTATTAAATTTAAACTATGACTAGCACACGGTACATAGAAAGCACGGGGATTTAAATCCAGCAATCTTTTTTGAAGACCATTATTCTTACCGCGAAAAAAGGAATGCGCAAAATATACGACGAAAAAAGGAATGCGCAAAATAGTTAAAATGCGTTTCCAGTTTAATCTCCTTAAGCGCTGAATTTTCAAGAAATGCCACCTTAATACAGTCCTACATTATACAAGGTATCAATATGTAAAGTTTGAAGTTTCTACATCCACTGGTTTAGGCTGTGCGTTGACAGATGAGTCAGTCAGTCGCCTTTCTCTTTTATATACAGAGAACAGTTTGATTTCTTTGTTGACTGTACCTTACAACAGCAGCCTAGCTGCCGGTCGATTCTGTAAAAATCTCACCGTGAAAACGTAGGTGAAGTGAGTTTGTTTTTGCTAGGAATTGACACTATTGACAGCTCACTCCACGCTCACTTCACCTACGTTTTCACGGTGAGATTTTTACAGAATAGCAACGCTGATTCGGGGAATACCCGCGTAATATAGTTGAGCAGAAGTTGAAATTGGGTAACATTTTGTTACCTCGCTCGCGCTGCAGTCTCTTCACATCTCTTTGTCTCTGTCTTGATTGTATAAGTACGAGACTGCTAAGACTGTTGATGTGAGTGTGAGTTTGGGTGTATTTGTAGCTGTCTTATTTTTCGTGGTAGTTGGGCCACGAAAAATAAGAGCCGGTCTACCTATTTATACGTCGATGGCAGTGGCGGCGCGGCCGCGGCGGCGCCCCTATTGTCTTGGCGCCTGTGTGCGCCGCACACTTCGCACACAGGGGCGGCGCGGCCCTGCCCTTAAGCTCCGCTAATCAGACACAATTGATTTTCAACTGTTTCGAGACCCATCGGTCATGCGCGGAGCTACTTTGTAGGTACCTATGTAAATAGTTTATCACGAGTTTTTTTTTTTAATGTTGTATCTACAAATTTACGGTTTTCGGATTTTTTCCTTCACTCGTGCTACATGATCTATGCTTCTTGCTAAATTTCATGATTCTAGGTAAACGGGAAGTACCCTATAAATATTCCCTAGAGAGTATCGAAATATACGTTTTTTGCGGCATAAACGGCCGTATCTTTTTTTTACGTTAACTTAGAAGTTTGATTTTTTCATATCTTCAAGGGACTGTAGAGCTGAGTATGTGGTTTTAATTTCAACTCGATACCTCCACGCGTTCCCGAGATATAGGGTCTTGACAGAGAGACGGACAGATGGACGAACGGACAACAAAGTGATCCTATAAGGGTTCCGTTTTTTCCTTTTGGGGTACGGAACCCTAAAAATGAATGTTTTACGTAACTACAACACAGTAAAATAATTCCAATCAACAAAAACATATATAAAACATAACTCACCTCGAAATAAGAGCTAAAGTAATCGATATAACAGACATATTCTTGCCACCAAACAGGAACCCGGCAACTGTATTATACTTCCTATTAATAACATTATAATACACAATAATTCCTATTATAACACCCAATATGATCCCGAACAAGCAATACTCCGCCACATTGAAATAAATCGGAGACACAGGAATAACGGTTTTGACTTTCAACATTTCGAACGTCTTTCAAGTGTTAAATACGTGTCGCAAATAGCAAGTGTTCCTATCGGAGCGTCTCGTCTAACAATAATAAAAGATATAAAAGATAAAACTGGATTTGCCTTCAATCTTTCAGCAAATACTAGAGCGATCTGTTCTGCGATTGTTCACAGTTTATGCGTCAATTGTGTGGAATTCTATTTTCTAACTGATTGTTTGGTTTGATGCACAGATTACAGAAATTTGGTGTTACAGGTAGGTAAGCATTTTCGTTGGTACACTTGCACTTAGAACCATTATCGGTAGGGGATTTCGTCTGCTCTGTAATGATATTGTCATCGATATTTATTGTGCGGTAAATGCAGTAAGGAGTGATATCACAAGTCTCTCACTCATGGTACGACCGTATTTTCATATTTTTAGTCCTTCTCGTAGACATAAAGAACTAATACTGCATGTTCATGTGTCATGGTCAGGCATCTTCAGGCAGGCAGGCTAGGGAAGCACTTCCCACATTGGACGGCCGCCTCATGAAACAGGTTCTCCGTCTAACTAAACAAAAGCTGCGTATAGTTACTGCAGCTTTAACTGGCCACGGGCATTCAATAAACAACTCTTTGTCATAGGAGTGCAGACAGTCCGCTGTGCAGGGCCTGCATGGAGGACGACGAGACAGCGGCACATGTGCTTCTAAACTGCCCGGTGGTCGCCACGTACAGGGCAAAGTACTTCGGTAACCCAGGTACCCTACATGAGACGGTCAGTAACATCAAGGCGTTGCTGGCCTTCTTTGAGGAGCTGGGGTGGATCGAATGATCGATTTTCCCACCCGTACGCAAAATACGAGCATTGACGTGGAGTTGCGGACACCAGCCCGTATTACCTATTACCTATATTCATGTGTTAGAGCAATCAACTGAGCCTATCGCAGTCCACTGCTGGAAATAGGCCTCTCCCAGGATGTGCCACAACACCTTAACCTCCGCCTTCCGTAAAGTCAAAGTCAAAGCATTTATTTCAAATAGGCTCATGCAAGGCACTTTTGCACGTCAAAAATTACAAAAAAAAATAGAATTGATTCTAGTCCAGTCCAGTCTGTCCTAGCTACCTTCTGAAGGTTCGTCTAATCTAGGGGGTGACCCACACTACGCTAGCCGATATGCAGTCTCCACTCTAAGACTTGTCTGCTCCATCAGCCATCGGTCCTATGACAAACATGTTTCAAGTGTATCGAGCTAAATCATAAATTAATATTTGTTTGCCAGAAAATGATAAAACATCAAAGTTTTTCCTACCGACATTAAAATGTAAGGAGTAATGAAACACTGCTACCGAAGTACAGTCAACCAAAGAAATAACTAAATATGTCACCATCATCATAACATCACGCCTGTACCGCAAATGTGTGTATGTAGTGTGAGTTCTTTACGAGCTCTCAGTACCGGGATGAGTAAATAAAACAACAGTTTGTCATAATTATTTATTTATTTATTTATTTAATACTTCAAGCACATAAATGTACAGAGGCGGACTTAATGCCATAGGCATTTTCTACCAGTCAACCTTTGGGTGATGCAGAGACAAACAGTGGTAGGTGCAATCAGACCATTGTGGAATAAATATTTTAAATATAAAGATAGGCATAAACCTATTAAAACTGAATATAATATATACCTAATTACATATAAATATATTACAAATAAATATACATAAATACATAAAAAAACTTAATAAAAAGAAATAAGACATACAATGAGAAAATATTACCGTTGTGATGATACTGCCAGCTTCTTGCGAATGTGCTCGCGAACCTTAACCTTAAAGGATAATCGATTGGTTGCCATCCTGATTTCCTGGGGGAGCGTATTCCACAGAGAGATAGCCTGAACGAAGAAAGAAGAGTCAATGAAGTCTGTGCGGTGAGTGGGACATTGGAGAAGACGATTGTGTGATGAACGTAGATTTCTATTGTGGTTGGCGCAAATGTACTGAAAGTGTGGGGCTAGGTAACCAGGCGAAACCGGAGAATCAAGAAATGAGAACAAGGTGGTCAGCGCCCTTAGCTCTCTGCGCTGGCGTATGGGCAACCACTTTAGAAGCGAATTATAACTCTGATAATTATTCCCAGAAGATGGTTCTACTTTTAATACATTTTTAACCTTGTCATCTTCTGACTTGCATTGTCAGCTAAATCTGGATGACAGACTACTTAGAGATACTACGTATGTCTGGATCCTTGTGTTTTTTTCTGCCATTTCTTATATATATTAATCACTGACCTCTTTCATACAGCTATTTGTATAATACAGGTCAGTGATATTAATGTTTGTCTCGTAATTCTTGCCAATAACTTATAGCGGACTCGCGGAGGTTGCATATAAGCACCAAATAGTCTACAATCTCTACAGTACACCCACCATTCACTATGTCTATAATACCAGTGTATAATTGTGGGCAATTGCCATTAATCAGAGCTAAAAGTCATAATTCTGGATTAATACCTACTAAGAACTTCCCGGTGGAAAACACATGGCCCAACCTGGAATTAGAACCAAGTATAATCAACCGAGGCCTTTGTCCCAGCAGTGGGAACATTGTGAGCTCATTATAATCAGGCCTCTTTTCTATGAGAGGGAATGAGTCGTAATCCACCTCGCGGGCCCTGTGTGGGTTGGTAGATGATTAGAACCAAGAGCCCATTTTATTTATCTGTGTAGCAGAATTATTACCGTCTCATTACAAAAATGGCCACTCAGATTTAAAACGAGCATTTGAATTTAGAATTCAAAACTTAATAATGGGAAAAAAAAGTAATTGCGTAACACACTAACAGTAACTTTATAGGAATGGCTTTCATTTTGACAGTTCAATATCATTCATTGCGTTATTTACGTTGTTGAGCAGACAAAGTTTTCAAACATATGAAGCAATGGATTAGCAATATCCTTCAAAATGATTCAGATTCTGATTGATAGTGTGTTATGCAATTAGAATGCTAACTCTAAAGATAACGCTTGTTTTGTTGTAAGGGCCTTATTAAAGTTTCTGAGAGTAGATGTTAGACGTCTGTAGGTTTCCTTATCTCTCTTACCGACTGTACCTAACTAGGCGCTTATTGTATTACTATCAAAGTATTTTACAATGTTATACACACTGACGTTCAATTACCCGCAGACGTTATATCTCTTTGTAAATAACAAAAGCAAATAATACTTTAAGTAGAATAAATAGTAAACGAACAATAGCTCAATAACTAGCGATAAAAGTGATTATTTTTGAGTTGTATATGTTACCGGCCAAACCCGATTTTAGGATGAACTAGTTTCGCCTAGGATAAACCAGTTCTCCCTACACGGGTTGCATGCTTGCGGTCGGTCGATAGGCGACGTAGGATGCAAGAGCGATCGAAGGGCACCCCGAGGCTAGGTTTGGTTAGGTTACCTTCCAGTCGGGGGTTGCGGAAGGATCGTAAGTTCGCGCGACTCCCAGCGTAGGTGTGAGATGGAACACCGGGATGGTTTTTAGTCAGTAGGTAAGAGTCAGACAGACCCCGCCGGCAACCCCAAGGCGGCGGACATCGATGAGGATTCTCCAAACAGGAAACAAAAAAAAATGGTTAGGTTACCTTAAACCCTTTACACAGACATAGGACATAGACATAGGATGCAAGAGCGAGCGAATGAGAATGCCTAGGCGAAACTATAATAGTTCATCCTAAAATCGAGTTTGGCCGGTAACATACAGCGTGGCGCTTTAATGGCGACATTAATTTAACAAACGTATGTATACGGTTTTGCGTTTTCGTTTTATGGGCGTATTGTAATTTCATTATACGCTATTATTTATTAATTTATTTATAATTTTCTAAAATAGCATCTTGCAGCAACCTGACTTAAAGAATGAAATTATTAGAATGAAATTAAAACGAATAACGTGCAAAGAGTAGGCGAATTGAAGAAAAGAGAGAGCCTATATGAGCGAGCGGCGCAGGCGGTTGTTTTCAAATTACGAATTATTTTGTTGTTATTTTTTTTATGATTACTGGCCA
Source organism: Luperina nickerlii (assembly GCA_963855955.1). Classification (NCBI taxonomy): domain Eukaryota; kingdom Metazoa; phylum Arthropoda; class Insecta; order Lepidoptera; family Noctuidae; genus Luperina; species Luperina nickerlii. The sequence continues at coordinate 12,847,154 of OY979675.1, forward strand.
GTAGTCCTACTCGTGTGTTAAATAAATGCCGCCATTGTAGCGGCATAATATTTACACGGGATTTGTGGATGACAAATTTTGGTATGACAAAGCAGGTTACAAATTCAGGACCTTGCAAGTAGCAATGTGACATTGATCATACCTTATTTCTCAGTTTGATTTTAGGCACCATCATAATTTGATATACGAGTAGGTATGAAAAGTACATATTCATGAAGCAATAAACTTAGGTAAATGATCCTGAATTGAAGGGTCTGGCTGTTTGTCTATGTGAATTTAATTGTTTGTAAACGCACCCACGATACAGGAGTAATTCCTAATGTGGGGCAACGTTTTTTTAAAAGAAGAAAAAAAAATGTCTTTTTAAATTGTCTTTTTATTTTTTCAGTACAATAGTTACGGGCTTTTGGCTGTTTTAAATTAATGTGTGTATTTTATGTTTATTTTATAGCGTGCGTTTTATTTATTCATTATTGCGGACAGCGCTATCTAGTAGTGAGCAGCCGAACTTTCCACCTCAGAGGTGTAGCTCGAAGAGTACCATCGTTTGTAGCATAGCGTAGCGCTACGCCACTACGAGTGGATAATCCGACTATGGAGTGTTACGACTACATTGTTACTTTGAGTAACAATGTCGAGATGGCGTATTTTAAGGTTCTGATTATTTTAAAATTTTTCTTTAATATGATTTCCCAAAGAGTTAAAAACAGAACCGTTTGTCCCAATATTCCCTTAGTACCTACTTCGAATCTACCTGACGATGAATCTCGCCATCATTTAAAAAAAAATCTATGAAAGCTTTTGTATCATTCAAATTGCACTCGTGCAAAGCCGGGGCTGGTAACCAATATACTCATAAACTCACGCCTTCTTCCAATGGGGGTGTATGCAGAAACTACTAAACGCCACCTGCTACGATCCTAACATACTCCTGGACTACATGACCTAAATCGCGGTCACTGTCGGACTGCATAGAAAAGAAAGAGAAGCGAGATGACACAACGCTGGTAATTTATTGCAAAATATGAAGCAATTATCTATTTTCAAAATATCTATTCTTTGGACTAAAAAACTAAAACACTAGTGTGTTGCTTGTAGAATAATCTGACAACAAATCAGAATGATTGTATGTATATTACATAGTATGGTTTTTATTGTAAAAAGAAAGTTTTTAGAGGTATCTTCATGATTTTTTTTCTATCGTATCAAATTAGTTGTATTATGTTTTCAACACGCTATCTACCTGGCATATATCCAGAAGAATATCATGTATTTTTCTGATTTTGTTTACTGTAGTCGATCATTACTTTTATTGTTTCTAAAACTTGCGTTTTTTGTGTTTAGGTCCTGTAAGCCCCTTAATTAGTATGCAACTAGAAGCAAAACAGCCAACTAGTTAAAACAGCCAACTAGTTAAAATAGCCAACTAGTTAAAATTGAAACTATAAATTAACTAACAATATGGAGCTCCCGTTTCCAATATTTGATAACGGTAGACCAGGCAATTAAGTTAATGATTATTTTACAGCCGGTTGTAAGTCATAATATCTAGTTTGCTATCGAAATAACAATTATATCTCACTATAACCCTTTTTATGGTCGTCAAATTTTTTTTTTAAATAATGCATTATTTGCGAAGGTGTTTACATGATATTAATCCTTATTCAAATAATTCATCACAGGTTTTTGAACAAAATTGCCCTTGACATCATTTGATTTCATCTAATATCTTAGGAGATATCATAGTTTTAAAATAACTCCGCAAGGCGGCCGGTCATGAGTACATATAGTTCCACTCTTACTGATCATAGCGTGATGTACTACCTAAAATAGCTTCATAAAGTAATGGAATATATTTTAGAAGGTTTTTCCCTCAAATTAACGCGGGTTAAACCGCGGGACACAGCTAGTCGACTAATAAGCCTAAAAACATCCAATCATTATCAGTAGGTACTTTTTAGGGTTCCATACCCAAAGGGTAAAAACGGGACCCTATTATTAAGACTCCACTGTCCGTCTGTCCGTCTGTCACCAGGCTGTATCTCATGAACCGTGATAGATAGACTATTGAAATTTTCACAGATGATGTACTTCTGTTGCCGATAACAACAAATACTAAAAATATAACAAAATAAATATTAAAGGAGGGCTCCCATACAACAAACGTGTTTTTTTTCGGCGTTTTTGCCTTGTGGTGCGGAACCCTTCTTATGCGAGTCCGACCCGCACTTGTTTATTATACCTAACCATTAAAGAACCCTAAAGCCTATGATTTAGGTCATCCTTAGAAAAGTTCCTAGCCCTACCTACGTAGGCGAAGTCGGGGGCAAAGAAAGGTCAGTAAGAAATAATTTCATATTATCATATTTAATCTCCATTCATCCAACTCAATTTAAAGATCGTACTACTTATTTCTACACTAGCTTCTGCCCGCAACTTTCTCTGAGTGAAATTTCTTGGTCCCCGACCCACCCCGTCGCATCGCATCGCATCGCATCTCTTGCTCGCGATATTACCTACTTCGTTTTCGTTCAGCGTTCTTTTGTTCTTTTCGACTTTTTTTATTTTTACTTGGCATTTATTTCTATTAAACTATTAACAGGCACTTTTGAATTGTCAAAAAGTCGATCAGTCAGAAAATATGAAGCTAGTTGCCCATTCCAAAGCGTAGGTACCTATGGAGAAGAACGGGCAAGAAACTCCATGGACACTGTTTTAAATTATATTGTTACAAAAATATTAATTACATCATTAATGTGAATTTATAATTATATGTGAGAACGATGTAAAAAAGACGTACCTACGCGTTAAAAGCGTCCTGTTGCTTGCGTGATGTTAAGTAAGTAATCTATAGCCTTCCTTAAAAATTGGGCTATCGAATGCAAAAAGATTTTTCAAATACGACTGGTAGTTCCAGAGATTAGAGCGATCAAACAAACAAACACTTCAGCTTAATTATTAGTATTAAAAAAAACAATAAAAAAAAATAACCTACCTACCTAATAAACCTACCTACTAATATTCGCTCTTTTTTTCCTACTTTATCACCTAGTTTTATGTAAAAAGGCGTGGGAGGGATATTATTATAGATGTAGGGACCCTCTTACCAACATTAGAATATTAGGTACTTACGACGACACATCGAGCTACACATTTCCAGTATAAGCTGACTTCTCATTGTACGAAAAGCCAATTCAATGCGAGATCAGCTAAAACTGGAAATGTATAAGCTTATGTCGTCGTATGTACTTACTCTCACACCTGCCCTCTGGGTGACGTCCGTAAATAAGTTTTTGCATAGTGTTATAGTCGCCTTGAGGTTTCTTTTGCTTGCTGATTTAAGGAAGTAATTTATGGTAATGTGTGAGCTAGGGTGTATGACATAAGTATCAATTTGCGTTGTAATGCGCGGCGGTAAGGTTTTATGTAACTGGCTGTACCCGCGGCTTTGCTCGTTGTTATGATCTTGCAGCCGCGTCACGGAATAAGCAGTCCATCTAGCTAAATGTCTTGTTTTATTTATTTACTTATTAAACTTTGTGCACAATAAATATATTGTGGCGGCGCAGTGGTAACGGCCGCGACTTACGAGTTCTAGGTTCGAACCCAGACAGACAGACGCTTTACAGTACCCGGCGATAAATATTGCACATCGACCTTTGGAAAGAGACAATCGGCTAATTTCGGCTTCGTAGAGCGTTATCTCTGTCGCACGAAATACAAACAGTCCGGTATCTATTAGGAGCTGTTAAAACAATTATGATTTGCTTCTTTTGATAATTATTTTTATTCTTTGTATAAAATACAAAAAAAGGTAAAGGTCGATGTGTAATATTTATCGCCAGGTATACTGTACTTTGTGTAAATTATTTAATCACCGCTGCTCTCAAAACGGTGGCGGAAAACATCGTGAGGAAACCGGCATGTCCTAGAACCAATTCGAAGACATGTGACATCTACCAACCCACTCTGGGCCCGCGTGGTGGATTACGGCCCACTCCCTGTCACCGAGAGGAGGCTTGTGACCCAGCAATGGGTACACTATAAGCTGATTATGTTGTACGCTATAAAGATGTTATTCATCATTCAGTCCGTCCGTCCTGTTAGCGACAGGACGGACGGACTGAATGCCTTAGGCATTCTCTACCAAATAAGGGTGGTACTGTGGTAGGTAATGAAAAACCTCAATCTTTTTCCTACATTTCGAGTGCTTATAATGTAAATATTTCTGTTAAAATTCTGGTATTTCTGGTAAACGGCCTTTTCGTACGTATTACATATTTAGTTATTAAGTCTGTAAAAGTTAAACACCTTTCAGAACTTGCTAACTATAATAACTTTTGATTCTTACTCTTTATTCCAAACGAGCATAGAAGCAAAATAATTTCTCTTTGTATGTATCTCAAACTTATACTAATAACATGAATTACATCAGAGGTAGAATAAACAGACAACATCGCTCTCGAGCTTGTTAAAAACTTTTGATGAGAGTACCATTAACAACGAGTAACCATCGAACAATTTCTACACGACTGTACGTTCTATAAATTCCCACCACGTACATGCGAATACACAAATCATCTAATACACAATATCGCAAATATTTCTTGTCCAGAACACTGGGTGACACGGGGCGCCCGAACAAACGGAAGTTTAAGGGGGCGGGCGCGAGGGGGGGACACAACCGAGGAAACGCCTGACAAGGACAGAAATACACATTTGAATTACGAACGAACAGTACGGCGCTAAAGAAAAATTAAATTATATTTCCCAATGGTGTCAGCCAGTTATTAAGTGGCCAGACGCCATTTTGAATTATTATATTTTTTATTTCTTTTTCCCAGGTTTCCCTTTTGTACGAGGAATTCCTTTTATTTGGAATAGTTGTGGGAGCGGATTGCAAATGGATTCAGTTGAAATGTGTTGGAGCTGTAAATCAATGGCTGTACTTTATGGGACGTTTGGGATCATTATACCTTAATAAACCTTAGTTTTATAAATAAATCTCTTTGGTTGGTAAGTTACTTTGGAGAAAAACATATATGAGAGGATTTGTGATCCATTTAGTAATTACGGATATATTTTTTCGGTCGTAATCTTCATTTTTTTTTCGATAAATTATTGGTAGCCCGCATCTCCATAACCTGGTTGTTAGTGTTATTCATCATTATTGTCGCCAAACAAGTAAAAGACTTGACATTTTTTTTGTAGATAAAATGTGATACTCTCTGGTCTGTGTTCCAAATTTAACCCATCTGTTTTAAAAACAAGAGTGAACAGGCATCTTCTGGGCATGCTCGTTCCATTATAGACCTCTTCCAACGCTTTCCATCAGGAGTCATCGAAATCAAGAGCAGGCCTATTCAGCAATAAATAAAAAAAAAAACAAGTTCCGATTATTATACACTTTGGGAGCGATCTTGTTCAGCTTCATTTAATTGATTAAATTTAATATTTAAAGTGATTGGAGCTCTTGAAAGATACCATTTGCAGTTTCTATGGAAATATTTTCGGATCTTCGGTGCGTTCTAATCTTGATAAGAATATTAAAGTTTTCTTGGCGTTTAAGATGTGTTTAAGCTATTCTGACTATACCCAATAAGTAACTCTCAGCATCTTCTTTTCATCAACAGCTTCTCCATAACGTTACCACACTTCAAGAAAAAAAAATTTTCAAAAAAACTCATTACACCCCTAAATTCAAAACCTCTCAAAAGTATAACATTTAAAACCCACTTCACGTATTTCAAACTTAGGGGAGGTATACACATCTATCTCCCGACACCCAAAATTGCAATACTGTAGGCAGAAAAACCTTTCAAGGCTTTGCATTTTTCCCGCGGTCCGAATTCGCCTCAGGCGAGAAAATTATAAAAGAAAAGGGGAGAATGGGACAAAGCGACGCAGCCTCTACACGCGTGATTGCACTTCCCAAAGGGCGAAGATGCTATTAATTTTATCGGGCCTGTATTTAAAGTGGGTTTTTTCTTGTGTTTCCTGCTGGTTTTTATGTGCTTTGATGTTGGGCAGATTAGTTGGTTTAGATTATAACATAATATAATGGCACGCCTGTACTCCCCAAAAGGGTAGGAAGGGGTTTATGTATAGTTAACAAAAAAGTTACCAATGTTAAGCCTTTAGTAATTGAGGATGAGTCTATAAGTCATAGACTAATTAGTGAGCTTTAGACATGGACTCCCTTATTCATAAACTTTGCTTAAATTTTAGTAGTGATTAGCGAATATCGTCCCCGTATTTGGAAAACTAAATAACTTCGTTTTTGGCGATTTTGTCTTTTCCCTATTTTTAAATAATCCAAAACATGACGCATGTTTGAGTCTTACAGGAATTTACTTATCTTATTCCGTTCCAAAAATATAGCCATTTTTGTCGTTCAGATGGAATAATGCATATCTTCAAACTAATTCTAATTTTTTGAAGGAAAAATAAACAACTCAATAAATAAATCAATAACTGTGGTCAATGATTAGTTAAATTTTTAATAAATTAAATAAAATAAGTTGTTGATTTTTTCTTCAATTTACAAATTCTATCATAAAACTAACAAAGTTCTAGGAAAACTAAATAACTCTACTTAATTAATTTTGCTACTCAGAATTCTGTCAAAACGTACATTACTTTATAAACACTTGATGTTATCTATTTCTTCTACAACTAGATAATTATTAATTACAAGATGATAGGCAAATAAAATCAAATAGATTAAGTTATTTATAATTGCCACGCGAAATATTGTAGTGTCTATTCAATGAATCGGAACAAGGAAGTGCGCGGGGGGAAGCGCGGGTGTCAGCGCGTGTGACTGATGCATCGCTCGCGTCACAAGCATTTTAGTGTAATGCGTTTTTCATTTTAGTGTAACCTTCAATTGCGTTGACGTCAGTGACCAGAGTGAGAGTTTTACACTATAATGAATTCGCGGGGTAGATTTATGGTGAAAATGTGCCAAGAAGAAGATAATTCATCTGAGGTATGTAGCTACTTTACATACATTAGGTAATGTAAACCGAATGCATTTGGTTTGTTTTTATTAAGTACTAAATTATTTACCGTAAACCAATCTTGGACCTGAAGAATAGAGTTATTCACGACGTCAAGATTTTGTGACCGTCGGTCTATTTTAAAGATCAATGATGTGTCATCTGCAAATAACACCATCTTCGGTTGATTTTGAAGTAATTGGGGTATATCATTAATGTAAGCTAAAAAGAGGAATGGACCCAATATCGAACCCTGAGGAACGCCCATTGTCATTTCAGACCCCAATGAGTTTACGCCGTTTACTTGAACTTTCACCTTTCTATCTTTCAGTTATGATCTTAGCAAATCAAGTGCTGTTTTTCTAATTCCATAGTGCTCCAGTTTCATCAGAAGTGTCTCATGGTTACACTGTAGCGGTCTACACCCTTAGATCATATAAATAAAACCATTTGATTTATAAAAACACGAAAACATGCCTTTGCAGTAAACACCACATACTTTGTTATTTCTCCGTTTGACACATGACAGTTTGCAATTACGTTCCATAGCTAATTACCATAGACACAAACATGGAACGCATTATTCTATGACTAATCACATTAATAAAAACATCACACAATACATGTAGTTATTTTAATTAGTTTTTCATCACACACATTTATTATATGGTATAAATAAACAATACTAACAAATATTTACACTATACAAAATATCAATGAAAACAATGTTTTTAATACGTGTGAGGTTTCGTGAGCGAAGGATAAACGGAGCGACACAATCATGACCGGCATTTTTAGTAGATATTCAAAAGACCGGAGTCATCTAGTGCGCTATAGAGAGTCCCTTGAACCGCACACCAAACCTCGCTCGCAAACCTAGTTTTCCCGCTGAGAACCAGATTCTATAATTGTTACTCGTTTTGTCCGTATTGTGTCGTATCAAATTAAACAGTGTTTTGTCCAATAATTAAATTTAATTGTAATAATACATATTTAAGAAGAGACGTGGTAATTTAAATATAAAACAGCGTATCACTATCGCGTGTAAATTATTTTACCCCGTCTACACTTCACTGGTGACCCCGAGAACGAACACTGAAGCCTTCAGGAGCCAAGATGTCGACCGGAGCAGCTCACGGAACGAGTGTAGGAGCGTCGGCAGAGAGCCAGGACGTCTGCCGCGTCAGCGTCAAATTGCCGCCATTTTGGCCAGAAGAGCCGGCACTTTGGTTTGCCCAGGTAGAAGGTCAGTTCACCATCGCGGGCATTACTGCCGACTCCACCAAATTTTATACCGTCATCGCGCAGCTCGACCACCGATTTATGGTCGAGGCAAGGGACATTATAGAAAATCCCCCGGCGCAGGATAAGTATAACAAGCTCAAAGCTGAGCTGACACGGCGACTCTCTGACTCGCACGAGAAGAGGGTACAGCAGATTCTCAACCGCGAGGAGCTAGGCGACCGCAAGCCGTCGCAATTTTTACGGCACCTGCAGACGTTGGCCGGGCCACATGTGCCTGAGTCATTCTTGGCCACGTTGTGGGCGAGTAGGTTGCCCACAAATATACAGACAGTTATCGCATCGCAACCTAATCTCGCTCTTCAGTCTGTCGCAGATTTAGCCGACCGCGTGCACGAGATCGCGCCGACCCCAGCACCGGCACTCGCAGCAGCCTCCACCGTGGCAGCAGTGGCGAGCGCGAGCTCCAGCAGCAGCGAGATCAGCGAGCTGAAACAGTGCATCGCTGCATTAACACTCCAGGTGGCGGCGCTACAGAAAGGGCAGGTACACCATGGCTCGCGTAGCCATCATAGGCACCGCCGTGGTGGCAGAGGACCGTCCTCAGGCCACCGCCGTAGTCGCTCGCGTTCCAGAAGCACGTGGAACGACGCCCACTGCTACTACCATAATAGGTTCGGTGACAAGGCCACGCGGTGCACCACGCCGTGTACGTATGCGGGAAATGCCGCCGGCAGCCAGAAATAGCGGCAAATGGCTGCCCCAACCAACCACGCCGCCTATTCGTGACTGACCGGACCACTAAAACCACGTTTCTTGTGGACACAGGATCCGATCTGTGCGTGTACCCACGTGCTTCACTCCAGCAGCGGCGCAGTAAAACCGGGTACCAACTCTTCGCGGCCAACGGAACCGCCATCGACACGTACGGCTGGGTCGAGCTCCATCTGAACTTAGGGCTCCGCCGCGTGTATACATGGAAGTTCGTGGTCGCGGACGTAACTAAGCCCATAATAGGTGCCGACTTACTGGCACACTATAATTTATTAATAGATTTAAAAAATTACCGGCTCATCGATGGGCTGACCCAGCTGTCGTCTACGGCGTCATCTGCGGCCGGCTCAACATCGGACATCGCCTCCGTCAAGTCGATCGGTGGTACCACCGCGTACCACCAGGTCCTGCGACAGTACCCGGAGATCACGCGGCCAGCTGGAACACAAGGTCAGGTCAGTCACAACACAGTCCACCATATACGGACGACGCCTGGCCCACCTGTCTTCAGCCGACCACGCCGCCTTGCCCCGGACAAGCTCAAAGTCGCCCAGAAGGAGTTTGAGGCAATGATGGCCAACGGAACGGCAAGACCATCAGAGAGTTCGTGGTCATCACCACTCCACCTCGCTCCTAAGAAGGACAGCAGCTGGCGACCATGTGGGGACTACAGGGCACTGAATGCCCGTACTATCCCGGACCGGTATCCCATCCCTCACATCCAGGACTTCACACATCAGCTGGCTGGCAGCACTATTTTCAGTAAAATCGATTTAATCAAGGCATATAATCAGATTCCTGTCCAGCCAGCTGATATAGACAAGACTGCCATCACCACACCGTTCGGACTTTATGAATTTCCGTTCATGACGTTCGGACTGAGGAACGCAGCGCAGACCTTTCAGCGGTTCATGGACGAAGTGCTGCGTGGGCTGCCATTCTGCTACTGTTACTTGGATGATGTGCTCTTATTTTCGCAGACGGCAGCCCAGCATATCGAACACATGCACCAGCTGTTCAAGCGGCTGTCCTCGTACGGGATACTCATCAACACAGCCAAGTGTGAGTTTGGTCATGGCACTATTACCTTTTTAGGTCACGAGGTGTGTGCAGAAGGTGTTCGTCCCTTACCGGAGAAGGTACAGGCGATCCAGGATTACCCAGCTCCCAAGACCGTCAAGGAGATGCGTCGCTTCCTGGGTATGTTCAACTTTTATCGTCGCTTTGTCCCTGACGCAGCTCGCTTGCAGTCGCCGCTCAACGTCGTCCTCACTGGCCCTAAAACGAAAGGAACACAGGCTATTGTGATGACACCAGAAATGCAAACAGCTTTCAATGCGTGCAAGAAAGGCTTAGCTTCAGCCGCTTTACTAGTCCACCCGGACACCTCTGCTGATCTAGCTATTTTTACAGATGCGTCCGACGTCTCCATAGGCGCAGTGCTGCAGCAGAAGGCGGGGGACACCTGGACCCCACTGGCATTCTTCTCACGACGCTTGTCCACATCGCAGAAGAAATACAGCCCGTATGACAGGGAGCTCTTAGCCATCCACGACGCAGTCAGATACTTCCGGCACATGGTCGAGGGTAGGCACTTCACAATCTTCACGGACCACAAACCCCTGTCATACGCGTATGCGCACTGCCGTGAGAACTGCTCACCCAGACAGTACAGATACTTGGATTTTATAGCGCAATTCACCACGGACATTAAATTCATTGCAGGAAAGGACAACGTCGTGGCAGATGCCTTGTCACGCGTGGAAGCATTGACAGTTCCAAAATTGGACTACGCAGCCCTTGCACATACCCAGGAAAGCGACCCTGAACTGCAAGGACTCCTAAAGTGCAACAGCACATCACTTAAGCTCAAGAGAGTACAGCTTCCGGAATCGAACATAGAGCTTTACTGCGACACCTCCACTAATGACATACGCCCTTATGTTACAGAGCCATACAGAAGGAGTGTGTTCCAGAAGCTTCATCAGCTGAGCCACCCCGGTAGACAGGCCACGGTCAAATTAATTTCTTCCCGATTTGTTTGGCCTGGTCTGAAGAAGGACTGCCGGGCATGGACCAGAGAGTGTATAGAGTGCCAGAAGAATAAGGTCTCGCGGCACACTTCCTCTCCCACCTCTCCCTTCCCTATTCCTTCCCAGCGCTTCTCGCATGTCCACATGGACATTGTGGGCCCACTAATGCACTCAAATAATTACAGGTATGTTCTCACCGTCATCGACCGCTTTACCCGCTGGCCTGAGGCATACCCCATTGCCGACATCACCGCTGAGACCTGCGCCCGCACCTTCATCGCCGGCTGGGTGTCTCGCTTCGGCTGCCCACAGCGCATCACCACCGACCGGGGCGCGCAGTTCGAGAGCAAACTCTTCCACGCTCTCACTGCGACCCTCGGCAGCCAGCATCGGCCAACCACGGCGTACCACCCAGCCTGCAATGGCATGGTCGAACGCCTCCACCGCCAGCTCAAGGCGGCCATCCGATGCCACGCCGACACCAACTGGTCCGACGTTCTGCCTCTCGTGCTGCTCGGCATCCGCAGCGCCTGGAAGGAGGACATCAATGCATCAGCTGCGGAGTTAGTCTACGGTGAACCGCTACGTTTACCGGGACAATTCATCTCACCAACAGGGTCCGGCACTGTAGACTACGCCGACTTCGCAGCACGTCTTCGACAGCAGATGGCCAACTTGTCGCCAACACCGGCGAGCCGTCACGGCCAGAAGGCATTCTACGTGCCCCGCAGCTTGGCAACGGCGACTCATGTCTTCCTGCGACATGACGCCGTGCGCCGACCACTCGACCCGCCATACACCGGGCCGTTCAAAGTGCTGCAGAAGGGCGAGAAGACATACAAGATTGAGGTGAGGGGAAAGGAGACAACCGTAACTGTTGATAGGTTGAAGCCCGCTTACCTCAACAACGAAGAAGACGTCGCCCCAAACAGCCAACCTCAGAGTTCGACGAACGGCGCCAAAACGTCATTGCCACAAGCCGGTGACATAAAGAAAACCCGTTACGGTCGAACTGTCCGCTTCCCGGACTACTATCGCCCGTAGCAACGGCTACGGTCTCAGAGGGGGAGTAGTGTAGCGGTCTACACCCTTAGATCATATAAATAAAACCATTTGATTTATAAAAACACGAAAACATGCCTTTGCAGTAAACACCACATACTTTGTTATTTCTCCGTTTGACACATGACAGTTTGCAATTACGTTCCATAGCTAATTACCATAGACACAAACATGGAACGCATTATTCTATGACTAATCACATTAATAAAAACATCACACAATACATGTAGTTATTTTAATTAGTTTTTCATCACACACATTTATTATATGGTATAAATAAACAATACTAACAAATATTTACACTATACAAAATATCAATGAAAACAATGTTTTTAATACGTGTGAGGTTTCGTGAGCGAAGGATAAACGGAGCGACACAATCATGACCGGCATTTTTAGTAGATATTCAAAAGACCGGAGTCATCTAGTGCGCTATAGAGAGTCCCTTGAACCGCACACCAAACCTCGCTCGCAAACCTAGTTTTCCCGCTGAGAACCAGATTCTATAATTGTTACTCGTTTTGTCCGTATTGTGTCGTATCAAATTAAACAGTGTTTTGTCCAATAATTAAATTTAATTGTAATAATACATATTTAAGAAGAGACGTGGTAATTTAAATATAAAACAGCGTATCACTATCGCGTGTAAATTATTTTACCCCGTCTACACTTCAACACAATCGAACGCCTTAGAGAGGTCGCAAAAGATTCCAATGGCATCTTGTCCTTCTTCCCAGGCGTTAAAAATGTTCTTTATTAAGGTAACACCGGCGTCAGTAGTGCAACGCCCTTTAGTGAAACCGTACTGGTGTTCATGAAAGATGGAATTTTAATTAAAGTGACGTAACATTTGATTGAGCATTAACTTTTCAAACACTTTACTGAGAACTGGCAGAATTGACACAGGTCTATAATTGTTGGGTTCTTTACTATCACCGGATTTTAACAAAGGTACTACTTTACTATGTTTCATAAGATCCGGAAAGACTCCTTGGTCAACACTGGTGTTAAATATGAAAGCTAAATAGGGCGCAATGGTTTCGATGAAAGATCTACATACTTTTACAGACATTCCCCAGAGATCTTCTGTTGCTTTAATGTTAAGATCTTTAAATACTTTTATGACAGCCTGGGGGTTTGTATGCTGAAACCTAAACTCCAAAGGGCATGCCTTTACATTATTTTTAAGTAAGGCAGCAGAGAGCGTGGGGGATGAATTTAAAGCTTCAGTAGTTTTAAGGGGAATATTAGCAAAAAAGTTTTCAAATTCCTGAGCTATTTCTACATCTGAGTTGATGGGGCCATGTGCAGTCTCTAAATTAAATTCAGTATTACGCTGTTTTTTCCTACCTGTTTCATTATTTATTATTTGCCAGGTAGTTTTTATTTTATCATCAGCTGATTTTATTTTATTGCTAATATAAAGTGCCTTAGGTATTTGGCACACACTTTTAAATATTTTTGAATATTTTGCAACATACTGATGAAAGTTTGTATTATTCATAATGTTGCTTTAAGCCATAGAGTCCAAAAAGATTTTCCCTGCTTTTACGAATACCTGGAGTTGCCCAGTCACTAAATAAAAACTTTGTGTAAATACTTTTAGTTTTCAGTGGAAAAGTTTCATTAAACTGCGCATTTAGTATTGAAAAGAACTCGGCGTAGAACTCATTTGGGTCACCTATATTATTAAAATTCTGATCACATAATTTACTGGCTAAAGAATTATTTAATTTCTCTACCTTTTTACATGTTATTGTCCTAAACCTTATTTGAGTTTTTTGTAAAGGCATGTAGGAGCCAAATGTTATTGTTTGTCCACTGTGATCAGATGGCAACTTATTTACAATTCCTTTGTGTAAGTAATCACAATTACAAATAATATTATGAATACAAGTGGCAGAAGAAGCTGTCACTCGGGTTGGTTCAATAAAAACATTTGACAAATCAAATGACCTAAAAAGACTTAACAATCTGACAGTATTCGAGTTATTTTCCAATAAATTAATATTAAAATCTCCACATACGATTATCGACTTACTACTTGTACTAAGTTTCTTTAACACATCTTCCATTACAGAATCAAACACAGTTAGATTCTGGTAACTTGGAGATCTGTATACGCATACTATAACATGCTTATCAAGCTCAACACAGGACAATTCAATGGTGTGTTCAACAGACAGCCCAATTATGTCTTTTCGTTCTTTATATTTAATAGAATGTTTAAGTAGTATTAATGACCCGCCATGTATCATATGTTTCCGGCTGAAATGGCTAACTACACAATAATTTTCATAATTAATTGACATTACTTGATGATCTTTCAACCAATGCTCTGTTAAACAAATGACATCAAACTTGGTGTTTTCCAAAAACAATTCTAATTCCAGTAATTTGGAAGCGCAACCTTGGATATTTTGATTAAATAATTTTAAATTATGTTGCACTCCCTTTGATTTTTTAGTATTATTAATTATATTGCCAGAAGATACCATTTTATTATTCTGTAATAATAATTGGTTATTTAAAGGGGTAACTTCTGTTGTCTCCCCGACTAGTTTAAAAAATTATCCGGAGTGACCTCCACAACTACAACTGGAGAGTTTAGATTGCCCGAATAAGTTCCAGCAGAAGGAGAATACCCTATCTGACTGGTAGTGGTCTCCAAAGATGATGGTATTATAGGTGGATCCTCCTTCGTACATGACGATTCATAATTAATCACTATGTTGTTAGTATAACTAGGCAACACAGACTCGTCACTAATACTAGAATTCGTTATATTAGCTATAACCTCGTTAATATTATATGCTATCAACATAGCAATCAGATGTCTACATATCAAAGTAATAAACGTTCAACTTTTACATTTAAACATATTTCAAGTTTGATAAATTCAATAACTGCATTTATTTCACCTTCTTTTACTCTACCAGATGGATCTAGGTTGTAGGAAAACTAAATAAATAGCCGAAATAAATAACTAATTGCAGTTACGTTACAAAAAGTAGTTGTGGCAAAATTAAACAACTTGGTTTTATATATTTTATTTAGTTATTGTTGAAGATAGAGTCCAGTTTGTTTAAGCATAATGTTAAAGATAATCAGGTCCACAAAATATAAAATTACCGACAGTAAAATTGTCTCAATTTTTTTAACAAATGAACATTAATTGAAAAAAAAAACACTAAATCGCGTTTATCTCAAAACTAGAAAATCGGAGTTATTTAGTTTTCCAACTACGGGGACGATATTTAGATAACCATATATTTTTGACGTTTGAACGTCACTGAACTTTAATCATCGTTTATAAATAAACCCCTGAAACTTTAAGTGCTAATAAACCTGGCTATATATTAACATTTTTTATTTGTAATAGAAGGCTCTTTTCGACACTTAATTAAATCAAATTGGGTAGGTAGCTGGCATCAACATAGTTTATCTACTCACGCTTCCTTCTAAAGGTTATTAAAGAGAAGATAGAGAGACAGACAGTAAAACAAAAGAATCAGCAATAACCCTCTCTATCATTACAAGAAATGACGTAATGATACTTACAATAATAACTCGATTGCCAACCTACTCACCGACCAAAAAAGGGGCAATTCCACAAAGAATGGTACTTTAATCAAACGTTTAGGGTTGAAGCTTAAAATAATCTCGGGAGGAGTTACATTGGGCCCCGGGCGTATGATAAACCGGCGATAACCGGATATGAGAACGAATGAACGAATGAATTGCCCGCTTGAAGCTACGTTTTTTGCGTGCTTCTGTGGTTTTTAGGATCCCATCTTTGTGGTAGTCGACTTTGGGGTACACCCCCAACCAAAGAGAAATGACGATTAACATGTCTTGGTGGATGGTTATGTTAAAAGAATATGGAGGATTTTCAAATGGATTCTTAGAAGTCATAACAATAAACATCATTACTTTAGATGTTAGGTACAAGTAAACTATTAAAAAGAATGAAAAAAACCTAATTCCAAGCAGAAAAAAAAATAACCAGTTCGCAATCTGCAACCATGAATACGGCATATTAATCGTATAGACGTAGCGTAGAAATATTGTGTCGGTTATCAGAAAAAAATATCAGCATCTACGCTGTCAAAATGTATGGAACAAAAAATATATTTTTTTATAACCGACGATTCATTTCTGCAGAAGGGGATCTAGAAGGTCAAGGTCAAGGTCTTATAGGTCATAATATGCTGAATTCATGGTTACAGTTTGCGCACTGGTTAATTTTTTTCCTGTATATCGTCGCCTTAGAGTGAAAACTTCGGGAATGCAATACCTTGTAAGTAGTATTTTATGCATTTAGGACAATCTTATAGTATTGAACAGTTCTGGATATAAAAGCGGGTTAAATTTCCATATTAATTAATAAGAATACAGAACCTCCTTTTTTGAAGTTGGTTAAAAAAAACAAAAGACGGCATACAAAAAATTTACAGCATGCAGTTCTTTCTTCCTCCTGAAAAGTTACTT
Organism: Luperina nickerlii; assembly: GCA_963855955.1. NCBI lineage: Eukaryota > Metazoa > Arthropoda > Insecta > Lepidoptera > Noctuidae > Luperina > Luperina nickerlii. The sequence goes on from OY979675.1 coordinate 12,863,757, forward strand.
CTTTTACACTTATGAGGTTTTCACTCTATGTCAAATAACTAATACTAGAATAGTCCTCTAGACCGTGTTTCGGCCATGGCGGCAAATCTCAACGAAGGCCTTATCCTTCGGCGCGGGAGATATTATAGTACACAAATGTGTGCGCAGACAAAATGTGCACTCTCTCTTCCCTCACTCTCATAGTTCGGATGGTACGGTACATAATCCGAAACGACCAGAGAAAGAGATCAGGCCAAACCAAATAACTAGCAAATAAAAAGTCATAGTTGGACAGTTGGATATGAACAATGGCGTACGAAATTATCACATTTTTAGGGTTCCGTATCTCAAAAGGAAAAACGGAACCCTTATAAGATCACTTCGTTGTCCGTCTGTCAAGACTCAAGACCCTTTTTCTCAGGAACGCGTAGAGTTATCAAGTTGAAATTAATATCAAATACGCAGCGCTACAATCCCTTGAAGCAGTGAAAAAATCAAAGTTCAGTTTACGCAATCAAAAGATACGGGCGTTTATGTTCCGTTTATGCCGCATATTTTGACACTCGCTTCGCAAGGGAATCAAAACCTATAGGGTACCTACTTCTCGCTGACCTAGAATCATGAAATTTGACAAGAAGCAATTTCATGTAGCACAAGTAAAGGAAAAAATTCGAAAACCTTAAATTTACATACAAATATATTTTAATAATTTAAGTTACCAACCTACAAAGTACAGAACCCTCGGTGCGCGAGTCTGACTCGCATTTGACCGGTTTTTTTAACACCTCATTACTTTTCGCATGTATGGTAAACACCCACGCCACGGCTAGATACCAACCGACATTAAGGGAACTACAGGACCTAAATGGAAAAAAACGCAAGTTTTATAATGCCTAAAAGTATATGATCGACTACAGTAAACAAAATCAGAAAAATATATAATATTCTTCAAGATATATGCTAGTTAGATAGTGTGTTGGAAATATAATACAACTAATTTGATACGATAGAAAAAATCATGAAGATACCTCTAAAAACTTTATTTTTACAATAAAAACCAATGCATGCTGCCTTCGTATATGAATGATTTACCTATGGAAATCTGCAATGTAATAAATGCAAAAAACTGCTCAAAGGTATTAAAAAGATACTATATAGATTGCAGTACGATATAGAAAAATAAATAAAAAAATTATCTATGTACCTAATTGCACCGAGTTGCCAAGTCTGGCCATACCGCTGTTAAACCCGCGATGGTTTGTGTGGTCCTATGTTTAATTTGTTCAACATTATTATGTTTTGTTTTTGAATAATAAATATTAAAAAAAATATATACATGTTAACAATCATTCTGATTTTTATCAGATTATTCCACAATCAACATACTAAAGCGCTACCGTTTTAATTTTTTAGTCCAAACAATAGATTTTTGTAATTGCTTCATATTTTGCAATAAATTATCAGCGTTGTGTCATCGCGCTTCTCTTTCTTTTCTATGCAGTCCGACAGTGACCGCGCTTTAGATCATGTAGTCCCCTTATGCCATAACCTAACCCTACACTCCCATGCCAATAGAGTTGATCCCAATAATAAAGTTAAGTAAATTACTTTAAAAACTTGAAAGAAAATTCTCCAAAATTGTAAATCGAACATCTCACCAATAAGGGGGTATTCGTACCACCCTAATTAGAACAGAAATCCTCGGGTCACCCAGATCTTTTGTAGTTGTTTCGAACCCCCTTTTGTTCATTTAAAAAAGACACGTTATCATGACATGCTTTCTTCTTTACTAACGTTACTTCCCTTCCTAAGGGTTGTCATTAACATAAATTTTACGCTTTCCCAGATAAGCTTGGACTGCTGCCCGGCCCTCCTATTAGGTCCTTTCTCTCGACGAATTTACGCCATATTATTACTTATGTTATGGGGAAGTACTACAATATTTTTGGTGTTATTGCTTATAGTAAGTTAGTTGTCGTAGATCGAGATACGTTTGGGTAGTTACCATAGGTTTTTATTGTGATAGATGCAATAGATGTATACATCCTTACATTTTGATCGTTTTAATCCTTTAATGGGGGTCAAAATCAGCTGTTCCCTACATTTATGTTCGTATAACTCGTCAAAATGTAGGGAATAGCTGATTTTTTTTTCGCGATTTCAGGTTTGATCCCATAGAAAAAGTTCAACACTCTTTTGCTGTACCTACTGCCACACCCCTTTCCATAAACACCACAGCAGCCAGCATCATACAACCATGAACCAGAATAAAACAAACCTCTTTACTATTCCTTTGTTCTCTCATCCCGTCATAACACGACCAAAACTACTCCGATTACTCCTAACACATAACAATTTTCATTCCACATATTTCGTTTGAATTAGGCATAGTAATACCACGTCTCCTGCACGCCTTCAAAAGTAGGGAGCGAATAGAAACATGGCTGGAGGCACACGACACCGGAATATATTACGTAATCGCACTCTAGTTTTGTGAGGTAACACATAAATGTGTTGGTATAGTGCGACGATCTCCGAAGTCTGATAAATAGCTCGCCCGACATATTTTTGTTCTGAAAATCGCTAAATAAATTGAATTGGGCACGTCTTCGGGTGCCGAGTGTCAAGGTGTTAACTTACAATAGGCTTATGACGTACAAATTTGAATTTGGATGTTGAATGTAACTACTTAGGTACTCTGATGTGAATTGATGGTGATGGTGAAGAAATCCAATTTTCTTAAGGAGATCGAAGACAATCGATGTTTTCGGAAAACCAAAGAGTTTTCTGCGAAACCTCCCGTTTTCTTATATTTCGTCCAAAAGTATGAATAGATCGGCATCCTAATTGCGTAACACACTATTAATCACAATCTGAAGGAAATTCCTAATCCATTGCTTCATTATGTTCGAAAAATTAGTCTCCGCAATAACGTAAGTAACGCAATGAATATTGTTGTACTGTCAAATGGTAAGCCATTCCTATCAATCATGTGTTACGCAATAACCCCACAGATTATTAAGTCACACATAAAATTATGAATATCTATTAATATTGCCTCATATTTGATTGGACCCCTAAATTCTATCAAGAACCTAGGGCTCCATCCATGTTTGACTACAGAACTTATAATTATTTCTTCCCTACCGCTTTTTGTATCCGATAAATTAATATACCTTTACACAACCCTTTCGGTATACAATTTAGCCTGACCTATTTTAATCCATTATAAACATTTTTCCTAATCATTACGGGTCCAAGCAAAAGCCACGATCAACCTGACTGTTTAATCATGCCCGAGGCTACAGAAAATGTACTCCGAATTATTTTTATTTTTTGGCCAGAAATGTTAACATTATAGACGAGCCCTAAGCATCTTACTAACTAAGCATCATAAAAGTCCCCAAACACACTTCACGGAATACAGTGAGGCACACAAGCAAACAAAAAACAATAGTTACACACGCACACAGAGACACGCTCGCTCTACCTTTTAGTGTCAAAAGTGTGAGAATATGGGTAAACAAATCCTCCAATTTCCATCACATTTATTCGAGGCGTTGCTCTGACGTCATCCCCCCTCCCCCACCTGATAGAGAGGAACATGTAATTTCTTTTGTAGATAGTGTGAACCGACACACCCTATTGGCTGTGATGCGGTGTAGTGATAGCAAAATTTCGTCAACAGTGGGGACGTGGAGCCAATTTTCCAATAATACTATTAAAGTGTGTGAGTATGGAAATGATATAGTATAGGCAAGCTAGGGTTTAGAAATTGGTTGTAAAGAACGGGCCTAGTGTAATTTAGTAAAGTAGATATTGGTGCCGATTCTCTTGTTCACAAACTAAACTAAATTTAAGTTCAGTGCATCTTTTTCTTTCTATTTCGTTAAGAAAAGGACAGAAGAAAAATTTTAGTTTAGTCCTGTCAAATTGTAATTAATCAGCGCCTGACGTAAATTGACGTAATTTTAGTAGGCAAGTTTTTAATCACGTCTAAACTTGTATGGAGTAGTAGTATCAGGCGCTGATTAATTTGCAACCAAAACTAATCGGATTCACTATGGATGATTTTTGCATCATTCTGATTGGAGAGGAAGACTTCAAAACCACACCCAATTATGTGAGCATTATAGTTCAATTAAGAGAAGCACTGCAAGCTATTAAACACACCAATGTCATCATAAATACTCACCGACGTTCATCTGCAAGAATTATTCAGACCTGAGTAATTGGAGAATCGAGACATTCAATCATTTATTACATCTTGACTTATTAACGCATGAATACGCATTTGTCATTGACAGTAACTTATATTTAAAATATGACGACAGTATGTTTTATAAACATTCCGGCAGAATCAATCATTTCGGAGTAAATACAATTTTTAAGGACATTTTGCATTTAATTACTGACATTAGAAGCCTTGACATACATGATGAAGAACAGAACAAAAATGATGATGCTGACACTGGCAATATTTTGAATGCAAATGATAAATGTAAGGATAACTCTGAGTTTTTTCTTTTATAATCATACATATCATGCATCAAAACATCGCTGGTGTCCTTAATAAAACAGACCTGTTAACATTACGCATCCAAGAACAGCTACAAAAACAGATTAGTATTGAAATAATATGCCTAACGGAACACTTTGTTATTTCGGGTCAAGAAAAATGAATAAATATGCCAAATTTTAAGCTAGCAGCATGTTACTCAAGAAAATAGCAGAGATGAGGAGGCTCGTGTATTATAATTTAGACTTATCTCGAATACAAGGAACAAAGGAACTGATATAAAGAGTTCATTTATCACAGGCGTTTTTGAAGGCTGTGCTATTGAGTTAGTCAAACATACATAAATTGTAATATGTATCTATAGACCATGTGTAATATTAGTCTATCTTGTGACACTTTAGACAGTGTATTAAAAAATTGTGCAATAAATCAAATGTAAAGGTAGTATCATGTGGAGACTTCAACGTAAATATCTTAAAACGAACTAGATGCACCTTGGACTTTGAATTTTTTCCCCTAAATTACAACCTTATCTTAAAAATAAAACAGCCAACAAGACCAAGAAGCCAAACTTGCTTGGATAATTTTGATACTGACTCAAATCTAAAATGTACTACTGAGGTAATGGATCACTCAGCTCAATTAATAAAAAATTCAAGTCAGTAGAACTTGTAAGTTAAGATATTGGCGCACTCTGAAACGAGACTTCGCAAAAGAAAATTTGTTTAAATTTAAAAATTATTTAAAGAATTTATCATTTTCAGACGTTTACAGCGAGAGTAACCCTAATGACTCTTATGATAAGTTTATGGAAGCATTTCAACTTCTTTACAATCAGTGTTTTCTAATTAAATGGATAAGAATTCAATCAGTATAAAAAATTTATTGGATTTCGAAAGGCATTAAACTCTGTAGTAAGAAACAAAGAAATTTACTTTGGAAATATAGATTGGAACCGTCAAGCAAAAATAAACAAACATTTAAGACATACTCCTCTCAAAGATTAAAAAAGATCATTAAACTTACTCAAAGGGCACAGAACAATAATATTATTAATAACGCTCACAATAAATCCAAGGAGCGTGGCAAATCATCAACAACAGTAAGCTGATTAAACCTATCCTAAAAATTATGAATCAAAATGTGACAGTAACGGATCCCAAAAGTATTGTAATGATAAGTTTAATGACTGCTTTGTTGACCAGGTAGAAAATGTAATGAGTGACACACCTGATGGAATTTCTGACATAATTAACAACTCAAATTCAATGTTTATGTCACCGATAGTACCAAATGATATATTAATAGCAATCAAATCACAAAAAAATACAAAATGTTATGGTTACAATGAGATTACTACCAGTGTTGTTAAATTTGTTAGTGAAGTGATTGCAAGGCCTCTAAGTCATATAGTAAATGTTAGTATTGAATCTGGTATATTTCATAATAGCCTAAAAACTATATCATGCAATGGATAGATTTTTAAATAAATGTAATATATTACGTGAAGAACAAATGGGTTTTAGAAAAAATAAAAATATTAATATGGCAATATATAATCTCCTATCAAATATAATGACAAACGTTGACAATAAAATTCCTGTATGTGCAATATTGATTGATAACCATGACGTACTTTTAAAGAAGCTTTACGCCTATGGTATAAGAGGAAATCTTCTAAATCTAATAAAATCATACGTACAAGGCCGACTGCAGTACACAGAAATAACGAGAATATGCCCTAAAACTAAACGTGAAATTAAATATATTCCGGATTTTAGAGAGGTAAAACATGGCGTACCACAAGGTAGCGTTCTGGGACCCCGTTATTTCTTTTATACATTAATGATTTGCCCCGTCAAATACATCATCCCATGATTTTGTTTGCGGATGATAGTACGGCAATCAAAAAATGTTCGGACTTAAAAAAATATGAAAGTGATATAAATAACACATTAACGTGCATTATTACTTGGCGCAATGTAAATAATTTAATTATAAATCTAAATAAAACGAAGGTAATGCATTTTTACCAACGGATCAGTCCCCCAAATTTTAAATGTCAATCATAATGGGGAAAAAGTTGACTCAACAAGCATAGTGAAATTCTTAGGGATCTTGATTGACAGTAATCTGACTTGGAAAACTCATTCTGAGGACGTATGTAAGAAATTGAGCAAATCAGCGTATGTACTGTACAATTAATCGCATAAACTTAGCAAAACTACTCTTCTCACAGCTTACCATGGCTTGGTGGCATCGATTTTAAGGTTCGGAGTAATATTCTGGGGCAACTGTAGCGAAAGAGGGGTGATATTCAAAGCCCTAAAAATATTGCATAAGATCAATGTCATGTTTAAAATCTCCAGATAGCTGTCAGCCTGTGTTTAGGTCCCTAAAAATACTAACCTTCCCCTCGCTGTACATATTGGAAGTGTCCATTTTTGTTAGGTCGAATTTAAATTTATTTCCGTCATTTGTCGACATTAGATCAAGGTCAGGCCCTTTAAGACTACAATACAAGTTCTTATTACATACGGAAAAATATCATACAGCACTATTAAGAAAAAATATAATGTCCATGGGGCCAATCATTTAAAATAAAATTAAAAAAATATCAAGATTAATGGCAAGAACCGACTTCCCAGGTTTCGTTGATACCAATAAAATAGCTGAACATTAAAATACTCGTAGCTTGAAATTTTTAACCAGACCGTCCCGCGGGTGAAATCTAGTTTGTCATACTTCAGACAAATAGATTTGGTACTACAACCGAGTAAATAGAACTCCGCGTATCTTGTGCAGTACAAAGTTTGAAGTATTGTTGTAAAAGCTTCCTCTAATGAAACATGTTCAGTTTCCATAGCTTGTTTTGTCGTGTTCAAGTTCTTTATTTTTCAATTATAACTATTGAGCCTTTGAAGCTAGACAGAGTACTCTAGAAACCGCGAGAAGATGACCATACAAAAGAAAAGTCATAAAAAGGACGTATATGATGTAATAATATCTAAATAAAAATATAAGAAATCTAAACCAGACCTGGAGGCCTAAAAAAGCCACTTTGGCAGAATCATAAAAGGATAACATGATGAATCATAATGGACAGTTAAGTTAATCGTATCAAAGGAACACGGGTGGGTTTTAGTCAGTAAGAGTCTGACACTCCCTTCCGCTCCACCCAGAGAGGGAGGGGTCATTCGATGATTTGCCATCCTGAAAAAAAAAATCCCATTGGTGAAGGATTTTTCAGTAATATTTTTTTTATCTGTGCTAAAATACCAATCAATCCAATCCAAATCCAATCCCAATCTCTTTGATTATACCTACGTAGTGCAGCCTAAAAAAGAAAAACACGGACTGTGTTCGCCATATTATGATTCATAATGCCATCCTTTTATGATTTTGCCAAATTGGCCTTTTTAGGCCCCCCGACTTACATTTGAGGAAAATATCGTTACAGAACCTGGGGCATATTTAATATAACTGACAATGCTACTAAGGCCTGATTTTTCCAACGCCAGATCATTTTGTCCGAGGAATAATTTTGATTTTTTTACTGTTCTTCCATACAAAGTCTGTCAGCCGTCAATTTTATTCTACGAATTTAATAAACTATTTATTATATTTTAATTAAATTATAATTTAATAAAATAAATTATCTGTCGATTGAATAATCAGCCATAAAACTATATAAAAAATCTTGTTAAATTATCAAATTATCAGATTGTCGTATATCCCCATTGATAACTGTCACCTGTCGGTTTTATTAAATAGGCTCCTTCACATACATGGTATGAAAATGCCGTCATGCACTGAGCAATAAAAAAAGGATATAATTAATGAGAAGAAATCTTTGCCCTGCGGTAGAAATATCAAAGCAAAATAGTTATTATTATAATTAGGTAAAACTAAACTATCACCCCTAAATCCATTGTCTCATCTCCAAAGAAAATATTTCAAAAAACATTTCACTTTATACACATGTCACATTCATTTTCGATTTGTTACCCAGACCCAATATCCTGGCGTCGATATTTATTTAACATATCATATCAGCATTAGCTTGATATATAGGCTTTGATCCTCGTTGGACTCAGGGCAGCCCTCTATGATTTATGCCTACATTAACGCATTGCAAAGGAATTGGTGACGTCATGTTTGTAGGAAATATTGTGTTTATTTTTTGAGGTGGTAGAATGTTAAGTAATGGGGGTTTTTAGTTAAATTGTTAATGCGGTTTTTAGTGACATCCAAATTTCGCAAGGGAAATCATCTTTTAGCCTCAGGTTATAGCAATACCTAAAAATTGTTGGAAGATGGTGGAACATAAATTTTAATTCAAATGTTTATCAAATTAACCACAAACTTAAATTGTCCGAATACCTATTTAAATCACAACTGTCATTATTTGACAGTTGTACGAAATGGCTGACAAACACGGCAAATTGACCGCTAACTAATAAACGTTGTATAACGTCTGTAAACTTTTACTTGACATTGGCACAAAGCCTGCTAGTGCCATAATTAATAAAAAAAAAAAAAACGTCTGTAATGTAAAGTTACACAACGCTTTGTCTTCTTTCAAAACTCAAATTACTGACGACTGAAAAAAAAACAATTTCCCTGAATGTACGTTCTAGTAAATAAGTCATATTGGGAAAGTCAACTGAATTCACAAAAAAATGTATCGAAAAATACCTATACATGGTGTTCTTATTTTCATACACAAATTCAACATTCTTCAATCAGTTCCTTTTTTTTATCTTGTGGAAATCCTCATGGATGTCCACAACCCTGGAGGGGTCTGTCAGACTCTTACTGACTAAAGCCACACGGTGTCATGCTGCTACCTTAAGCCTAGGTTCTGGAGTGCTTGCGCATTTCGTCACGCTCCCCCGGCCAGTGACATTTGTTTGGCGGTAAAAACTTCGCTTTGCTGGATTTAAATGAGTATTTAGGTATTACTAACTGCGCCCCGCGGTTTTACCTGCATACGTTTCGACCCCGTGGGAATATCGGGATAAAAAGTAGCCTATATGTTAATCCAGGGTGTCAACCTACCCACGTCATCTTAAAAAAAAAACGCCCAAACACGAAAGTAATATTCAAATTCTACCTACACAAGAAAACTATCAGCATAGTGTTGAGTACCTACATACAACGCATCGCGACGAATTTTCTAATCGTGTCCACACGGGACGGGAAAACATCATATTTCACCGGCCCGGGGGTGAGACGGGGCGAAAAAGGGGGTAGAGGGGGGGCAGGGTGACGGAGATGAGTTTTTTACGCATTATTGCTACACACGGAACCAAAATTGAACCCCTACGCAGCACTAATAAATTCTAATTTCGATTATTTGTGACACTTTATGTTGATGACTTTGTGTGATGAAAATTGAGTTTTCTGGACTGGGTTTGGGCAGTATTGTTGGTTGTGATGTTGTTACTTAAAGGGTGAAGGTCTTTGATGAACTTTTTGGTACCTAGTATTTTATTTGCAAGTCATACAGTTTTACCTTGATCTGTATTTAGGATTTGAAGGCTTGCATTTTTTTTCTTTAAGAGCTTGTTTTAATAGAATTTTAAAAGTAACAAACGCCTTTTTAAAACTCAATTGTAATGTTATTTTTAATTATAAATTTAATACTTCAAGCACATACATGTACAGAGGCGGACTTAATGCCATAGGCATTTTCTACCAGTCAACCTTTGGGTGATGCAGAGACAAACAGTGGTATGTGCAATCATGAAAATTGAGAAATAAATATTTTATTTGAATAAATATAAATATAATATATTACATATAAATATAATTACAAATTATACATACACCGAATCTATAAATACTATAAAACAAAGTCAGATTTTGATGTAGTTTTCACCATCATTTAGGGAATTTATTCCAGAAGGTTTATGTGTATAAATACATTAATATTATGCTGACCTACATATTATTATATAATAATTAAATCTCAAAATTTTTCAAGTCGTTATAACCTTGAGGAGGGTTGCTAGTCTCAACTAATATTACAACAAAGAGACATGATTTTATTTTTTGTATGTTTGTTTGTTACGCTTTCATTCTAAAACGGCTCAACAGATTTGGATGAAATTTGCTACATGGGTAGACCATGATCTGGATTAGGACATAGAATACTTTTTATTCTGATATTCCCACGAGATTGAGACTTATGCGGGTGAAACCGCAGAGTGTAGCTAGTATACTACAAAAAGAAAAAAAAGTGTAATTTTTTAATATTTTATTATCCATCATAATCAGCATGATGGAGAATAAAAACGCTTTTAAATACTTTAATCCACAATGCAAATAATGGTATCACAACGACCAAAATTATAATTGCCATCACGTCATAACTACATCCGAATCAAACTACCAACACACTCGACGAACTAGCTGCAACTATCCTGAAAACTTGTAGTGTGCTCACGGGAGGAAATGTTAACAAACAAATTGGAAATAGTCGGGGAGATAGCAACGTTCCTAATACCCAACTTCATTTCAGAGGCACGAGCTCCTGATCGAACGAAAACATTGTTGTGTGCCCTTATTGTTACTTTATACGTGCTGGAAATGACTTGGTGGACTGGAATTTTTTGTGGCTGTTAATGTGTTACTGAAAAGAGGTTTAATAATCAACAGACGATGGTTATAGGCTAGAATTATGATGTTGACAAATGGATATCAGAAGAGTATCTTAGGAACATAAAGGGCTAAGGAAGGAACACGGGTATGTTTTAGTCAGTAAGAGTCTGACACTCCCTTCCGCTCCACCCAGAGCGGGAAGGGTCATTTGATGATTTCCCATCCTGAAGAAAAAAAAAACGGTCTTAGCTTTTCGAGGTTCGAGGTCTTAGCTTTAGCAGCTTTAGTTAGCTTTGACATTCAGTCCTCCACAATGCCTCGTTTTGTATTTGAATTATGTAGATTCTGTCCATGTACTTATTCCATAGATATAAGAAAAAAATTCTATGACTTACTAGCAAAGTATTGGCAGCTACTGCTACTGCTAGTAACTCTTGGCCACATATACCTATGCCAAGTTATACTGTACCAACCGCATCCTCTTTTAATCTGTTTTGTAATTATTATATAATAAACTAGCTTCTGCCGGCGAGTTCGTCTGCTTGAAATTTCACCCTCTTAGGGGTAGAATTTCGAAAAACCCTTAGTGGATATCTACACATCACAAAGAACACACCCTCGAAATTTCATGTTTCTAGGACCAGCGGTTTAGGTTGTGCGTTGATTTATCAGTCAGTCAAGATTTTGAATTATAGATAAAAAAAAAAAACAATTTATTGCATAAACAAAAAACAAATTGCACTGCATACATTTAGTTGACATAACTCATTATTACTTTTACTTAGGAGTACAATCATTTTTAACTCTATCCCTTAAACTAGGTCCGGCCTGTATCTTAAGAGATATAGGGTTCAGGCATTACTGAAACCAGCGATGATGTGGTACCTAAAAACGTACCTACACAAATAAATAATAATTAAAAAAAACTAAAAGTATTAAGGTATGAATTGGTTGTGTATTTTTAGGTGGGAGTATGTGGTGTAGAGTGTGTTGTATTATATTATGATATAATTTGGAAGGGAGATGTTAAGTATCTTTGAGTTTAAGAGATGTATGTCAGTAGATTTTCTGTTGTGGTGTAAACCTTTTAACATAAAATACATATACCATAACGTAGTCCTTTTTTTTTCTGCTGTCATATAGTTCTACCATCTCCATTCCCCCTATATCTGTGTTCCGCACGATTTTCTAACATGCAGGCTGGAGGTATATTTTTATTAATAAAGAGCTTATACTGAACGCCTCTTCAGCGAAAGCTTTTAAGCGCTTCAGTGTTCAGCGAGAATTTCTAGCGTGTTTTTGATAAACAGATGCTGCTATGAACTTGTACTGGTAGAATTGTAGGGAAATTAATGGTAGTTTTAAATATTCAATGATGATTAACATATTTTTTGGAAGATAAATTATAGTTTTGCTTGTAGACTGAAAGCATAAAAGAATGTAATTAGTTTTATTATATTATGTCAATATAATTATTAATTGCCACAGTATCAGCAATTTTCCTTATTAAATCTCTCTCGTCTATAATAAGCTCTCAACCACTCTGGAAAGTCATCGAAGAGTCATGCAGTTGCTGTGTAGTGGAAATCTGCTAGATGACTTTTTTTTTCCTTTTTAGCAACTGAGCCGATGTCAACTATTCTGCCAGCATCATGTAGTGACTAGATGACATTATCATTATCATGTATATTGTTGGCATATTTAATATTTGACATATATTATTACTTAGTCTTTTAATGTTTTCATAGTTCAGTAATCAGATACGTTGGAAAATTTCACGAGAAATTGAGAATTTTTCATACCGTAAAGGCTCCTGCAAACAGGCGCGGCACGCGATAAAATCGCGCGTGACACAAAGGCACCGCAAGTCGCGCAACGAGCAGTGCCTTTTTGTCACGCACGATTCGTGTTGCACGTCGCGCCTGTTTGCAGGAGCCTTAACCCGAGAACACACGCACACAGACTGACAAAGAAAATGTTCCTAATATGAAAATTTCTTCACATTAAATTTCACAAAAAGTACCGGCAGTTTACGAAGAGTTTCAATCAATAGGCTACAGTACCTGGCGATAAATGTTGCACATCGACCTTTGGAAAGAGACCTTTGGATTGTTTGCCGGACCGGACTGTTTGTATTTCGTGCGACAGAGATAACTCTCTGTCGCACGAAATACAAACAGTCCGGTATTTATTAGGAGCTGTTAAAACAATTATGATTCGCTTTTTTTGATAGTTATTTTTTTCTTTTCTCTTTCCAAAGGTCGATGTGCAATATTTATCGCCGGGTACTGTAAGTTGATTGAAACTCTTCGTTAACTACTGGTACTTTTTCATCATAGTCTACTGTTGAACATAGACATCTCCCAGACCATAAAACCCTGCCCTCCGCCTTCCACATCCAGCCTTTCCCAGACACTTTTTAAGATCTTCGATCCAACTAGCAAAGGACGACCCATACTACGCTTACCGATACGCAGTCACCACTCCAGGACACGTCTGCTCCACCAGCCATCACAGAGTTTGCATATTTCCAATTAGAATAACGAAAACATGACACGACTTACCCGAGCCTCATCTTACGTCATGTATTTAACACGTCAGCGCAATTCGAATAATGACCGGGTAACGTGTGGCTCACTAATCATCGCTGGACCAACGCTAATTCCCCGGGTAACAAGCGCCGGCTAGTATGCAAAGCTGACGGACAAACATCTAGTTTGCTATTAGTCTCCTACGTTGAGCTACGAAACTTTGGATGAGGCATATACGGTAGATTATTTTTTTTTTAATATATTATTTATTGTACACCATAAAAATACTATATAACAATAAAAAAATACATCAAACACTACAAAATATACGATGGGCGGCCTTCTATGCACCTATTTCATGGGGAAGCGGGTATTGTTGTATTAGACCGCTTACACATTATGCCGTAGCTGCAGCTGCGGCATAATGGTGTAAACGGCCGTACGGATGAGCTAAGCCAGCAGTGGATTTCAAAATTGGAACGTAAGATCAATAGCAGTGGATTTCAAAATTGGAACGTAAGATCAATAGTATAATACAGCAGTCTACTGCATACAGACATAGGCCTCTCCAATTGCACGCCATTCAGCTCGATTCTTGGCATCTCTCATCCAGCTATTACCAGCAACCCTGTGAAGATCACCCCTTCACCTAGCCTGAGGCAGTCCTGCCTTACGTTTTCCGATTCACGGTCTCCACTCAAGAACACGTCTACCCCAACAGTCATTGGTTCTACGGCTAATATGGCCGGTATATTGCAATTTCAGTTTGCTTATTCTGTGAGCTATGTCGACAACGATCTCTGCCGGATCACCTCGTTTCGGTTCTCGTTTCCTAATATTTGATGCTCAAGTACAACAAACGGTTGCTTTTATTTGTCATAACAATTATTGCTAATGATACAGCCACACACACACAGGGATTCCACTTAACGTTATAATGAGACATCATAATTATTTATGCTTGAACTTTCCATTAAACTGGCACTTTTACTATTACAAGATTTTTTTGTACTACTAGAATCTTCTAAGCCTTCACTAAAACGTTTTCTTTATCACACTTTGACCTACAATTGAATACCCTATCTGGGATTTTTCCTGACAGGTGGGTAGGTAGTTTATTTTTTATTTTTCTATTTTATTCTATCCATTATCCAAGTTCTTTTATAGATATCTAGTAGGTACCTTCATAATAAGAGCTTTTCTTTAACAACTTTAAAGTTACATAATAAAATTGATTGCCTTCTCCACCAAATCCTACTGCATGTTCCACATCCAACGTAAGGGGGAGTGTCCACTGTCCACCGCGACGTTGATGTATCATGTCGGATCAACGGACGGGCAAGCGCGTCTGTCCTCCACCTAATCTCCATACATTATGGCCGTGGATATTGTTCAAATAAATGGTACTTGAGACTTAAGTTCTGACAGTAGCTGGTAGGGTTGCCCGTTTGTGTTGATTTTTCAAGTTTTTGTTTAGAGATTACGAGACTTTTTTTTTATTGGTGTACAAGGAACAACGTTTTGTTGTGACGGATGTTTAATAGGTAGTAGCTGATAATCCCTTGTGTTAGTATGATGTAAGAAATGATATGACAGATATTTATTAGTTCTCTCATGAATCAGTGACAATCTGGAGTATAGGTACTTATCTACATTTTATGTTTAGTTCTAAGTGTGATCTATTCTCAAAGCCTTGTTAAAGAGTCAAGCTTTAAAGCAAGACAGGCGTGACGCGACGGTGTGATGCGATTTTGGTAGAACAATTTCCAGGAAGTTTTCATAGAAATGGTTCTACTAGAGTCGCGTCGCGTTGTCGCGTCGCGCCTGTCTACGGGAGTCTTTCTTTTGGTGTTACCATGTTTGAAGAGATGCGGTTTGAGATTTTCACATGCGATTTAGGTCACCTCCAACTTAAGGACTCGCCTGAAAATACCTAATACAAGCAATTTTGTTTTTACAAAAAAAAAAAAACAAAATAAAGCTTGCAAGAAAATTAATGCACTAATAAATTTGACACTTAACCAATCTAAATCAAGCAACGTGCTTAATTTAACAACACTCAAAACCATCTTAAACGCAAAACACAGACTATTTTCAACAATTGAATTGTAAAAATGATTCAAATAGTAGTTGTAATACAAAAGTAACGAGCAGGCGGCGGCGCGGGCGCAACGTATGGAGATTAATTTGCGCTCGACGCCCCCACTGACCGCGCCACAGCCTCCCACGCCGATAGCATAATATGGATATGCCGGGCATTATTTTTCTTACGCAGGGACAATTATTTTTTGTAACGACATGCCTTTATGATCTGATTAGTCTTACCTACACGACAAATAAGAATTTTAATTAGTTTTTATCTTGACAACAAAAGTGCAACTTGGTTCTTGTTCAAAACCACGGGGTAATTTGCGTAACACACATACAATCGATCGCAATGCTTTTTATTTTGACAGTTCATTTCGTTATTTACGTTGTTGAGCGGAGGAATTTTTCAAACATAAGAAGGAATAGATTACCGTAAAAACCTTCGGATTGTGATTAAAGGAAAAGATTATTACGCAATTAGAATATGTAGGTTAGATATAACGCAGCCAACGTTAAATAAAAGGAACAGTCGTTAAATGTAGCCCAAGAAATTATACCATAATAATTTTCATAATATCTTCAGGTCCACACTATGACAACGTGGTTGGTTAACAAACGAACAGCCCCATCCCTCGCTACCCTTGTAGCAGTCTTGGTAGGTATATAAGGTAAGGAACGAGTAATTTACTGCGACCGATGCTTCTTGATACTTCGACAAGTATTATTTTTAAAAAAATCGTCTAGCACTAAGTCTTAAACAAACAACTCTCAATTTATGATATCTCACTACTAATATAGTCAAAATATTCAAGAAAATTACTGGTAGGCTATTTGAGGATAATCATTATCATATTATGTTCTCACTAGATACTGGGACTCATACCTCCTCTCCCTGAAAGGGAAAAGGTCGTGATCCATCACTTTCCATTGTTTCCTTTCCCTTAAATATCTTGTGTTTATATTGAAGTTATATAGGTAGGTATTTGTTTGATTAAAAAGACAAACCAAATTATTTTTTTTGTTGGTTTATTGAAACCAGAAACTTAAATTTGTATTTTTAAACCCATTTAGTTCCTTCCCTAAGACCAATTCTAGGTAGAGAATTTATGAGCTTATTACCAAACTATTTTCCGCCACTAGAAACATTGCTTCAAAAAAAAACCAATCCATAAAGTATCAAACCTCCTTGCTCCCACTAAAGTCTGAGTGTCGAAGATAAGGCAGGCTGGGCGAACTATTAACAACTACGTCTGCTGAATATGAACCCGGTGCCACAGCCAACAGCGGCCATTTAATGAATATTTGATCCCCATTGCACTGGTCGCATGCCTGGACACATTCGAATCAATTGTACAATGTTCCATTCAACAAACGGACGGAATAATAAAGATGGCGGCGGAAAATTTGAATGAATTCGAGCGTTTTGTTTGGAAAATTACAATTTTTGTGTTGCAAAAATTGTTTTTATGTTGTAGTCAAATAGTGTGTTTGATTGTCATTACTTTGAAAATTACAAATTCTGAAGTTTGTAGCAGGTAGGTATTAGTCGGTTTTTTTTTCCAAAACAAAAATAAACGACAAATTAAAGACGTCCGAATTCTTACTATTCTTATTGGAAGAAGTTGTGGCCAAGTGGTATCGGCCCCGACTTACGAGTTTGTAGGTCGTGAGTTCGAACCCAGGCAGGTACTTTACTATGTGTATTTCATCACCACTGTTCTCAAAACGGTGAAGGAAAACATCGTGAGGAAACCGGCATGTCCTAGAACCAAACATTCGAAGACATGTGACATCCACCAATCCTCACTGGGCTCGCGTGATGGATTACGGCCCACTCCCTCTCACCGACAGGAGGCCTGTGTCCCAGCAGTGGGAACATTATGGGCTGATTATGTTATGTAGAGACGCCAGCACATCAAGCTACCCGAAACTGTCAAATTTTCCCAATCAACTTTGAACGTTATGCTTTAGTGATAAAGTTGAAAATCTATTAAAGAAATTTGACAGATTATAGTAACTTGATGTGCTGGCGTCTGTACCTATGTATGGAGTTCGTAAGCACTTAGTTATGATTTTTCCACAATGCAAAAATTTATAACGTTCTCCAATTTTTAAAAAGAGAAGGGAATATCATACTTCACAGTCACACTAATATTATAAAGGCGAAAGTTTGTGAGGCTCTCACAGAGGAGGCCTGTGAAGCAGTGGAAACTTTATAAGCTGATTAAAAGTTATTACTTTGAAAATTCATTAGGGCTTCGTGTCTAAATATTAACATAATAACAGCCGCACAGGTCGATCGATCAGGTTAAGCTACGCTTGCCGCGGTTGGTCTGTGGATGGGTGACCATCTTTACATACGGATACCTTCCGTGCCTCGGAAAGCACGTTAAGCCGTTGGACCCGGCTGTCATTCGTGGATCTTTGACAGTCGTTACGAGTAGTCAGAAGCCCGAAAGTCTGAAAACCAGTCTTACCAAGGGGTAGGGGAGAGGTGTGTCAATAGTAACAAAAAAAATCAATCCTTAATAATATTTTAATTAACAATCACAGCGCAATAATTTTTGGTCACAATATAGTTGAGTTATCTAATTATAAAATCAAATATAGTAAACAACAAAAACGTTGATTAAATACTAGGAAATGGCACTTAATGAGATCAACTAATAGTGTTACAATTGCTGCACTAAGAGGGTCAATAGTAACAGCAATGAGAGTCAATTGTAACATATAGAAATGGTCAACAATAAAAAAAATATTTCACAAAATTTTGACAGCACTTCACTCTAAACATCAAAAAATAACTTAAAACACTTAAAAAAATATAAAAAAATTTAAGTCATTCTGACAAACAGTTTAAACACACAAAAAAGAGATCATTTTTGCACAGCTGGAGTGTGCGCATTTATGTCAGTCTCTGCATTCCACCCAATCTTCTCTACTGGTTTTATAATGTTCAAAACAAACTATGTCTACAATAATTATCATCTTCGTCTGCACCATCTGTGTCTTCATTAATATCTTCTTCTGCCTCAGTATTTGCAGTTCTTGCAGTATTTTTAGTCAAATTTTTCCTTGCTTGCTTAGATTCTAAATTTCTTAATTTTGGTATCTTTTTGTCATTTATCTTTCTTTGCTTTGCCTCCAACTCTTCCTACTCTGGCGTATCAGTGTATATCGCACTTTTCCCTTTAGATCTCCCAGTCTTAGATTTGACTCGAGGTGGTGCTTTTGGAAGCGGGATCAAATCTACTAGTGAAGACCTATCTGGCGATGTATGATTAGAGAGGTCTGGTGTTAGTTGAGTTTTAGTGTCTGAGGCAAAATCTGATATGATGTCGAAGGTGCTGGCGCAATTGTAACGGATTAACAATGTATCCCCTACATTGTTAATCCGTTACAATTGCGCCTCCTTGTTTTGTTACTTTTGCACCACTACCGCCATTTTGCATTGAAGACTTATTTAACAAAAATCTATGGTAAATTTAAACAAATCTCATACCTGCACTTCTAGATTGGATGGTAGATTATCCTAAAATAACCACTGAACTATTGTAAAACTGTTTTATTTAATTAAGATAACAAAAACTGTGAAGAACAATAATTTTACACAACTTGCTATAATACAAACTATCTTCAACTGACAGCACACGCGCGAACTGTTTTACCTATAAGTTCGGGCGGTAATAAAACAGCACCAAATAAAGCTTCGATTGCCACGTAAAGCTACCGCTACTGAACAATAGATTTCGTTGAAACAACATTGGTACAATTGCCTCCCTGTAACAATTGACACACCTCTCCCCTACCGTATTATACAGTAACTGGGTTGTGGAGGTCAGATAGGCAGTCGCTCCATGTAAAATACTGGTATTCAGCTGCATCCGGTTAGACTGGAAGCCGATCCCAACATAGTTGGGAAAAGGGTAGATGATGGTGATGACTTTGAAAATTCCGTAATCCTAAAGTTTGTAGTAGTAGGTATTGGTCGGTATATTTTTCTTCAAAAACGTCAAATTAGATTTATTTATTTATTTCGTTAGGGAAAACAAACAATTGTACATTATATATTACATCTAAGATTACATTAGTAGTGGGTAAATGTACAATCCACAACACCAATCCACAATAGATACCTACGTCTACCTACCCAAATTCTTACTATTCTTAATAGGTTACCTTTGAATGGGCGTTTTTTTTAGGTTCTTAGAAATAACTAGGTACCTACAATAAGTAGATACCTACTAAGAAGAAAAAAACTTTTATTGAAGTAAAGCTGTTTGAATTCTATCTAATAATAGAGTAGGTCTTCATTATTTAGGATAATAGGAATACATCTACTATTTAAGTATTCATAACATATTTTTTTCCGTTTCAGTCAGCCCTATCTAAATATTAACACTACACCAGAAACATCCCAATCCGCGTGTTACCGCTATATCGTAATCCTTAAATGATTCGTGGAATCGAGATAGGTATTTGAGTTTTCTCATTGCTATACATTTTACGAGTAACCGAATGATATTTATTATAACAAACATCATTCATACTTTACCTGGAAAAAGATAATAAAACATCAACTCTACATTCCAAACTAGAATGTACCTAAATATCATTATAAACATTCCGTATCAATAATAATACCAATAATATAATATTATTATCATTATATTTTATTATTGTACACATCAAAGATACCTCTTTTCGACTGTCGAAAAGAGGTATCTTTCGACATTAAAATAAATTTTATTAAACAGGTAAGCAAAGAATTCGTTGCATTTACTATGTGACGTACTTTATGCCCCTTCCTCCTTGCGACAATACTAAACTTGCCTGCATACGTCTCCAATCTCTCCACAGACACAACACAGAAAGAAAAAAAGCATAAAAGAGCAGATCGCAAATGAGAAAACCTCTCGAGACGAAAACGAGTCGCTGAAACTTTCAGACGTCGATACCAACCGCAACATAATTAGCTGTTTAACGTTCCATTCATAAAAAATATATACTTAAAGTAAATTAACAAAAAATTCAAACTCATTAAATTGTTTAAATAAATTTACAAAAAAAAAATGCAAAAAAAAGAAACTTTCATTATTAAGCAAAATACTCGTAGGTACGTTCAAAGACTAACCTATTTGAAGCGAATTACGCGCCTAATCCAATATTTGTTCAAGAAGAAAGCAAGGGAAAAAAAATTCGCCCCAATTAGCGTGCGACCCGGTTCTAAGAGAAAAACGAAATTGCTACGTAAAAAGTCGTAACTCAATTACTGCGATGAACCGCCGTCGCAATAAGGCGTTCGTTAGCAAGGTTGAGACTAAAGTCGGAGCATGCGCCGTGACCCGAGGTCGATAATGAGGGAGACCTCTCGCTCTGGAGCCTCAACATCACACATCCTCACAATTTAACGTTTACGTATTTACATACTCCCCCACATATGCATATTCACCCTATAACTAGGGTTGTCCGGTGGGAATTTGAATTTTGGCGGTTGGTTCAGCTCGTCGATTTTGTCAGAATCTCATCGTGAGAAGTTAGGTGAAGTGAGCTGTCATTCCATCTGATGCTAGGGAGTGACACTAATGACAGCTCACTATAAGCTCACTTCACCCAAGTTATAACGGTGAGATTTTTACAGAATAGCACTTCATGACTTTGTGGTACAGTCGAGCTCAGACCACTTTTTGAACTCCTACGCATCATAAAAAAAACAGTTTTTCTCGGAAAAACTAAGGATGCTGCCAACTGTCTGAATGATAACTAATCTAAAATAGTACCCAAATAAAAACTTTTCCTGATTACATCTGTAAATTCACCTTTGTGCGACTCCGTGCGATTTTTAACAGACGAACAGTTTTTTTCGATGCTTCGAGTGTATGAACTTGTTTTACAATGCTTTGGATTACAAATTATGTTACGTTAAGTCCAAGCGACTGGTTGACACTTCCCATGACCCAAGGGCTGGCTTTTATCTTGGCTAGAGGATAAGTATTGCCATACAACGTGGTAATGCCGCCAGTCTCTTGGGTACATTACCATTCGACAGCGATGCGGAGGAATATTTCGACGCCATATTTAACTTTGTTGATAGTTTTAGTTAGGTTAGGATATTATATCCGTGAAATATTTATCATTGAGTAGTTCCGTGGCTATCTGTAGTCTTCATCATCAGCTCCACTTTACCAAATGAGAGAAATGAGATTTTTCGAGAGCAAATGCTCAAGTTACTTTAAAAAATACCCAATTCGCTATAGCTTTGCCGATAAAATTTGAGGGTTTTCCTCGATTTCCATGGGATCCTCTCATCAGATTCCAACTTGATGACAATGGGGCCACCTCGAGAGTATACCCTTATAAAGAAAAAATAAATAAAATAGGTCCATAATTGACGGAGAAATCAGTGAACATACATAAAAAATTTAAAAAAAAAAACATACATAAAGTCGAACCTCTTCCTTTTGTAAGTCGGTTAAAAATACCTAAGACGATATCCTCCGCTTGCTAACCCTATTCCTATCACTATGACGTATATGCACCGTACGGCACACATACGCAATCCTACACATTCGCACACATGTACCAAGATCTTGGAATTTGTTTAACTCAAGTAATGGCGTCTTACATTGACATTAGTTTGTCGAAAGATATTTATGTGAGTTGAATGTTTAGTTGAATAAGGGGTTAAGTTTATGGGCCCCCATTGTTGTAACTTTTCTAGTTTTTTCGTTGCTTATCTACGTATTTTATGAGATAAATCGTGTGATGTATTGAATCTCCAGGATTGATAGCGTACCGCATAAAGGCATTGTCATAAATACATTTTATATTTGGGAAAGTATTTTTTTTGTTACCTTCGTAGTTATTTTCCTGTTAGGAGAGTTCAAATACTTTTACATCAAAGTCAATAATGTAATAATTGAGTTTTCTAAACTTTTTGGTTCACATAAATTTATTATTTTGTAAGTATACCATACCTAAGTCATTTTCAGTTGTCATCTAAAAGTCATGGGGAAATGTCGCTTATAAGCGCGATATATTCCAGATTTTTCCAAAATATAATCTGCCTCTGTTATTGTTGTCCCAACTCTAACCATATTTTTTTTAAACATTACCCTCGTTATAAATACACTGTCTGACAGGATCTTTACTGTTACAAACAAGTCATTTACCAATCTCATAAAGAAAACTTAGAAGTAATCATCCAATTAATTTTACCAATAATAAAACAAATTTATTACCAAAACAAGTCGCGCTATCCACTCAAATCAGAGACATATAAACATAACATCTAAAATTGGTAAGTTCTGTAGGAGCCATAACTCTCGTCTCACGTCGCAATATAATTAAAATCACGACTGTCCCGTGGTCCTCCGTGGAAGAAAGTGCCCCCCAACCCACCCCCCTACACCCCAAGAAAAGGGGGAGGGAGCCGGGGCGATTCACATTAATATTCCCCACTTTTATCTCTATATGCAAACTGGCAGCTAAAAGTTGGTCCGTTCATTGTGACCGGTTGATTCTTCCTAGTTGAATGATTGTGCTGTTCCAATGTTCGCGGGATGAGAAAGTTTTTGTTCAGCTATAGCTCTGCAGAATTCTTTTGTAGGTTTGATTTTCTTGTTTCATTATGAGCTCTGTAAAAGTTCTAGGTTTTGATTGCGGGGTTGTTTTTAATATTAAAGCGCTTGCCGGCGGAGTTGCTGGACAAAATTTTCTAGATAATTTTCGAATACCTACGTACTTTCTAGTGGTATATTCTTAAATAAAAAGGCACTTAAACATATTTAATCGTCCATCTACAAAAACACAAAAACGTAATCTCGGAAAAAAATCGTAAACGCAGAATTTTAAATTACCGCTGTAAATGACTGTACCACCATCAATTAAAGAAAACGCCGGCGCAAGGGACCGTAAAAAGTAATTCGGTCGAATCTAAGAACATAACGCCCATTTCGCAACTCTGATTGCTCTCAACAAATGAGAACGTTTCACAATCGTGGAAAATTTTAATTAAATTACTAACAGAAATTCCTTTTGACGACAGAATAATGCCGCTAAATACAAAATCCCATTGGTCATCTTGGCAAAAGGAAGAACGGATCGTTCTAATTACAAATAATCAAGCTTTCCGATTGGCGGGTGCGATCCCCTCTTGTGTTTGTTCTCGGCTGTGGGCGTGGCATTTCTCGCTCGCTCTTTTAATTAGTGTAAGGAGTAAATTGCTTGCGAGAGAGAGCACTGCCACAAGTTTTGTTCGGGCGCCATCTCTTATTGGATGCTGTAACTAGTGGGGGGTAGGGAGAAAGGGGGAATAGTGTTACGTAGTTAATATAAGGAAAACACGTACGGCAAGCTTTGTAAGGGAAATGGCTCGGTTGACATTTTCAGAGTTGATAGTTGCACGCTTCTGAGTTAAATCGTTTGTTGGTATGTGACATGAGAATAACGATATAAAAACACGGGGATGGAAGATAAATGGGTGGATGTATCAGTTTTTTCCGGTACCTGAAAAACATCGTTTTTATCCAAATGAATGTGTCAGAAGATTCACATGTGTAGTGTATACAATCAAGGCATTAAGTTATGAGTAAGTATAAGTGTGACATCTCCCAACCCGCACTGGGCCCGCGTGGTGGATTATGGCCCACTCCCTCTTACAGAGAGGATGCCTGTTTCCCAGCGGTGGGAACATTATAGGCTGATTATGAAAGCTATGAGTATACCAAAACATTTAATTTTCATTTTCCCATAAAATATTTGTCAAAGGTGGTTGACAGTGTGTAGAGGCCCTATAAAATCAAAGAATTAGGCTATATACCACACCAAAACATTTACCCTATAAGATTCCCCATTAAAAATATTTGCATACAATTTCCCAGGCCACTTTAATGAGTCATCAGAATATCTCCGTTCCACAATATTCATCAATAAGGAAATGAAGAAAATCTGCATCATTGTTGAAACAATAAGAAACAACTGAGTCTCGAACCACCTTCGGTGTATCATCGACGCCCGTTCGCTTTTTTATTGCAGCTACCTCACCCCCCACTCCCCCCCTACCCCACGACGCAGCATTTCCAAGCCATTTAATATTAATGTGCATTTTCGTGGAGAGGAGAGATTCGTATAAAGCCCCAGTCTGCGATACACTACTATGGGGAAGTCGGGCTAGAATGGACAATACGTTTAAATTTTAATTATGCAAGCACTTGGAAGAAACAATTTTCCTTTTATGGCTGAAATAAGAATTAGCTGGCAAGTTTATTTTATGATGTTTTTAGTTTTTTGTTTAAATTATTCATCTGCTTTGGAAGTGAATTGCTTTTGGATGCAGATTAAGCCTGAATTATAAAGGCTGTAATGCTACAAAGCGTTTTTGTTGCTGGGTTATTATGAAACACGTAATGTAAAAGTCAGTTACAATCTTAATTTATATTACTTTTCAATAGACGAATGACATTCCTTAACATTTAATTCATTCCTTTTCCAAAGAAGAGTATACCCAAAAGCCATCGCCCACACAAAACTCGAAACAACAATAACACAAAAATAAACAATAAATCAAAGTGGCTATTTCACACCGCTCTCCCCGCTATGCAGAGTTGCAGAGCTCCTAGCCAGCCTTACACTGGATTTATTACTCGTAGTTAAAAGTAGTTCGTAAGGCCAACAGTAGTTCCAAACAGCCATT
This sequence comes from Luperina nickerlii, assembly GCA_963855955.1. Lineage (NCBI taxonomy): Eukaryota > Metazoa > Arthropoda > Insecta > Lepidoptera > Noctuidae > Luperina > Luperina nickerlii. Next base: position 12,889,174 of record OY979675.1, read on the forward strand.
TCCAATAGATAAAGCTTCGAGACAGATTCCAAATACATTAGGCGGTGACGCAAGAAGGGGTGAGACTATTAAAAATTCCACAGAAACGACGTACGAGTACCGTCGTGTATTTTCGGTCGAAACTCTTGCGTCGAGTGCATGACACGTTTATTAGAAAATTTCCTCTCTCCTGACATGATTTTGTGAAGGTTTTATATAAGTAGGTATCAGCATAAAGCTGGCGAGTTAGTAAAACAAAGGTGTTGTGTAAGCGGAATTTTGAGGAGACTACTTACGTTGCTGAGTTTTTAATGTCAGTAGTCTACGGAAGTATAATCAGCTTCTAATGTCACACTGCTTGAACACAAGACTCCACTCTGTAGGAGGGGGTGAGCCGTAATCCACCACGCGGGCCCAGTGCGGGTTGGTAGAAGTCACGTTATTACCTTCGTATTTTTGGTTCTTGGACATGCCGGTTTCCTCACGATGTTTTCCTTCACCATTTTGAGAGCAATGGTGATGAAATAATTTACACAAACTAAACCGCCTGTCAGGGTTCGCACCTACTGTGTTCCAGTGGAAACGGCCGCTACTGATCCTTGTAGTCAATGGAAGCAGCTTCTTTAAATCAGTGATACAAGACGGTAGAATGTTAGTAAAACTTTTCGAAACGTCAAAACTTGCTGTCCATTGAAATCTATCTAAAGGGAGTCTGGTAAGATAATGAATTACCTATACATGTCGAATAAGTCAAAATGTATAAAAACCATTTGCCCATAAAAGAGATTACTAATTTCTGAACGAAAATAAAACGATTTAATGTTTTCCTCGTCGACGAGGAAAAACGATTTTAGGAAAACTTAATTGATTAAAACATAAAATTAACTAGATATTACTGATTTTCGTCAGGTCTATGCTTATAATTTAGTTATCTTACAGTTTCTAGTACTTTCAAGAAATCTATTTCTTCCATTAAAACTAAATAACTGACGATGTATACCTACATTGGTATACATCGTCAGTTATTTAGTTGATGTTTAGTTTATGATATTGATCGTATTTTAGTCCCAATTTTCCACCTTAGGAATAATTAAAATTTTGGTCCAACGCTTAATTTTCTTCGTACAAAAAGCAAAAAAATTAAACGATCCACGCAATATTCATTTCTAACTACCCGACTTCCGTCCTTATATACCTACTAAAGTACTTATCTATGGGGTAGAGGGGTGACAATGGTCTCGAAGGCGAATCGTAATTCCTATTTTACAAATGGTCCACGATTTATACGACACCTTCGTGATTATTCGCAGTACCACAATAAATTACCTGAGTTTGGTCCAAAGAGGATTTTACTTTTGGATTTATAACCGCCATTTTGTAATTCGGTGTCCTGATGAGGGCTGGTACAGATGGTTCTTGTAATATTAATTAGATATAAATTATGAGAAGATTCTGTCTTTGTGATTAGAATTTGGGAATGGGAAATTATAGAATTGGATTTTAGATTTATGAAACAGATGAGGCTTTTAACGTACAGACCTGTCTTTTATATTTCTATGGTACAGAGTAAAAATACTTACTAAATCAGCCACTGCTAGGCCACAGGCCTACTTTCTTTGAGAAGTAGTGGGCTGTAATCCACCAGACGGATCCAGTGCGGGTTGATGTATGTCACAATATGTCTTCGAATTTTTGGTTCTAGGATATACCGGTTTCCTCACGACGTTTTCCTTCGCCTTTTTTGAGAGCAGTTGTGATGAAATAATTTACACAAAATAAAACGTCTGTCTGGGTTCGAATCTACGACCTACAACTCGCAAGTCGCGGTTATTGCCACTGGGCCACCTGCTCTCTCAATGTTTGCAAACCCTTTTTTCCTCACTTAACTTTCATTCCACGTAAAAAACCTATAAGTGTAATTAGCACAACCTTCTTTCATATATCTATGAGAACAACAGACCAACTCTTCTCTGCTTACCTACTACCTATTTCGACTGCCTCGTTGGTCTGGTTGACGCAAGCGGTATCGCTGAGCAAGAGGTCCCGTGTTCATTTCCCAGATCGGACAAAATGCTATTAGGTTATTACATTAGGAATTTCTCAGCAGCAGCCCGAAGTCTAGATGTGTACCCGGCTGATGGCAATAGAAGGTAACCGTCATAGCCCGAAGAATTGCCAAACTTAAGTGGCAGTGGGCAGGGCACATTGCTCGCAGAAGAGATGGCCGTTGGGGCCGAAAGATTCTGGAGTGGCGACCGCGTACCGGAAGACGTAGCGTTGGAAGGCGTCCCACAAGGTAGTCCGACGACTTTATGAAGGCTGCAGGAACCCGTTGGATGCAAGGAGCACAGAGCCGGTTGAAGTGGAGGTGCTTGGGGGAGGCCTATGTCCAGCAGTGGACGTCTTTCGGCTGAAATGATGATGTCAATAGGGTCGCCCCCTATAACACGGGTCTGTACGGACGCCAGCACATCAACCTACCACAATCTGTCAGATTTCTTTAATAGATTTTCAACTTTATCGCTAAAGTATAAGGTTCAAAGTTGATTGGGAAAATCTGACAGATTGTGGTAGGTTGATGTGCTGGCGTCTGTACATAACTGACAAAATGTACTACTATATGTAGTAGGTATAGCTCTGCCTCACTCTTTTGGGAGTATAGGCGTGATGCATAGGCGCCGGCAAGTTTATATTCAGGGGGTGCATCTTTAACTCAACGAAGCAGGCTCGATTATTTTTGAATTTCACCAATGATGTTGTGGATATGTTAGGTTAATGTTTGTCAATAAATTACAAGGACTCACTTTGTCCACTTACAATTTTAGAAAATAGGAGATCGGTATTTAATCGAAATTTTTAAGATTTCGCGTCAAATGGGTTGCGTTCTCTATTACTCTATTAGGCGTATTCGGATATTTTTGGTTCTGAATGTCACCTAAATTTTATTTTGAAGCCAGGGAGGTCCAAGTGCACTCTCTTGCACCACGCCCATAGCGTGATGTTATGTTATGTACCTATTTATATGGAAGCAAAAATTCAAGAACAGATTGCAAAAGAATTCAAAGAATCTATCGACAAAATGTCCCCCTTGCAATAATTCAACAAAGATATTCCGATCAAACTAATTCTCGTTTCTAAGCATCGAGCATGCTTAAGACAATATTTATCGATACCTTAAGCTCTCAATATTTAATATGTTAATTAATTATTTGACTAGTGACAAATATGTCAGCAATGGCTGCCGTACGAACCATGTGGTCAAGTCGAAAAGCTATTTTATAGCTTCCTGTCAACAATGAATAAATTTACCTTTTTTTTTGGAATTTTGATAAAGTTAATTCTCATACTTAGTTGCTTACTTTCTTTTTCTGTTTTACCGTATGTCAGCTGTTTTGTAAATCGACGTTGCCTTTTCTGCGGCAGCAATTGGTGGAGGCGTCTACTGTATTTGATGACTATCAGTACTAAACAACAGTTTATTTTTATTTTAATAAACTGTTATCACTTAAGTGTTGGCATTTAAGCATGTTAATGATTAAATTAGCAACTTGTTTTTTAATTAACTTTATTCATGAACAGTGGATATTGTAGAAATAGTACAGTCACGAGCGTGCTTTATTCAAAGAAGATTTTCTCCTTTAGTTTTGTATGAAATTTTATATTATTATGAACAAAGTATTTTCGAACCCATAGGTTTTTGGAAAGTGTCGTGTTTCAACGTTGCATTCGTTATTTCATGAAAAAATCGCAATTGAAAGTTGCCAAGTGTTGACATATTAGTGCTCGTGACTGTACATAGGTCATGGCATAGCCCATAAATAGGACAAAACATATAACATAGTAGGTCGAGTGTTTTCTGCGACCAGCTACGAACGACGAACTACGAATGGAATTGGTGCTAGATGCCGATCTTCATAAGAGCATTTGTGTGTTTCAATGCGGACATTTGACATATCACCTGTTTCTTTTCCATATCCCGAACAGTTTCGTCTCGTGAGAAAAACACAAAAAAATTCCAAAGGAAATGAACCTTCACCACTTATTTTTTTTTTAAACTAAATAAATGTCTTTGGAGCATCTTTATAAATAGTTTGACAACGCTGCAGGGCCATTTAACAACACTATAGAAACAAAATCTGTTCTGGAACATCAAGGAATGGACTCAGAGCGCAAGTGCCACTGAACAACTTGGTGACGAGGACAGTTTAAGAACTATGTCGTTGGAGCATCTTTTAAGAAAGTGAAACAAAGCTACAGACAGCAGCAATAACAACAACAAAGAATTGCTGGCTGCTAACAATAATATTAAGACAGTAAATCAGTTATGAACTAATGAGGCAGTTGTATGAATCAATGGAAATTATGGACTAATTAAATATAGGTACATAGAGTAACGGGTAATTATGTTTTCACTTAGAAATATGAAGTAAATACTTTATTACAGAGTAATTGAAAGGCTATAAATACTCCAAAATTATCCCACCAAATTATGCAAAAGACACTACCAAAATTCGTCTCGATACCAAAAAAATGCACATCGTACAAGGAGCGCCCGTCACGGCAGACTACACTCATAATTTATAGACCGAAGTGTTAATTACAGTAATGAATAGCTTACATTACGGGACTATCGTGCTTATCGCTACATCTATTTGTTTATGTTAAACGCTTATGTTAATTTGAGGAAGTTTGCTCCAATGAGTACGGGAAAGTCAATTGGGCGGCCTTTGATACAACTGTTTTGTGATTAAAATATTGATGGGGATCTGTTTTCTGTTATAGTTTATTTTGTTGATTATGATATTTAAGGTAAATGGCTTGAAAGTTATAGTATCAAAGCAGTAATAACAGGGGGCTAGCGTATTGCCGTCAAATGGGCACAAATCCAGACTACGTGTTGCTACTGGAAAGTCCTGACAGAAAAATGAAATATCACTTAGCTCGACCTAGGAATTGAACCTTGGACCTCACGCCCAACAGTCACTCTCTCGCGACCACTAGATCAACGTACAAGGCTCTAAATAGCTTGATGTTAATTTTTTTTCGCATTAATGAGTTACTCTTTTGTTGTTACAGGTGTTCAGGCGCAATGGAACCAAACCACTTTACATCGGTGAGCCGTCGAGAGTTTTTGTTATAGTGTAATAAATGTTTCGACTGCTGAGACTCAGGCTTCCTCCTCTGTAAGAGGAAGTGGGCCTCAATCCACCAACTCTGTCCATAGTGGTGCGGGTTGGTTTATTATAACGGTAGAAGCCAAAACAGTAAGGGCGACTATAACAAATTATGATGAAACTGAACGCGAGTCGACCGCGTTCAACAGCTGTCAGTGTCAATATTCCAGAACAAAGATGACACTAACAGTGCAGCTTCTTATTTTTTTCCAGGTTTGGAAATCATCAAATGACCCCTCCCGCTCTGAGTGGAGCGGAAGGGTGTGTCAGACTCTTACTGACTAAAACCCACCCGTGTTCCTTCCTTAGCCCTTTATGTTCCGGGCCAGCGGTAACCCTTTCGGACAATCCCGCTGACCCGGCAGGCTCGGCCCTGACGGGCCCCTTCACTTGATGCTGACATCTCTTTAAGGCGCGCGTGGAACACGTACGCGCCGTCCGGCACGGCACGGCAGTTTAGATATGTGCTGATTGCGCTAGTTTCATTGGCGAAATTAGCCCTAAGTCTAAACTACAGTAGGTACCCGGCGATAAATATTGCACATCGACCTATTCGATCCTATCGATTTTATACAAAGAATAAAAATAATTATCAAAAGAAGCAAATCATAACAGCTCTTAATAGATACCGGACTGTTTGTATTTCGTGCGACAGAGATAACGCTCTACGAAGCCGAAATTAGCCGATTGTCTCTTTCCAAAGGTCGATGTGCAATATTTATCGCCGGGTACTGTACTTATTTCTATGGCTTCTATTTGGTACAGCTAATCTCGAAGTCAAATCTATTGAATTGTATATAACATCAGGGTTCATCTCACTTTTATCTTGAAATGTACAGATTCCTGAAAAAAACTGACAGGAATATAACCAATGAATTATAAGTGAACTCATGATTAGATACGATATCACAATATGCGCACACATTGAAAAATCCATACTAATATTATAAATGCGAAAGTGTGTCTGTCTGTCTGTTACCTCTTCAAGCTTAAACCGCTGAACCGATTTAGATGAAATTTGGTACAGAGATAGTTTTAGTCCCGTGAAAGGACATAGGATAGTTTTTATCCCGATATTCTTAAGGGATCGAAACTAATGCGGGTAAAACCGCAGGGCACTGCTAGTAAAACACATAAGTTTAATGATACCATTCAATTAAAGCAATAAAACAGTAAAAAAGCAATGTAAATTAATCATGCTTTTAACAACAGTGATGAAACTTATCTATTCCGATGTTTATCTATCTGAGTTATAGTTAACTAAACGGTAATTACACGCCAATTAACTGCCTATTTTTTATGTTAATTAAATGCACCCTCACGTTACATTAACTATCATTTTAAACCTTCTTGTTAATGATTAAGAACCGTTTAAAGTTAATGAATAATTATCACTTTAAAGTCTTAAATAACGTAACATAAAAAATAGCATGATAAAAAGTAAAATATTTTAAAAAGCTACTTTAGAATAACGTCGTTGCGCGTGCAAAAGTCGCTATGTGTTTTTAGTAAACTTATTTGAGCTATATGAATTATAACATTTAGCGTGTTATACGGAACTTTCGATGTATGAATATCACATAGCTACATTTCTTAAGTCTTTAAATTTTGCACTTATCACATAGCTGTTTATACAGTATGTGTGTATTGAAATAACGATTAAAACTGCATAAAGAACCGAAAATAACTAAATAACATATAGCGACTTTTGCACGCGCAACGTCGATAAACCTTGTAATGTTATTTTGTCGGATATATCATTAATTTTATACTAATATCTCATTTAATTTTCAAAGCAATCACGTTAATGATTAATGAGATAAATTGGAATAAGGTTAAAGCTTAGATGTTTTATTTCATTTAACACTTTCACTGTTTCTTACAAAATATTAGTTTATTCATATTTTATCCCATATTTTTTAGTCTCATTATAAAACACGATACATTACTTCATATTTATTACAGTTAGCTCAGGCCTCTTAAAATACAAAAAATCTCGTTTGTTAAGCATTTTTTACTTTATTCAATGAAGTAAAAGTTATTTTGTAAAGGTACAGTCAGGGCCTTTTGTTAGTCTCAAAAATAAAAGTCAGATATTTTATTAAAACGATTTGTCATTTACTCGGCAGTGCCTAACAGACCCGATATTGATGAAACTGCACAGTTTTTTATTACAAGCGAAGGATTAATAGTAGACAGGAAGACTCGGCTCGCATAAATATCTCATTAGTCAAAGATTTATTACTTAAGCAGTCACGATACTGTAAAAAAAGTTTGGAAGAAAACGGTTTTGATAATTACTTGTCAACATGCGATTGTCTATTTGGAGCTCAATGTTGGTTAATTTGCCTTTTTTATTTGCTTCAATATATCATTTTGTTAATGACGCCTAAATGAAGAGTGATCACGAACGCAATCCACAAATTTTTACTAACAAACTTGGTGTAATAAATTTGAAAATTAAGTATTTTTGCAGCTTGTGTAAACGAGTTTGGGCAACAAAATTATCTGTATTTGTGTTGGAGTTTAAGCCTCGGATATTGTCTAAATTTTGTATTTTCTATTTAGAAGGTTACTTTTTTTACTGCTATTAACGAATCGTTGTCATAGATATAATGATATCATCATAAGTATCGTAACCCATCTTTTCATTAATATTCAAATTTTCATGGATTCCTGAAAATGTTCAACGGCACCGCAGAAGACCCAGGCGTAGATGACGGGATGACCTTGACGCTCATATTATTATGAGGGATTGGTCCATATTCACTCAAGATCGAGTTAAGTAGAAAAAGGAAACGTTGGCCTGTGCCCTGCAGGTAGCGCGATACAGGCTGATTATTGTTATATTAATAATTACATGATCATCTGAAGAAAGAGCCTCCCCTACTTCGCCACACTTCCTCTTAACCACTCATTAATTTTATGAGCTTATTTTTTGCATGCTGATCAACTTAAAACGTTACTTTTACTCTTAAAATTACAAATCAACAGCTGTTTGACATGATCACAAATAAAAAAAAAGTTTATAAAAAGCGCTGCTATTAAAATTCGTTCCCCGATTGTTCCGATAAGCAAACACTGTGCAGGAAAGGTGACATTCGATAAGCATAAAAGTCTAAAGGAATCGGTGTGCGTCCTAATAATTTATCGACAGTTTGACCTCGCTTCATTTACATTAACAAATTGTTAATTTTTTGATAGTTATCATCCGGAACAGATGGTCGGAACCAGAGGATGCAAGCTCATTTAAAATTGAACTTTACCGGTTACGTTTTTGGGTTGAGATTTGAGTGTTGTCGAGTGAAATTCTTTAAAGTGTTTTTTATGTTTACGCCGTAATAATTGTGGAAGGTAAGCATGGCATGTGCCGTGGTTATGAGACAGGTTGACCACATGTGGTGCAATCTGCTAAGTATTTTATCGTACATTTTAGATTATAATTTGACACGTATCGTTTAACTTAATGAAATTTGTTTTGTGACCATACGATTTTCTGGACTGGCAACTCTGGTAACGTAACTTAGGATTGGATGTATTAAAAATATGAAACTTGATATGTACGTAAGTACTGCGTTCAAGTTAGGTTTTATTGAACAAGTTATACGATTGTACCTACATTGGTCCGTAAAAAGAATCTTTTAGTATTTGAATGTCATCCCTATAAATAGGTTTAGGGCACACAAAGCTTAGGTAACTTTTTTCAGAATGTTGAGATTTCTATCGGATGGAAAAGGTTTATTATTATAATTTTTTTTTGATCAACAATATTGAGTGTCTTTGACGACCATTCATCACCATCATCTACCTAGCTTTTTCCCAACTATGTTGGGGTCGGCTTCTAGTCAAACCGGATGCAGCTGAATACCAGTATTTTACATGGAGCGACTGCCTATCTGACCTCCACAACCCTGTTACTGGGTAATACGATACCCTTGGTAAGACTGGTTGTCAGACTTTCGGGCGTCTGATGACCCGTAACGACTATCAAAGATCCACGAATGACAGCCGGGACCAACGGCTTAAGGTCATAGCACACGTATCAAACCGGAAAGAGATCGGCACCGTATCAATTCGAGCCGTTCAGTATTCTTTGTATGAAACTCCCTACTGCAATGCACACTTATCGGAATCGTAACGTAATCGCCTCGCCTTGGGACAAGCTCACGAGCCGCGGTGCTGTGCGTTATGGCTCGTCGTCCCCGCGCTTACGGCTCGTCATCCCCGCGCTTACGTCTCTCAGTACCCGAGCTTACGTCTCTTCGTCCACCCTTGCCCCTTTCACCCCTCCGGCCTGCCTGCTGCACCAACACCCAGCGGTCGGCGAGCCGTAAGCGCGGCGACGTCGCCTAGCCGTAGCCGAGCTTCTGATCTGCTTTGGTTACGTGTCTATGTTAGGTTGACACCTGTTTGACGGCGAGGCGAAAGGCGATACGGTGCCGATCCCTTTCCGATTTGATACGTGTGCTATGACCTTTAACGTGCTCTCCGAGGCACGCCTCCGTGCCGTTCCCAGCTGTTTTTACTTTCATGACCATTATTTTTACGTAATTAATTATCGGACTGTTTATGTTAGTTATAGTCCATCTATCGTATCTTTGAATTGTTTCAACGACCAATGTTCCTAATACGACTGCAACCATTTAGGAGATGCTGAGACGGTCGCAGCATGACTTCATGGGTACCTACGACAGCGTTTATTAGTGGTAGTCTATTAGTACATTTTGAGGGGCCCGTAGCTATGAAATAACTGAAATAACAGCCGCACGGGTCGATCGATCAGGTTAAGCTACGCTTGCCGCGTTTGGTCCGTGGATGGGTGACCATCTTTACATACCGAGACCCCTCCATGCGTCGGAAAGCACGTTAAACCATTGGTCCCGGCTGTCATTCGTAGATCTTTGTCAGTCGTTACGGGTAGTCAGAAACCTAAAAGTCTGACAACCAGACTTTCCAAGGGGTATCGTAATACCCAGTACCTAACTGGGTTGTGGAGAAAAAGATAGGCAGATCCTCCATGTAAAATACTGGTATTCAGCTGCATCCGGTTAGACTGAAAGCTGACCCCAACATAGTTGGGAAAAGGCTAGGCATATGATGATGAGTCTATTAGTAAAGTTTACGACGACCATTTGACAGAAAAATGAGACACGCATCCTCTGCGATTGGATGGTCCAAATTCCTTACTTTTTACACTAAAAGCCTCTAAAATCGATGTTATTTATGAAATTATTAAACATTAAAACGCACACGTGTGTCATAAACAACAGCAATGTGTAAAGCGTCCCATGTGTTCGGGACTAAAGTGCGACATTTATTCGCACAAACCATTACCGAGCGCCACCGAAAGTGCCATTAACATAAAAGAACGAAAAGAGAAACTACTTTCAAACTCAATATCAGAATCTTTTGTGTAGCAAATCTACTCTCCAAGCCCTCAGTTGGCGGTCATCCGTTAACACATTGATTATACATCAAGGAAAATAAAAAGGAAATAGCACCACGAAAAAACGCCGCCGTAACGATTTCAATCAGACAAAACGTTTTGTGTTTTTATGGTGGCACGCCATCGGCGACTATCTCGTTCCGAAACAGATTATTTCTCATTTGATTTATGGCGGTTGAATCTTCCAACGATATTATGTTTTGGTCATCCATTCGATTCCTATTTGAATGCTGAACGCCGAATGGGGTGGTATGAGACGGGGGTGGCACTCGTACTATATTAATCTCAAATCCATTTGTTGTAATCTGCATTCGATAGTGGTGCTCTATTCAGTGGCGTTAGGGTTGAAAGTCGCGTCCATTGTACGCAAGAGTTAGGACAGTTCAGAGATCGCCAACCGATAGAGGTGAGAGATGAAACAGTAGCATCGAATTCATTTCGCCGATGTATAATTCCGTCTCTTTCTTACGCCCTGCGGGAGACTGGGCCCTAGTATGTATCAGATTTGGGTTTTATCGTTTTATTGCTTATTCTTTTTAGATTTTCAGCGGCAAAGGCATATCATTTTGTTTTTAATGCGAGGCATAAATAACCGCGCAACCAGCCAGTGACTTAAAGTAATGGCGCGTTTAGGAAAATATGCGGAAGTGAGCACTATTTCTTATGTAGCAATAAAAATATTTGATGCACATTTTATTGTAATTGGATATTATTAAACATTAAAATTGGTTTCATTGTACAAATATGCAAATTGTAGTTTTGCGGTGGAACCTCGTTTAATAAAATTATATTCTTTCAAAATTACGGCTTTCACTTCGTTACATTCAAAAACAGCCTCCAATTCAATAAATTGGCCACACAGAACGTCAATCATAGATTAAACTTCTTATGAATTGCCGTTCAATTTTTCCGAAGTGATTTTAAAGAGCGGAGGGGTGATTTGGTTGAGTATTTTGCAGCGAAATATTTTGTCGTCGGTTTGCCGCATCTGGCGTAGGTCCAGTCGTCTGATGACAGCTTATGAATATTTTTGGCAAAATTCTTCGCTTTTCCATTGAATTTATTCTTCTTGTTTAACTTTTTGTTCCAAATTAAACTTTTCACGTTGCGCCATGCAATACTTTACAGTCTTGAAATGTCAATAATAGTATTTATCTAACATAAATTGTTCAGCATTATGGTCGGTTGGACACTATTTGCGCTTATATGTCTAAATCTTTATGTCATCTTAAGAAAACGATAAAATACCTCCATTTATTTGCAGGTAACCTTTCTCACCCCTGAGCTTACGTTTGCTAACAATAGGCGATAGTTCTCACTACTCAATAATAGATGCCGCTAGGTGGCAGCGCGGCCACTGTCCCATAGTTCCACTCCTCGCCGCATGGGGCGCCACGATCGCCCATTGTTCGGACCCCAGCATCAAACAGAGTTCGATAACGCATAAATTCAACGGGTCTCGAATCTTTTGTTTTATCTCAGTAACGTATGGACACTGCGAAGTGAGTCCGTATGATGTTTTGTTATTTGTTTTGGCTTTATTAATGAAATATGTCGCTTGGTGCACACAGCCGCGGCTTTATTTTATTATTTTAGTTACCATTTGTTATCACGATTTTATCTGCCGTATAGAACAGGGATGCATCGAAAAGTAAATTATGAAGGTATTGTTCGGGTCAGATGTCTTTAGTGAGGAACAATAGGAACGAATAATTTTTGCTTTCGGTAATAAATTTTATATTAACAAACACTGTTACATCCGAAATCGTTTTGAAAACTCCCGACAGAGATCTTACATCAATTTCTCATTAAGTATATACATATTTCCAAAGAATCACAAATGAAAATGCATTTTAACCGATGGTTCTTACAATCCATTGAGAATGTCAGGATCTCCCAATACATCAAAGGGACAGTTCAATAATTTTAAGAACATTTACAGTCTGATCTCAGTGTCAATGTGTCAAAAATACCTCTAATATCCCTACATTTTGACAAGTTTTTGACGTTGATTGTCGCTGAGATGAAATTGCGACTAGATTTTGAACGTTGTTAATTACAGGAATTGACTTTAAGATTGCAGAGCATGGCCGAAGTGTTTTTTTTTTAAGTAGGTATACCACTTTCCAAAGGAATAAGAAACAAAAATAAACAATACCATGACCTAAGCACCTACTTTATCCATTAATTAACAACAAGAATCCTTTCCCTCAGACTTCCAGTTTACCGTAACCGTACCTGCGACATTCCCCCGAACATTTTCATCAGTGACGTCATAAACTTTTCAACATTTCATTTCCTCTTTAATTTATACAGGGTGTCGTTAATCCATCGATATTAGAAACAGCGCAAACATTGCAATCTTTCTCAATCTTCTTCGAGTGACTCTTTACTTTTCTTCAGAGGGAAAGAACTAATGAACCGATGAAAACTTTCGCTATTTATGTAAGAAACTTCGCCATTTGGTAGCTGAGCTGTTCGTGAATTAAAATTTAATCCTTTGGAAGGAAGTTTTACTTAAATATTGACTGAGATGTCATAACAGTTTTGTATCCGAAGGATTTGTGTGTTTTTATTTATATTATTGATTTTCTTCTTTACATCAAGTGGTGTATAGGTACTTTGTCTCTTAGGGCTGAATCCACTTTAATTTTCTCATTTTTTCTGTTTATGTTGACATTTTTGTTTCAAGCCTGGATTTAAATATTGTGGTATTAAAACTAAACATTTTATTTACATTATAGTAAATTTCACAAATTCTTACTGACATTTCTTGGTCGCAAGGCCAAAATATATCTACAAACCCTTAAGCAATAGCGTATGCCACTTCAATCATATACCATGGCCATCGTTTTCACGAAGACATATACATTGACATCAAGAATGGACGTTTACTTTCACTTTTTCAGAAAAACAAAAAATGGTTTCAAGGTAAAATTCAAAAACGTTGCAATTATTATAGATAATGTTAACATGATGAGTCAGTCAGACTCAGAAAGTGGAATGGACTTGTGTAAAGTACAATCAACACTATTCTAAGTTATAAAATAATTATCACGTAAAAAATTAAGTAAGATTAAAATTGCTTATTAATGTTAGGTATAAGCTGGATTGTAAATAATTATTAAGAACCTGGTTCTGTTTAGTAGAGGATAAAAAAATAACATATTCACACAATACAACTGTACTAATGATATTTAAAACAAATTCATTACACAACTAACAAATATATATTGCGAGTGGACATTCGTCATGCGCCCCAACCCTTTCCCTGCGGGAGTGGGTCGAAAATGCCCGCTGTGCTAAATCCAAATGAACGTAATAATTGACGCTGCCCACTCAACGACGACCTCTGGGCATGTTTGACACGGGCTAGGACAGAATGGCGTGGAGATTTGTTTGAAATAATTAATCGTACCAAGAATTATTATTAGTCCAGTTTTATTGTTGTTGTTTTGTTTAAAAAAGGGTTTATAACGAAATTCGTAAAAAGAGTCACGCACCAATCAGTCAACTTAGTCTCTCAAATCAATAGGTTTATTTTTGAGAAGAAGCCTATGTTTAGAGGAGTGTCCTAACCAATCATACAAAACAAAAAACGCTCATAATGTGTTAATTTCATTCAATCACAATCACGATAATGTTAACAAAAATGTTTAATGACCTAGTATTAATTACCAAAAGCATTATCATAAATCAGAAGCAGAACTCATAACCCTACCATAAGAACTTAATACCCAACAATGATTAAGACCCGTAAAATACTAAAACACGTCCTCTAAAATCTGTTCCAACCCGCCCCTATACTAACAAGCGGGGTGACATAATCGGAGAAACAAATCCGGCTACTGGTGCTGCATATAAATGATGATGATTAATTTGTTCTTCGCAAATGACAAGAAGGGTTAAAAGGCAAGGGAAGGGCGTAATTTTGCCACTTGTACCAAATATCCCCGGTATGCTGGAGTAGGGTTGAATTTGCGCAGTTTAATTTCCAGTACGCTACTTTTGTACTTTCTGATTGCCTTTGTGGATCCTTCAAGTTTGATGGAGAGATATTTCCGACTCCAGAGCTGTATTAATTACGATTGTGATAGAATTCGGGATGGCAGCCGTTCCGTAACAATGGTAATACAAAGTTTCGTTGTCTTTGATCCCGGCAATGGGGTTGATTTTATTGTGATTTAAGAATTTGGTAATTTGATGATTGGGGTGATGTAATTTGTGGTACCTATTAGACAGAATTCCGAGCATTCTTCGAGCCGCTTTTTTTCATTAATTTTGCTATCATTTGATTGAACTTTTTCTATTGCACTATTCAAATAAGTCTTTACATGTTTTTTTCGTATACTCACTCGTAACACCTCTGAGTGGACAGCACTTCAAATTATAAGGTAAAGTTTCAGTCATTTGTTTTTTGTACAGACGCCAGCACGTCAAGTTACTACAATCTGTTAAATTTTTTAATAGATTTTCAACTTTATCGCTAAAGCATAAAGTCCAAAGTTGATTGGGAAAATTAGACAGTTTCGGGTAGGTTGATGTGCTGGCGTCTGTACTTAACATATGTGTTCGTGTCTTAAAATGTAATTACCGTTGGCCGTTTTATATAAAAAAATAAATAAATACTAGAAATGATCTCAAAACAAGTGGGGCTTGTGGCTAAGTAACCGCACGGATCGATTGATCAGGTTAAGCTACGTTTGTCGCGGTTGGTCCGTGGATGGGTGACCGTCTCTACATAAATATATATAATCTAATAAAATAAATAAAAAAATCAATTAAATACCCCTTCATGCCGCGGAAAGCACGTTAAGCCGTTGGTACCGGCTGTAATTCGTGCGTTGGCAGTCGTTGCGGTTCGCCAGTAGCCCGAAAATCTGACAACCAGTCTTACCAAAGGGTACCGTTTTATACAGTAACTGGGCTGTGGAGGTTAGGTAGGCAGTCGCTTCATGTAAAATACTGGTATTCAGCTGCGTCTGACCTTAACATAGTTGGGAAAAGGTTAGGCAGATTGAAATGATTTGAGGTAGGTAGGTACTCTCTTAACCTATCATCCAAGTCCATATCAACCCCATTACGTCCACTCTTCCATATGGCGATCACTTGACACTTGCCCTTTATCCACAATACATTATACCAAAACAAATAAATTGAAGATTGAATCCACCACGCCCCTCACGATCTAAAAGCGTAGGCAATCCTTTAACATCGATCGTCCCCAGTCAGCGGTTCGCGAGACATTTGCAATATTCTTAAAAACATTTGGGTCCCGTCGGCTATCGAATCGCACCCGCCATCATATAGGAAAAGAATTTGCAATTCGCATAATAAGTTTCACTATATACCGCTTCCAGACCGCCGCCCGTCAGCTTTTTAGGAAAATTAGGCGATTACAAATTGGGTTGTTATTATTTTGTATTTTTTTGTTAATGTCGTATCGTACATATTGTAACTTGAATTGGGAGCTTTTCCATGACCCATTAAACGATGAGGTTTTTATCGTACTATAAATTGTTAAATGTATCTTGTCGTCAATGCCTTTCGGTTCTTCAGGAGCTTTAATGTCTTAATGAGTATATCCCCTTAAAACTATGCAAGGCAAGGCTTACTCTGGTCAACATCTAATCTAACTAGCTTTGTATTCGTCCTCCCTTGTCCACACAATTCTGTATTTAACTATAATGATCAATTATACATCCTTACGTTTTGATACTCATCATTATGAACAACTTTTACTATGGGACCAATCCTGAAATCGCTAGAAAAAAATCAGCTGTCCCCCTACATTTTGACGAGTTATACGAACATAAATGTAGGCAGGCAAGCTGATGTTTTTTTTCGTAATTTCATGTTTGGTCTCATAGTAAAAGTTGTTCATAATGATGACTACAATGACCCCTTTTAAGGATTAAAACAGTCAAAATGTAAGGGTGTATGTATAAAGCCCAGAATCAGTACACCCCCTAACGATCTTAGTATTAAACTGAAGAATTTTAAAATGATTTGATAAATAGCGCATAGTTCATAAGTGGTGCTGGTTCTGCTCTCAAAACGATGAACGAAAACACCGTGAGGAAACCGGCATACCCTAGAACCAAAAATCCGAAGACATGTGACATCTACCATCACGCACAGGGCCCGTGTGGTAGATTACAGCCCACTCCTGCTCACAGAGAGGGGGCTGATTACACACATATGAAACATACATATGTTTGAATGTACAGACGCCAGCACGTCAAGCTACTACAATCTGTCAAATGTCTTTAACAGATTTGCAACTTTATCTCTTAAACAAGGTTCAAAGTTGATTGCGAAAATTTCACAGTTTCGGGTAGGTTCATGTGCTGGCGTCTGTACATAAATGGTTTACACGAAACACAATAAAACAGCTAGGTCAAATACTCTACATAGTCTCGCATTTCCAATGTTGTTTTCAATAGGAATTCCTCACAGTTGTATTAACGTTGAATCCGATAGCACCCACACACTACGTAGGAGCCCCCGATAATGTTAACGATAGACAGGGCTCTCGTCTGCTTTGAGTGATTCTGATCGTATTAGTTTGTTTTATTATTGGTCTAAGGGCAAAATGTGTAGGTATTAAAGTGATTTTCTTCACTTCGATACTACTAGCAACTAGCTTCAACTTTCTGACTAACTGACAGACTATTTAAATTTTGACAATTCAAAAGTGCCTGTGCAAGGTTTAATTGAAATAAATGTTTTGAGTTTGAGTTTGAGTTTGATACCTATGTACATGATCAACCTATAATGTTCCCAATGCTGGGACACAGGCCTCCTCTTTGTGAGAGGGAGTGGGCCGTAATCCACCACGCAGGCCCAGTGCGGGTTGGTAGATGTCGCATGTCTTCGAATTTTTGGTTCTAGGACATGCCGGTTTCCGCACGATGTTTTCAATCACCGTTTTGAGGGCAGTGGTGATGATATAATAATTTTCACAAAGTAAAGCGCTTGTCTCGGTTCGAACCTACGACCTGAATGTATTTTAGGGAAAATACCAATCCATGTAGGTACAGACGCCAGCACATCAAGCTGCCCGAAACTGTCAAATTTTCCCAATCACTTTGAACCTTATGCTTTAGTAGTAAAGTTGAAAATGTATTAAAGAAATTTGGCAGATTGTATATAGGTGCTAAGTAGACAAGTGCCGCAGAAAAAGTAACTAGGCATAACAGGAAAAAAAAGGGTGTGGATTACGTATTTTGATTTTTACGTAGGTACGTTTTTACGTTTTTTTTTTGACGTATATGAGGCTAGGTTTTCCAACACGTACAACATAGAATATCATTTTTCCGACGACTAAAACGTTAATGCAGTAGTAATTGTAATTAATTAAATTAAAATTTGTTATTTTCAGTATGGTTTCAGAGATTGTTTTCTACAACAATTTGCATGATGAACCAAAGAGAATTTAGAATTTCTCACGTAAAATTCCAATGCAAAGAAATCCGCTCAAATATGATATCTCCAAAAAAATCTAAGAAATAAAGCGACACAGGAAGTGTGACCTTTGGAAGAAAACTAGACAAAAACACAAAGCGCATAATACTTTAAGAGGTGGGTAGATGAGACAAGATCATGTGAACTCGCTACTAAGAATCCGTGTGCGTCTGCCCACACACGGCAATTAAGATAAAACGGTGCAACGAACATCTTCATATAATAATGTTTATGAAACTACTATTTTTTTGCTATTGTTGCTTTTGAGGTAATGACTTGTTTATATGGAGTGGTTTTGGGAAAGTTTCTGTTAAGCTCCTCTTCCTATTATTTTCAAAGATTTTTGATGATTTCTGGGGTTTTGAAAAGCCTTTCGTTTTATAATAATATGTAAGGCATCATCTGCCTAGCCTTTTCCCAACTGTGTTGGGGTCCAGTCCTGTGGGGGGGTGGCTTCCAGTCTAACCGGATGCAGCTGAATACCAGTATTTTACATGGAGCGACTGCCTATCTGACCTCCACAACCCGTTTAATGCGTGGCCGTTTAATGCTAGTAATAATAATAATAATAACAATAGTAATAAAACGACGAATAACAACAAAGTTGTTGAGAATGGTGTCAAAGAATCTAATGGTGTAGCAGAGAAGAGAACGTCGGAAGAAATTACGGAACAACCGAACAAGAAACAGAGAATATTAGACAAGTTACATTATGAAGATCTGCGACTGCCAGCTTATTATGGCTATTATTATTACTAGCTATGCGGTGGGTAATGCGATACCCCTTGGTAAGCCTGGTCGTCAGACTTCCGGGCTTCTGACTACCCGTAACGACTGTCAAAGATCCACAAATGACAGCCGGGACCAGCGGCTTAACGTGATTTCCGAGGTATGGAGGTATCACGGTATGTAAAGACGGTCACCCATCCATAGACGCGGCAAGCATAGCCTGGGCGGCTGTTAATATTTGGCCACGGGCCCCTCAAGGCCTATGTGTTCAAGATAAAGTGTCAAAGGTGTAGTACAAAAAGAGCGGCGTTACACCGTCGATCGTGAAGCTTCCCATAACTATGTCTAAAGTACAGTACCCGGCGATAAATATTGCACATCGACCTATTCGATCCTATCGATTTTATAAAAAGAATAAAAATAATTATCAAAAGAAGCAAAATAATCATAATTATTGTTTTAACAGCTCCTAATAGATACCGGACTGTTTGTATTTCGTGCGACAGAGATAACGCTCTACGAAGCCGAAATTAGTCGATTGTCTCTTTCCAAGGTCGATGTGCAATATAAATTATCGCCGGGTACTGTACTCACGCCTATCCTGTAGTGTTATTATGGTTACCCCTGACAGAGAGTATACATGAGACATCTCTTACTATTGTTATTTTATTTGACAAGTAGGTACTTGAACTTTTGAAAAATAATGTCTGGGCAAAAATAGATTCCTAATTTGTCGCGAAATTATTAAGAAAGCATAATCAGTTAATAAAGTTCCCACTACTGTGACACAGGCCTCCTCTCAATGGGGAGGGAGTGGGCCATAATGCACCACGCGAGCCAAGTGCGGCCTGGTGGATGATAACAATATTATGGAGTTCTAAGATTTCATGCATTTGTTGTGACAGCACTATTTACTGAATAAGAACAAAGCTTCGTTGAGCGTTAGTACCTAAATATAACATACAGTACCCGGCAATAAATATTGCACATCGACTTTTGGAAAGAGACAATCGGCTAATTTCGGCTTCGTAGAGCGTTATCTCTGTCGCACGAAATACAAACAGTCCGGTATCTATTAGGAGCTGTTAAAACAATTATGATTTGCTTCCTTTGATAATTATTTTTATTCTTTGTATAAAATGGTTTTGTGTAAAAAGGTCGATGTGCAATATTTATAGCTGGGTACTGTAATCAGCCAAACCCACTGCTGGGACACGGGCCTCCTCCCTGTGAGAGGGAGTGAGCCGTAAACACCACGCGGGCCCAGTACCTACGGGTTATTAGATGTCACATTTGTGTTCGATTTTTTGGTTCTAGGACATGCTGGTTTCCTCACGATGTTTTCCTTCACCGTTTTGAGAGCAGTGGTGATTAAATAATTTACACAAAGTAAAGCGCCTGTCTGGGTACGAACCTACGACCTACAACTCGTAAGTCGCGGCCGTTACCACTGGGCCACCACTGCTCTCTAAATATAACAAAGTAAGTAAATGTTGAGCATTAGTAAACAAAAGTAAGTACAGTACCCGGCGATAAATATTGCACATCGACCTTTACCTTTTTTTGTATTTTATACAAAGAATAAAAATAATTATCAAAAGAAGCAAATCATAATTGTTTTAACAGCTCCTAATAGATACCGGACTGTTTGTATTTCGTGCGACAGAGATAACGCTCTACAAAGCCGAAATTAGCCGATTGTCTCTTTCCAAAGGTCGATGTGCAATATTTATCGCCGGGTACTGTAGAAGGTACTTTAACGAACGAACTCATCATAACACATGCCTCTTAAACTACTGTCACCTTAACCGATCGTTATCTTGCTCATCTTCCACTAACCCAAAAAAAAACCTTCGTTAAAACTAGTGCACGTGCTCCCCGTAGCACGGACTTATTACTGTGTAGATAAAAATCGCCTTAATTTTACAAGGAACGTGTAAACCTTTGTTTAAATTTAACCGGGCACTGTTGTAACGACCTCTTTAGTATTAGTGGCACGCCCGCTACCGGTTATTCTGGCGTTTTTTGTTTTAAACCATACCTAGTTGATAGGGTTGGCTCGTGGATAGAGGAAAGATATTGTTTACTTGCTCGGTATTTCAGTTGAAAGAAATCGGGGGCTCACCAATCAGCAGACAGCCTTAACATCTTTGCAGTTTTGTTTATTGCATGATTTTGTGCGATGAAAATGCATTAAAAAGATCTCCACCGCTTTTAACGACTATAGGCACTTACCTTCAGTTATCCGCAAATCAAAGGCATCATCACTTGCACTTGACACGGTTGGCGCAGTGGCTGAGCGATCGACTGTTGCGCTGCGTGTCGCGGGTTCGATTCCCGCACGGAACAAATATTTGTATTGCCTACAGGTAGTTGTTCCGGGTCTGGCTGTTTGTGTATGTGAATTTAAATGTTTGTAAACGCACCCACGATACAGAAGTAATTCCTGTATCGTGTGGGGCAACGCTTTTAAAAAAAAAACTTCATAAACTGCCCTTACAGTTACATCGTAAAGGCGCTGTCACTGTCAATTTATTACTGACTGTACTTTGAGGATTTATCCGATACCGGGCATATTTCTTTATACTCATTTATTTCGTCATGAACAACATCATCTGCTTATCTGGTCATCTGCAACTCTTTTTTTTTAAGTTGTTCCCATAGTGAAAGTTGTTCAGTTCGATGTTCTAAAGCACTTCTTAAAATTTTTCGGTTTATTTTATTAACATCTATACTTATATCATACAATTATTATTATTATAAATTAAAGTCACTTTTCGAGTCCAGTCTGACTGTGTGACCACGTATTTATTTTACACTAGGCAACGGATTTCGTAGCGGTTTTTTATATAATTTAGAGAATTTATTCTGGAAGGTTTACATGTTAGAATAATATTAAACTTACATAATTATTATAATAATATAAAAACACGTAGTCATTGACAAAACATAAACTCTTGCGTGCCACCCCTAATTCTTCGTTTAATTGTTACGACTCAGCTATCATGAATATCATCTTAGACTTCATGGGAACTCGGTTCCGCCATTTTTCGACTTTTGTCGGTACAATACGAAGCAACAGCGTGTTTTCCTAGTAATGAATGAGATAAACCTATTTATCCCTCTTTCTTTCTTTTATAATGTGTAGCACGCACAGCCCTCTCGTTTTTTTTAACATTTCTACATCATTATAGTGTTTATTGTCATTTTTAATGATAACACGAATGTTCTTAATGACTTTTATTGTCTTAAAACGGTAATTTCTTGAGAAATTTTCTTTTATCTTTTTTAGTGTCAGGTTTGACGTCATTTGGCAGTTTTAACATTGAATTTTGACTGTAGCTTCGTTAGCCTTGATCCAATTTAATAGAATAAAAGACACCATATTGGCAGTTCCCTCCTTGGTATATTTTTCCGTCCTTGGCTGATATTTATAAAACGTCCGAACTCCGAAGCCTCAGGTTTGTTTGAACTTCACGATAAGTGACAAATTGTCACCTGTAGCATATCTACACCTTGTTACATAACTGAACTAAAGTTGTGGTTCATTCTAAAACTAATTTCATTACTTCTACGTTCTATTAATTGTATATCGGCTGTATTCTCTTTCGTTAAGGGGCCGGCGGAGCATGCGTAGTTCATACAAACGTATTACTAAAATAATTTGTAAATCAAACATATTCGTTTGATTTACAAATTATTTTGGTATTACGTTAGTATGAACTACGCATTAGCATGCGTAGTTCGCCGGACCCTTAAGAGACAACATATAGCTAAAATTCAATTCTCTTCATTTGTACTGCAGTTTGCTGACTAAAGGTAGGAGTGCCTAGCCGAACGCATACAGCAGCAGCACACGACGTGTCGCTACGACACTACTGGTTTGTATGTATTTGTATAGAATACCTTCCGCAGCTAGCGACACGTCGCCCGACTACACGTCGCACGACCGCAGACGTCATGGCGCCCGACCGCAGATCAGTAGTGCCACCGACGCTGGAGCGACAACACGTTGAATCTTTCTCAAAAAATAGTTTTTCCGATTCAGAGGAAGAAAGATTGATAAACCGGGAGTCCAAATATCATGCGCTGTACGATACATCTTACAAAACTGTAATCAACGGTGTCATAAAAGATAAAATTTGGAAAAATATAGGACAGGAGTTAAATAAAAGCGGTAAGTACCTGTATTGTTTATATTTATTGTAGTTCCCAAACAGGTCAGACGTCTTGTCTCACGGAACATTTAGAACTAACTGGAATACGGCGCTGCCGTCAGCTGCTGCAGCCATCTGCGGTTGGGTTCGGAATCATGACTGCAGCGACAAGACACTGCGACGTGTCGCTACGACATGCCGCAACGTCACGTAGTCTGCTGTATGCGGTCGGCTACAAACTTGTACCTTTACTCATCAAGAATCAGTGAGCTCTAATTGACTTTGAGCAGCCTTTATAAGCATCACCTTTGTTCGTGTTCATCTGTTCCTTTCTTGTATCTGTTTATATGTGTGTACGACTTATTACTTATTCGTAGGTGTGTACGTAAATAAATTAAATAAATAAACATCCAAAAAATGTGCAATATTTTGATTCCTAGGTAGTAACCAACCAAAGGTAAGTAACCTTTCTCTTCAGTTTTTAGAATAATGCAATCATGAAATCCTGAAACAATGGTTTTGCAAGAACGCACTCAAAAGTCTACAAAATATTCATATATCCGGAGTTAGTAATAGGACGATCACAAATTCGCCAGATCGCCACTAAATGAACAGACAAGGTATTACCGTGAAACTGAAGTTGAATTTGCGTATTCATAACTGTAAGATGGCCGCTTGTTACACCGAAGCGAACCAACCAAAACGCATCTACGGCCAAAATTAAGAAGAATAGAATGCTCTTTATTATTTACAGTATAAAAATGACAGATATAAATGAGAAGAAGAAGGCTGCTGATCTGAGAGGCAATTCTCGTAATTTTAAGAACGTTCACAGTCTGATCTCAGTCTCAATCTGTCAAAAAATACTTCTAATTTCCCTACATTTTGACAAGTTTTTGACATTTGTTTGTCGCCGAGTTGAGACTGCGACTAGATTTTGAACGTTTTAAATTACCAGAATTGGCCTTCTGTTCTCTGTTATAATTTTCCAAAAATTTGTCAAACTAAGTTTAACGTCACTTTTTATACCTAACTATATATGACTGGATTATGAAGTAATGCTTTTTTGCAATTGAATTGGACACCCCTGAAAAATATTTTTTACTGAGACCACAGAAGCAATATTGAGCCGTTTTATTTGACTAACTTGAGCTGTTGTCTATTTTAATCTCGCTAAAGCCTCTGATAGGCATCTAAAAAAATGCGTTTCATCGTAGTTGAGTTAAGCCAAGTCGTGCACATAATAGCCTAAATATCTCACCGTGAAAACTTAGGTGAAGTGAGCTGTCAATGGTGTCAATCCCTAGCATCAGCCGGTCGATTCTGTAAAAATCTTACAATGAAAACTTAGGTGAAGTGAGTTTGTTTTTGCTAGGAATTGACACTATTGACAGCTCACTCCACGTTCACTTCACCTTAGTTTTCACGGTGAGATTTTTACAGAATACCACCGCAGGTGGAATGACAGCTCACTTCACCTAAGTTTTCACGGTGAGATTTTTTGGATTGACACTATTGACAGGTCACTTCACCTAAGTTGACAGATGTAATGACAGCCCACTAGTCGCAAATATTGTAAAAAAAAATTATGAGCGATTTCCTCAACGTCACTCCAAAGCCAAGTTCGCAAACCATTCTACACATTACGCTACAGTATGACAGGCACCCAATATAATGAGTTGCGTCGACGTGCTCGGCCGGGTTCCACCATTCGGAGCGTATTCACCCGTATTCATATTCATTAGGGCGCGAAGGGCCCGCTTGATTGCACAAAGAGCCGACTAATTTGCTCCCGCGACTCCGTCTGCACTAGGCTTAATTTATTTACGGGTTGTTAGCAGCAATGTACTTGTGAGGTATGCGCTTGTGTTTTGTTTTAGGGGTTCTGAAGGGTTCGATGGGTGATGAAGATGTTGAGTATATGATGTGTGTGTAATTGGATTATCTACAAAGTAAATACCTTTTATTCTATGTAATTGTTGAAAAACATATACTTAGTACTATTGCCAAAGACTGAACAAAAAAGGTTTTTGGATATAGAAATATAAAAACGTCTGTGTGTGTTTGATTGGTAAATGTCCATTACTAAATATGGGAAATGGAAAATACCACATCACCAAAAATTAACAATTGCAACGACCAGACCAACACTCTTGGCAATCGCATTCATGACAATAGTTACGACAACACCTGATGGGAATACAATTGCCACCTGTAAAGAAAACTTCAACTGTAAAAATCACTATCACCTGCAAATGAAAACGTAAAAAAAGTCCCATCAGTTATTAATCAATCAGCTTCATACTACCAGAAAGTAAAAATGCTTTACATCTTAAATTGGAAAACCTAAAAAAACGTACAGACGCCAGCATATCAAGCTACTACAATCTGTCAAATTTCTTTGATAGATTTTCAACTTTATCGCTACAGAGTAGGTTCAAAGTTAGTTTAGGTTCAAAGTTGATTGGGAAAACTGGACAGTTTCGGGTAGCTTGATGTGCTGACGTCTGTACATCACATTATCTACCTACTTTAAACACACTCGTATGTCATCACAAAGTTGTATGGATATTGTGATTACACAATATAGCCATTCACAAAGACTTAAAACCTTCAGCCACCGTCATCCATGTAAAATTCCCACATAACTTTACCTATCAGCACGATAGCGACTATCAACGATTGTGTATATGCAAATTAGACCCAGCTATAGTTGGTTGGTACCAACGCATTGTCGAATCAATAGCCATTTTGAGGCACGCTCTGTTACGGGCGGATCGACTTAATTATTGAATTAGCATTTAAATTATTTCGGGAACCGTTCATTTGTAACTAATACAAATAGCGAGCCGCATGAATAATGCTGGGTGCAAGGAGGTACGAAGTTAGGTGATGGTAAGAATAAATGTGTTGGTATAGGAATATGTTTGTAAATACGGAGGCAGTGGGATGTGCTTGTCGGTGCTGCAAGAACGGAAAAAAACTGGCCAAGTGCGAATCGGACTCGCACACGAAGGGTTCCGTACCACAAGGCAAAAACGCCGAAAAAAACACGTTTGTTGTATGGGAGCCCCCCCCCCCCCCTTAAATATTTATTATATTTTATTTTTAGTATTTGTTGTTATAGCGGCAACAGAAATACATCATCTGTGTAAATTTCAAGTGTCTAGCTATCACGGTTCTTGAGATACAGCCTAGTGACAGACAGACAGACGGACAGTGGAGACTTAGTAATAGGGTCCCGTTTTTACCCTTTGGGCACAGAACCCCAAAGAGGTGCTAAAAGTAACATAATACATTGTGAAAACGAACCAGGTACTTTATCTTTGAAGTACTACGGAATTAAATGCCTCAAGCTCAATCTGCGTCAGGTAGGTAAAAAAACTCTAGGGCGATTTCTACATTAATTTATAATGCCAATTTGGTAACTACTGATTGGCCATCATTTCGTTAATAATTAAGTTAATCGTTGTTACCTATTGTGAAAACCTCATGTACTGTAACTTTATAGAAAATCGCCATTTTTTGGATTACTAGTAATTACGAGAGATGGATGGATGAAAGTTGGCGAAAATCGAGTTGAATGGCGTGCAGTGGACTGCTGGACATAGGCACAGACGTGAGTTCCATGTACCCTATAGCTACCATTTACCGGGTGATAACATGTCTTTCATTGACCTGACGGCTGATAGTATGTCATGCTCACTCAAATGTTTCGCTGACGGTGGCGTGTGTGTTTTATCATTTAGCTCCCTTCAAAATGGTTGAGCTGAATGGTACTGATCTATCTGTCATGTTCGTGAACGGGCGCCGTCAGTTGGGGCTGGTCATCACTTAGCTACCTCGGCTTATTTTTAATTATTTTATTTTTGGATTGTTGTTTTGTTAATATTTGTTGTACTCTGGACGCTTTTAACGCGTATGTCTTTTTTATTGTTTACATCGTTCTCACATTATATATTTATAAATTCAAAAGTAATGATGCAACTAATATTTTTGTAAAATATAATTTAGAAAGGAGTCCATGGAGTTTCTTATCCGTTCTTCTCTATAGGTAGCTACGCTTTGGAATAATGGGCAACTAGTTTCATATTTTCTGACTGACCGACTTCTTGACAATTCAAAAGTGCCTGTTTGTAAGAGCCTTAATGGTTTAATAGAAATAAATGCTTTTAGTTTGAATTTGAGTTTGAGTTTGTTTGTTTGTTTGGCTATAAAGATGATGATGATAATGAATTACAAATGAATGAGATAAAAAAGAAGCTAAGTGGAAAAAATACGAAAACTAAACATGACAGGTAAAGTTTTCCCTACCTATTTACATCGCCCATCCAAATTTTCTAATTTCGTGGCTCTCTAAGCCCATGACGCACGGATACGTGCCGTCTTGCTGACGCGAATATTAAGTGCTATGTAAAATTTTTATGTAAAAATGGGCTTAATAAGTTACCCAATTTCGTCGAAAAAATATGTTTCAAGTATTTTATATTCCTTTGGTCGGAGATATTAACATAGGCCGCGTGGCACCGAAGTTTAATCGACTTTAATGAACTGATTAGAAGGTTTAATATATTTTAAATTTTCCTTTATGTATCAATTACTAGTACCTACGTCTCTACATATGGATGTGTATATCATCATGTGGGGAAATAATTGTCTATTTAGTTAGGTACTTATTTGGGTACGAAACGCAAACGGAATATCTTTTACGTTTTGGTAGTGTGTGATGAATACGTTATACAATATTTGAATTTGGAAGGTGCTAGATTTATTTCTAAGCTTAGAACTTCAGTTATTCAAAACCAAGGTTGATCAATGAAAATAACCTCATTATCGTCATCACCAACTAACAGTTCTCTGCTGGTCATCATAAGCCTCTAAAATACTCCATTCATCGTCAGCTATTGGAAGCGCTTATAGCTGATTCTGCGCATTTTATTTCTCCCTGCACGCTATAGAAAAACTGCTAATAACAATACCAATTTAACCACGCAAATGTGCACCTACCGAATAAACCTTCCCTGCTGCCTCTATATCATCAACTGCGGTGCTATTCTGTAAAAATCTCACCATGAAAACTTAGGTGAAGTGAGCGTGGAGTGAGCTGTCAATAGCCTCATTTCCTAGCAAAAACAAACTCACATCACCTCAGTTTTCACGGTGAGATTTTTCCAGAATCAACCGGCACCATTGTTTTCCTGTACCTAACAGACAGCAACACGAAACAATCGTATTTCAATAACAAATAAACAGATGGGTTGTCACAGGTCGTCACGAAGCATTAAAATCTGTGTTTCGTCGGCATGACTCATTAATTCTTATGTTTATTGGTCCATGATACACGAATCTTAAGTAGTTGTAACGTTTATTGTGAGGATTTCCGCAGTTTTAGCGTAGGTGTTCGATGTTTTTGTATTGGGTAAAATTAACGCTGTAAACTCTGTTTCTGTCGGTTTTTCTATACAAACCTCACCGTGAAAACTTAAGTAAAGTGAGCTTGAAGTGAGATGTCATTCCACATACCGGTCGATCCTGTAAGAATCTCACCGTGAATACTTAGGTGAAGTGAGTTTGTTTTTGCTAGGAATTGACACTATTGACAGCTCACTCTACGCTCACTTCACCTAAGTTTTCACGGTGAGATTTTTACAGAATAGCACCGCTGATGCGAGGGGTTTGACACTATTGTCAGCTCAGTTCACCTAAGTTTTCATGATGAGATATTTACTGAATGGATCGGCTGATTTTGATAGACAAGACAGTTTAGATGTGGAAGGACGTAGCTTGTTGCTAGAGTGCGCGCAAAATAAGGGTGCGCGCAAGACAAGTCTGCGCGTGACGTTTGACTTCAAGATTATATCCCTGCCAGCACTTTTAATCACTTACGGCGTAATGATGGCAATTATTTACTTTAGAAAACACGGAACACAACACACTCTCTTGACACCTGAAATAAACGTCCAGGTAGCGAAAAACGATTTTTTTTTCGGCCGTGCAGACTTATTTTACTCGCACTCTATGAAGAATTTCAGGCTAAACTATTAAGTAAGTTAGTAAGCTATGTCCCTTATAGAGGGCGTAGTGAATTGGATTTAAGAAGGGATCTTTTAAACTTAACCTGAGTGACAGAATTTAAAAAAATGTGAAAGAAGCTGGCATATAATACATACATTAACATACCGTTAATATAAATTTCTCGTAAAAAAATTTTCGATAGCAATCGCCACCAAAATTCAAGCAAGCAAACCGAGCACATTACAAGGAGCCAAACTGCCCAAATAAGGGTAACTTCAAACGGCTCGTAACACCCCATACCTCTGGTCGGGTGGACCGCGCGTGGCGTATGTTACAACTTTAAACTTGCGTTAAATTTAAACTGAGATTAACGAAACCGCTTGCCTTAATTGAAACACTAGGAATCCTTTGTAAAACACAGCTGAATTACAACGAAGAATGGGAGGGGATAACTTAACTTTTTTAATTGGATAAGGGATAGGAGTTGAGGAATTGGAGTATGTGTGGTGTTAGAAAATATTTGAACCATTGTTCTGGAACTTTATCAATTAATTCACCCCTGATTAAATCACGCCAATGTTCTAGTTTTTCAGCAATTAGTTGTTTCTGTACAACATTACTCAATAGCCAAAACATGTAATATTATAAGCATAAGTGTATGTGAAATCTGGTCAGAGAAAAGGGAGGAATCTCCCCCTTTGCTCTCTCTGTCACCTTGTACAAGAACTGTGTTGTAACAATTTCACCTTAATATTATTAAGAATGAATCCTATCAGTGTTCTAGTTTGCTTTATTGCCCTTGCACACCTAATAGTTTCTATACGTAATACTTCACATATTGTTTTCCAACAGTTTGAAATACTGTCACGGTCTCCAAAGACAGAAGATTAACCTCAGTGTGAAACCATTGGTATGGTGGAGCTATAACAATTTCCAGGAATCTTCTTAGAATCTTTCAGCACACACATTGATCTTGTATTTTTTAACCTCTAGATACAGTATAAAACCAATCCAATAAACTTAAACAACTCAACACGCATTCAAATAAAAAAGTCATTGTTTTTTCCACCTACTCACCAACAGATGGCGCTACTAGCACCTAACAACCAAAATAAATGTCCATAAAAGACAAAATGACATCACAGCACAGCAATCTTATTAAAAGTACCTACAACAAATTATTTAAGCACACGATAATATTTCCCGTGCGAAAAAAGGCTTGCAGCTATATTTTTTAATGCATTCTTGGAGGGAAGGAGCGGCCGTGTGGGTAGAATCACAATTAGGTATGAGCATGATACTAAAATCACGTTAATCTGATGTTTGTGTAACAGAGATATATGTGTTTTTGTTTTATCTTTTTGTGGAAGGTGTTGAAAGCTGATTTTTACGGAATAATGAGGAAAATCGGAATATATAGATAAGTACCTACCTACAAGAAGTAAGATTCTCTGATTACAATCACAACTTACAATCCTTGACAAGAGGAAGTAGGAACTCACCTACTATACAGGGTGGCAAGGCTACCGACCGACGCGCAACTCTTCCATCGTAAAGGCTCCTTCAAACAGGCGCGACACGCGATAAAATCGCACGCGACACAAAGGCACTGCAAGTCGCGCAACAAGCGGTGCCTTTGTGTCGCGCACGATTCGCGTCGCGCGTCGCGCCTGTTTGCAGGAGCCTTAACCGTGCCTTAACGGTTGCCGTCGATAACCCTGCAACCTTGTATTACATTTTGAAAAGTTAATCATCATATTCATGCATCTACTAGTACGGTCAGCAACAAAAGTCGATTAACACTAAGTTTTTTTAATCTCAGTTATTGAGCAAAGTATTTGTTCAAAATTGCAGCAAAATTATAATGCAATTTTGAACAAATATTTTGCTTAATAACTGAGATTTAAAAAAAATGAAGTGTTAATATTTTGCTCAATAAATGAGATTAAAAAAAATGAAGTGTTAATATTTTGCTCAATAACCGAGATTAAGAAAACTGAAGTGTTAATATTTTGCTCAATATCTGAGATTAAAAAAATTGAAGTGTTAATCGGTATTTGTTGCTGATGTACAGACCCCAGCACATCAAGCTACTACAATCTGTCAAATTTCTTTAATAGATTTTTAACTTTGTCGCTAAAGCATAAGGTTCAAACTTGATTGGGAATATTTGACAGTTTCGGATGGCTTGATGTGCTGGCGTCTGTACATGAGACGTAAACATAAGTGGCGAAATGTGGCTGAACGATATACCATAGCACACTAAAATTCTACTTACCACTTCAAAAAATACCAGCGTGATGCCGTACTGGTATGTTTCGTTGTCTGTAACTAGCATTACCTAGGAACGGACTCGATTGTAATACCAGGTACCTCTAGCTGGGATGCATGAAGAAGCCTCCTCATGTAGCGCAGTTTGTTCCACCAGTTACTCAACTGAACCGAGCGCGTGGCCAAAATTGGAACTAACGCCATCTTGTTTTTTCAATATATTTCACTAATGTTTACCAACCTGCGCCCCCCTGACAATGTCATTCGAACCCCAAAATATTGTTATAGCCGTCTACCAAGGTAACTACATTTTATGGCTATATCAAAATAATGCTATCAAAGCATTACGAGATGTTATGACAGATGCGCTTGCACATCATTACGCCACAAGCCCATAAGTACCTACCTACCCAACTTTAAAGGCCCCGATTCCTCAGATGACGCAGGTGTAGGTATGAAGTCGGTCACGTGTCCATTGTTCAGATGCCGCCCGTAATGAAATAATTCATGGGGATGCGCCTGCGCAGCGATCGGACTGATATGGAGATGCGTGTGTTGATGTGCCGCCAGATGGGTTATTTTTGGTGTGAAATGATTTATTTTATTTAGACTGAGACGTTTTGGTAGGCTTATTTTTTGTGAACCAAATAAATTAGTGTAGGGGTTCCAAATATAATATGTTTAGGTAAAATTTTAATTTCTTCAGTTCAATAACTTAATCCATGAAAAACCTTTTAAAGCCAAGGAGAAAAATAAATATTCTCTGACAAAACAAGCAATCGTAACGCTACATTAAATTCGCCTTTTGAGACTCAGGAGAACGTAATAACACTTTTAATAACGTATCTCATAAAATGACTATTACAATATTCTAGTATTATTTATATAGCCATTCACAAACCATATAAGATGACAAACCTAAGTAAAAACTGGTGGAGCGTCTCAACCACGCATATCATTTTAATGAATGAGCGTAGGTACAAGGCAACGCCCCAGACTTAATAAAAGTGTCATAAAGGTATGATACAAAAAAAGTAAAACAGACCAGTAAAAAAACATTAAGAAAAAGTCAACGTACAGGTAAATCGGAAAAAGGTGTGCGCTTCGCTAATCTTCGTGTTTCTAATTTAGCACAAACTTTGCACCACAGAGTAACAGAGGCAAAGGTTCTTAGTTTTGTACCGCCGCGACATCTAGTAATGCAGGCATCTATAATCTGTGAGAGTGATGAGTCTGTCCGAAGTTTTCGCTCTGTCGTGTTACCTACTCTGGTCTGGTTTGGATGGTCATATAAGATGTCGGTCAAAAGGTTTGATTTTTTTTAGAGTTGCATAGCGCTGTTAATCTAACATTTTGTAATCATGGTAATTAATACAGAACAGGTAGGTATTCAAGAATACCAAAAATCGGAGTAGGTTGCGAGAAATCGTGAGGCGAATCACATCAGCCCCTAGACAAGAAACTGCACGAGGACCACAACCGCTCTGACAAGAGTGCTACGAAGAAGAAGAAAAAGAAATATTCAAGTAAGTATGCAACAAGCGTAACAGACCTCATCATCGTGCGTTCGTATTTCCGAAGTGAGACGATGTTTCCCGAAGCGCATACTTTTTTTGGTATATCTGTACTTCATTGTTAGGAGGCTGGTGTAAAATGAGAAATAAATTCAATGGTAAACTCATATTTTTTCTTGTTTACGACATGTAGGAGAACCAACTACTGTATAAACTTATAAAGTAAAAGATCTACGATATTTTTAACTTTTTCCGATAACGGTTTTGAATAACAATGTTTGATATTTTCTTTATTTTGAAAGTAATGTCCGTTGGGTTGATTAACTGTTTGGTCTCACAGAAAATGTGTTTTTATGACAAAGCACTTATTTTTTATTAAGCCGATGTAATTTTATAAATCACTGATATCGTGTTTTACAAGTTTTTTTTTTTTTGAGAACGGAAGCATTTTTATTAATATTTTCTTCTTTCCGGAATGACTGAATTTTACGCGGTTACGTACATATAGTCGAACTGAGGGGCAATACTTGTATTTTTTAAGAATTTTCGCCGTCTGATCTCAATATCAATCTGTAAAAAATACCTTCAATTTCCCTACAATTTCGACGAGTCTTTGATATTGATTGTCGCTGAGATGAGATTGGGACTAGATTTTGAAAGTTTTGAATTACGGGAATTGGCCTGATAACTGCTTCATCACTCTAAAGTTGAATGTCACTAGCGCACCATAAAACGACAAGATCTATTTGTCTATGTTGCAGTCCTTTCACACTTATTGTACAGACGCCAGCACATCAAGCTACTACAATCCGTCAAATTTCTTTAATAGATTTTCAACTTTATAGCTAAAGCATAATGTTCAAAGTTGATTGGGAAAATTTGACAGTTTCGGGTAGCTTGATGTGCTGGCGTCTGTACCTATAATTTTGCATCACTGTCCAAATCACAGTGATTTTTATTCTCATTCTAAGGTTGCTATGTCTAACTACAGTCTGCAGTTATTTTACCTTAGATTAGATTGCTGTCTACACCAACCTAACAGTAACCTTATTGCAACGAGAATAAAGATCACAATGGCAGTGGCAGATTTGTCAGTGGTGTCTAACCCCCTTACTAATAAACGTTGTATAGCGTCTGTATAGTTAGACAACGCTTTGTCTTCTTCTTTCGAAAGTCAAATTACTGACGACTGAAAGAGAGAAATCGGTGTGTAACTATTCATTCTGATATAATACGTTTATTAATAAGGGGGTTAGTGGAAAACTAAAACTTCATTAAGGTTGAAACTACAGTCCTTTCACAGTTATTTGACCTCTGACAACAGCGGCAGCAGCAACCTAATATCAACCTTATTGTAACGAGAATAAAGATCACAATGATTGTGAGAGACTTGGACTTGTTGAAAAAAAAAAGTAAATACGAGGTCGACTATACATCAAATATGCAGAAAACGAAAGAAAAAAAATTAAAAAGAACTCAAACTAATCTCCTAGCTCAGAGTTTAGTCTTCCACTAAACACGAGACAACGTCCAATCTACAAACATTACAAGAGAATGGAACCTCAAAACTAAATTACAGAAACTCAATAATGGACTGTACAAGCAATAATCTTTGAAATCACAAATCAAGTTGTAAGCCGAACGCTTTCACGAGCACCGTAGGCGGTTCACCGGTCGCTTCCAGCCATTACCTATGACGTACGGACCGGGAGACTGGACAGCCAACAGCTAACTCGTCACGAATGCCTAGAGGACTGGAGATAGCTGTTATAGAATATGGTTTGTTTAGTCATGACAAGAATGGAGGTAATGTGGTGATTTGTGTCCACACACAAATCACCACATTACCTTTACCTTACCTTTAGTTTGTTGGCGGTTTTTAAAGGATCTGTGTCCAGTGTCAGATTGAGTATACTGACTGTCAACTTGTAAAAAAAAAACTTGTAAGTAAAAAACATTTTGAGTAGGTAATATAGAATTCATTATTATCGAGGTGTAGATAATAAAGCTTTAGATGAATTTTGACATTGTTTGAGGACCGATAACAATAATATTATCCTTTCGTTCACTCTATCATCTAGATTTTATTGGTATTCTCATAATACAGTAACATTTAGTTTCATCTCCAGAATAAGAGACCATTCCCTTAGAAAAATAAATAACAATCAAGTACGATACTTTTACGGCATCATAAATTTTCTCCTATTAGCGGAGTACTTAACATTTAATCAACAAGTTTATAGTCTCAGTTTAGTTTATTATTCTACGAGTATGAATGAATGAGTCCTACACAGATTGATTTGATATGGAAGTTTGATCATCCTCTAGTTTTTGTATAGGTACTTAGTCCGATAATACTATTTTAAAACCGGACATAACATTAAAAGAAAGATAGGATAATATAACTTGTGTTAAGGCACACAATATACACTCCATAGACCATCATCACCACGATCATCACAGTTGCTTCCATGATTCCCAACTTTACCCTTTAATATTTCGTTCGCCAACCGCACTGACCGTGTGTACTCGATATTACGAACAGCTTCGAACTGTCAAAATAGCTAAAATATACGCCGTTTTATTAACACCGGACGCAACAATTGCTGGGCAAAGTGTGGGATTCCTTACTCCTCTAGTTTATTGGACGGGAGACGGTGCGTGGGCTTGACTTAGACTCTCGGTGGTCCTATATTTCCATACTAATTATTGTCGGGTTCCAACAGAAGTTGGTCGTTTTTGGGTTCTGTCATAAATGTAGTATATGTTCGTGTAGCACAAGTCATATTAGAGAGGGCACCCACGAGAAACTTAGTTGCCTAGCAACTTATTTGTATCCGTCGCAGTCTCCTCGTCGAGATTTGGAAGATGCGTACACGGGAGCGACAGCAATACTACTTTTTTGTAAAATTTTCGGTTGAGCGGCATCTGGTTAGCCGGCTACTTTTTGTCACCGTGCGCGCACTTGCTTTGCAACCAGTAGACGGGCGACAGTTACGTTTAAGCCCGCAGACATAAATGTCTGCCCACGAGCAACTTTTGTCTCCACAAACAATTTGTCTTTCACGTCAAGTCTACGGGTTTGTATGAAAATACGCGCATGTAACGACGTGACAACTGGGAGACTTTTTGTCCGTGGATTTGGAGACCGGCGGGCGACGCAACTGTCGCAAGTCTATTGGTTGCAATTCAAGTGCGCGCACGGCGACAAAATATTTTATAAATATGGTAAAATTTTGCGAAAAACTAGTGCTGCTGTCGCTGCCGTGTGCGCATCGTCCAAATCTCGGTGAGGAGACAGCGATAAAGACAAAAAAGTTGCTGGACAACTAAGTTGCTCGTAGACGCCCTCCCTTAATGTAAGATATCTGGCATCTTCAGTTTAAAGGGTGATATGATGTTCTCGGAAAGTAATTTAGCTAGTTATAGAATTCAAATTCACTTATAAAGGCTGGGATTAAAATATCTCTACCTTATGCATTTCCTCAATCAGTTAAAAAATCATGTTTATAAAAAAAATATAAAAATTAAAGAAGATTAAGAAAAAGCATGCATAGAAAAACCATTAATTTATCTGTAGCAAAATTCTCACTCTAAAAATTCATTATCCATTTCGGTTCCAGCGTTCAATAAACTAAGCAGTTCACTTTCTTGGCTCTCCCGTAGTAAACCCAATACTTCTTTAGTTGCTGTTCTGGCTTCTAAATTACTTTTTTGAGTAAGACCCAGGGTGGTATAGGCCCTACGTACTTGTCCAGCAGATAGCCAGCCTCGGTCACACGGATCAAAACTTTTGACAATTGCTTCTAAATGCCTGAAACATAAAACAGTTTTTCATTATTATGGTGGTCTCTTTTTCAAGTAGATTTCATAGAAGGAAAGTTGGAATAAAGGACTAAAACACAGACAGCCTTTAGGGATTTTAAATCTACCTTCAATATGATGGAAATCGGGAGGATTTTGCAGCATAAAACAGATTGTCCGCTCAGCAAGACAATTTTTTGATGTGAAAACTTCTTGAGGCGCGTTGGGTAGGTACTTTTGAGATGGGAAAAACCATTGAACTCGCATCACTGTTACCGTAAGCGTCACCGCGCGTGTTTTGTTTATAAGACGATTAAAAACATACCTGCTACGGATGTGTTCGGCTGTCCTCGGGATGAACTCGGTTTTAATGTATATCCGATATGTCAGTGAGTAATGGCAAAGTATTCTGTTTGTGTTTTTTTTCCGTTCTGTCGGCACTCCCGGAGTGCCACTGTTTTTTTCGTTTAGTCTATGCTGTTCCACTGCTGGGTAAAGGCTTCCTCAAAGTCCTTCCAGGAACTCTTTTCCCGCGCCACCTCGAACCAGCCCTCGCGGTTCGCGTCCAGGTCATCTCGCCACCGTTTTCTGGGCCGAACTCGCCCTCCATCTTTAGGCACCCATTATTATAATTTTTAAATTTACTCTTGGATCTCCCATAGTCTTCACACTTCTTCAGGATGTTCGTATTTCTGGGCATTCTATTTTCCATGGCCAGTTTCGGCAAAAAAAATGAAAACAAAACAAATAATATTACCTTTCTTCGAACAATACTGGAGCTTTACCAAGACCAGAACGGAATATCATACACTTATCCAAAAGTTCTGCTACGTACATTGGTACATGTATCGGTTTGTTGCACATTATTTTGGTTAA
This sequence comes from Luperina nickerlii, assembly GCA_963855955.1. Taxonomy (NCBI): domain Eukaryota; kingdom Metazoa; phylum Arthropoda; class Insecta; order Lepidoptera; family Noctuidae; genus Luperina; species Luperina nickerlii. The sequence continues at coordinate 12,926,606 of OY979675.1, forward strand.
AATAAACCTGAAAAAAAAGTCATTTAAAAAATTTTGATGAGACTCATTTAATCAGTAAAAGTAAACTGGTAATGGTGATCATTATTAGAAGTATTTTTTTTTAGTTCATTAAAATATGCTTTCCTCATATTCCTTTGGCAAAAGCATGAAGCAAGGGCTTTGGTCTGGTTCTCTGCGATTTCTGAGTCGAAACAAGGAAGGAAAATAGCAGTAAATAATAACATGATTAACTCTTCGCACGTCGCCGTTACACCATTGGATAATAAGAACAATAAAATTCTATTGTGTCTGCTAAATTAGACGCGCGATGGGTTAAGAATAAAAATATATTGATTTGTGAAAGATGACTAGGCTAGAAAAGGGGGTAAAAGCTTTGAAGACATGCTGTGCCGACCCTAAATAAATAGGGGTAAGAGACACAGAGACCAGTGGTAATTGCGTAAAACATAAAAAGACAATTAATCGCAACGTCTTTCATTTTGACAGTTCAGCCACATTCAATGAGGGTTTTCTGAAATGACGTTCGCCAGGTGGCAGCACTGACACGTCAGGTCCAGACATCTGTCAAAGAGCCTATATTTTCTTTAGTTATGACTGAATGATGAACGAATGAATGAATCGAATGATGAACGTCATCATATATTTTATATTAGAAGACCTCTTGTCACAGTGGTGCCAACTGGTGTCGTAAATTTTCACGAAAACCCTCATTGCGTTGTCGCGTATTGCGTGACAGTAGTGGTGGCCATGTGATAACGGGCGTGACTTACAAATTGTAGGTCGTAGGTTCGAATCCAGACAGGCGCTTTACTTTGTGTAAATTATTTCATCAACACTGCTCTCGAAACGGTGAAGGAAAACATCGTGAGGAAACCGGCATGTCCTAGAACCAAAAATTCAAAGACCTGTGACATCTGCCAACCCGCACTGGGCCCGTGTGGTGGATTACGGCCCACTACCTTACACCGAGAGGCCTGTGTCCCAGCAGTGGGAACATTGTAGGCTGATTATGTATTGGGTTAGGAATCTCCTTCAAAACCCTTGAATTGTGATTGAAGCTGTGTTACTCAATTAGGCTCCTGGGAAGCATAGTTCACAAGGTAGGAAGCCTATACTCAACAATGAGTGTAACAAGGTTGCCAATGATGAAGATGAAGGGACAGAGGATGCCGATAACCACCACTATTTGGGATGGATAAAGAAGCCTCCTCGTGTAGCGCAGTTTGTTCCGCCAAGTACTCAACTGAACCGAGCACTCGGCGCATCCTGGACAGTCACACCCAACACCTTATTCCAATTCTTCCCTTGTGGTGCGCTGTGGTAAGGCTAACGCCCGCCTGGTTTGCGACTACTCTCCCACCGGAGTCCGGCGTCAAGCAGCCTGCTGTGTTTCGTCGATGTGTGGGAATTCCAGTGCCTTATTAGGCATCTTTTGGGCACGCTCGTTCCCGTATAGACCTCATCCATCGCTTTCCATCAGGCGTGATCGAGGTCAAGAGTGCCCATTCAGCAATACAAAAAAAAACCTATTTTATAAATAAATGTTACGATTACTGTATGAGCTCAGGAATACGACGCTCACGCAAGTAAGTTTCAGTTCTGAGAGCATTTGAATATATTTTTCGTTTTCGCTTAGCCACGGCGGTATCTTCTAAAGAGTCAGTGCCGGTACTTAGTAAGCATGCACATACTGATATGAGTTCAGGGTCGAGAACTGTTGGGACTGTCGTGGAAAGAGCACTGCTTTTTTGTTGAAAATCTGGAACCGTTTCTGGATCCACGGTATAGGTTTGGGGGTTCCAATTTTTCGGGACACTAAATTCTTCTCCCATTATAATGGGAATAAATAATGTAAATGTAAAAATACAATATAAAAATCACATAAAAATGCTCTAAAACCCGGTTCTGCTAGAAAATTATAATGTTTTGACACTTTAATTTTTTTTTCTTATTACTATGCATTTTATTAGTAAAAAGTTTTATTGGCTTTGCGTTTCTATTTTGACTTGGCTACACAAATGAAGGTTTAACTTTACAATAGTACTGCAGTGCGATTCTGTAACCATCTCACCGTGAAAATTTAGGTGAAGTGAGCGTGGAGTGAGCTGTCAATAGTGTCAATTCCTAGCAAAAACAAAATCACTTCACCTAAGTTTTCACGGTGAGATTTTTACAGAATCGACCGGCAGTTTCGTACAAATTATATGAATGTGTTTGAAGTGAAAACTACTTTAGGCGCGTTGGGCATTTTTTGAGATGGGAAAAAACCATTGAACTCGCGCCATTGTACCGTAAGCGATACCACGCGTGTTTTTTTTATAAGACGATTAAAAAAATATCCACTTCGGATGTTTTCGGCTGTCCTCGGGATGTACTCGGTTTTAATGTACATCCAATATGTCAGTGAATGATGACAAAGTATTTTGTTTGTGTTCACTTCTGTCAGCACTCCCGGAGTGCCACTGTTTTTTTTTTCTTTCTTTTATAGCACCTATTGATTAAGAGGTGTTGTGACATAATAATAAACAAAATGGCTCTCTCTGTATTATTATTAAAATAAGTTTGTGTTGTCCCATTGCAAGGCAAATGCCTTCTACCCTCATTCCACTTTTCCCGGTCTACTGCAATTGTGGGCCAATCCTTTAAGAAGGAGTCCAGCTCTGTAACTCAATAGAAACTATAAGTACTTATGTACGAAGAACGAATACCAATAAGAAAAAATAATTTTAAGTCGTTTAAAATTATTATTTCTTATTGGTACCAATAAAAATATATATCAATCAATTGTTACCAACCTAGCTAGATAGCTTTAATTATTCCAATTATTGCCGGGTACCGATACCGATTATTATCGGCTGATACCAATAATTGTCAATGACAACTGGCAGGCATCCTTGGCTAGTCATTAGGCCTGCCAATAGATTATTGATTGGTGCTGATTGTTCGTTTGTATGTGCGTATGTAGTTGGGGTCGTTTGCATGAATCTCTGCCGGTTTTAATGGACAATCTCGACTAATTGTACAGAGTAGTGTTCCGGTTTTTGTCTGTTATTGTTTTTGTGTTAACTTTTTTTGTTTGCGGAATTTAATTTTATGGAGTGTCATCAATTATGTTTTATAATTGCTTAGTAAGGGGCCTATGACTGTACCTACACAAGAGTAATAATTTTACAAAAAAATATTATAATTAATATAATTATATTATATAATTTTACAAATAAAGGTAAAGGTGACAACCAGCGGAGTAATTGCGTAACACACTAAAGCGCAAGCCACACCACGATTGCACACCGCGTTGGCTATCGAACACGTATTTACTTTGTTGAAAGTTAAATAAAATAGCCGTTCCTATATTTTATCAAGATAAAAAAATGTGTGATACTCGCCCGTCAGCCCGTCCGCCCGCTAGCTCACGGTGTGGCTTGCGCTTTACAATGGCAATGTCCTTTTTTTTATCTGTTTTATAAGGGATTTTTGTACGCTTATGCGACGATGCCAATCCCATCGTGTTTTTACAAATAACAACTTACTAACTAAACTAAACAAACTAACCTTATAATACAAAAATTAACTTAATCTAATTTATTACGGCAATGTCTTTCATTTTGACAGTTCAACCACATCCATCGCATTATTTACGTAGTTGAGCAGACGAATTTTTCAAACTTATGAAGCAATGTATTAGGACTTTCCTTCGGATCGTGATTGTAAGTGTGGTACGCAATTGGGGTGCAGGATATCACAATGCAAGAAGATGCTTTTCTTTGGTTCACTTACCTACTGAATGTCTTGCATTTATTGTCAACTAGCAGCGCCCTGCGGTTTCATCCTATGTGTTATTCTGATGTTTGCGTTGGCTCATAAGGGTGCGTTTCCACTGAAGCGGAGCTGTGCGGAGCGGAGCGGAGATGTACAAGAATCGACCAATCATATATTGATTGAAATTCTCAGCGCGTTACTCGTCTCTATGATTGGACGATTCCTGCACGTCCTCGCTCCGCTCCGCCCAGCTCCTCTTCAGTGGAAACGCACCCTTATGAGCCATGCTTCCCTGGTCTGTGCTAGTCTCTTAACCCTTTTTATTTGGGGTTGGCACAGCAAATCTTCTTAGTTTTCTTCCCTTTTCTGGCCTCGTCACCTCTCACAAAGCCTCCCAGGCTGACCCACAACACCCTGTCCTCCGCTTTCTGCATCCTGTCTGTCCCACCCACCTTTTCAAAGTCGTCAGTTCACCTAGCTGGGAACAATAAACAAATATTGGTAAAGTTAATTCAAATCAGTCGTTTTGTTCACATTGTTTAGTGCCAATTACCGTTACCAGACATGGCTGCCTGTTTTTAAATGCGACCTTATTCCATTCCGAGAATTATTATAATAAACTGTAGTTGGGCGACACCTATCAAACTTAACTAGTACTTATTACCAAATACGGCAACAGTTTCCCATTAATATTCTTAATTTACGCATCCATATTTAAAAGTGCGACATACGCATTTTAATGGCGTCATGTGAATATTAAAATACACCTTTTAAGTCAACACAGAAACACTTCAATAAAATGTGGGACAATGTCTTCTAAAGCTAATAAATGGCATCGAATTATTATTTTTTTCCTTATTGCAACTGAGCCGATGTTGACTATTCCAACTATTCTGCCAGCGTCATGTGGTGACCGACGAATTAATTATATTGTACGTGCTAAAATACAAAATGGCGGCCTGTGAAAGTTTGACGTTTGACTACTCTGTGCAATTAGTGTTCGCTTACAAATTGTCCGTTCGGTCGTCATGGCAAGTGCTTCAAATTGCGGATAATTGATCGCCAATGAGTCCACTAACTCACATGACTGTGGCAAATAATGAGCAATGTCATCTGTGACAATTGAGCACCTCTGTTTTATGTATGATCTGTTTCAAACTTAACCGATTAAAATGTAAACAAATGGATCGGAAATGAACCTCTGTGTTTGTTTGTAGATACCTCTTACAAATTGAGTGCTTTGATTTGATTATTTCAATACATAAACCTGAAATTCTAATTTAAACAACTGAGGTTATATAAATTATAACCTCAATGTTCGTATAAGATTTTTCAATAAAATTGCAATTTATTAACGTTATTCATACAATAATTGTTGGAAAACTGGTGAGACGTAAAGTTGAAACCTTTTAAATACAGATGAATGTGTTACTAATTCCTTTTAATTAGTGATTGCGAAGAATTTAACCTGAACTGGTTGTTGACACATTCGTCAGATACTTTTGGAACACACAGTATTCACCTATGTTGTGTTGTGACGTGTTAATGAACGGTGGATAAAAAAGGAAATTGATGTCAAAACTAGTTAATAAGAGGTTGGTCAATAGCAGTGTGAAACACAATAGAATAACAAGCACACAATTCGAAGTAACTGTAATGATTATTTTGAAACACAAAACATTATGGTGACCGATTGATTTATGCCCCGCGGTTTTACCCGCATAAGTTTTGATCCCGTGGGAATATCGAGATAAAAACTATCCCATGTCCTTTCCCGGGACTCAAACTATCTCTATACCAAATTTCATCTAAATCAGTTCAGCGGTTTAAGCGTGAAGAAGTAACAGACAGACAGACGCACTTTCGCATTTAAAATATTAGTATGGATTTTTGGTACAGAAAAATTTACAACAGCTTTTTGGCGATAAGGTTACCTAAATACCTCATAAAATTTGTGGAGTAGTGGTGGTCCAGTGGTAACGGCCGCGGTTTTCGTGTTGTAGGCCGCGAGTTCGAACCCAGACGGGCGCTTTACTTTGTGTAAATTATTTCATCACCAGTGCTCTCAAAACTGTGAAAGAAAACACTGTGAGGAAACCGGAATGTCCTAGAACCAAAAATTCGAAGACATGTGACATCTGCCAACCCGCACTGGGCCCGCGTGGTGGATTACGGCCCACTCCCTCTCACCAAGAGGAAGCCTGTGACCCAGCAGTGGCCTCATTATAGGCGGATTATGCTAGGGGCTCCTGGGATTATCATCATCATTCTCTAGCTGTTATACCAATTTATTTAGTACCTGCGGTCAATGTGACTTCGTCTTCCATGCTTATCTTTAAGTCGTCATTTCGGTCTTTTTTTTTCAGGATGGGAAATCATCATATGACCCATCCCGCTCTGGGTGGAGCGGAAGGGAGTGTCAGACTCTTACTGACTAAAACCCATCCGTGTTCGTTCCTTAGCCCTTTATGTTCCGAGCCAGCGGTAACCCTTTCGGAAAATCCCGCTGACCAGGCAGGCTACGGCCCTTCGCCTTTACGAGGACACGGCGGTGCTCCGCCCAAGCGGGGCAGACCTCCACCGTATGCTCCACCGTGTCCTCTGGGCGATCCTGGTAGTGGTGACATCCGGGCGTTTCCTCGCGCCTGATGATGTGTGGGAACCTCCCGAAACATCCGTATCCGGTGAGGACCTGCGTCAGGCGGTAGGTTAGGGCGCCATGACCCTCTCTACCCACTCCTCAAACAGACTGTTATTTCGGTCTTCACTCCCTTTCTAGCTACAATCAAGTATTTTCTAACTGAACAGACAGCTGTGCTGCTGGAGGAGTTTGCACCGCCACTTCTTCTCCCCAGCGAAAGCACTAGGAAGTGGTGAAAGGTGGGCGTTTTGGGGGACTGTCTTTTGTAATTTTGACGTTCGAAAAGTGATGATTCTCAGCCTAGTTTGAATAAATGACTTTTGATTTTTTTTTCTATAATAGGTAACTGGCCAACTGCAGGGCAAATGCCTCTTTTCATACATAGAACATACATGAGCAAAATACATGAGCATTGATCACTACGCTTGCTCAAAGGGGGTTGGAAGACCAGCCGGTCGATTCTGTAAAAATCTCACCGTGAAAACTTAGGTGAAGTGAGTTTGTTTTTGCTAGGAATTGATACCATTGACCGCTCACTCCACGCTCACTTCACCTTAGTTTTCACGGTGAGATGGTTACAGAATTGCACTGCAGAAGGTCAAATCCCATAATTAATAACGTTCAAAATCTAGTTGCAATCTCATCTCAGCGACTATTAATGTCAAAAACTTGACAAAAATGTAGAGATTTTAGAGATATTTTTGACAGATTGAGACAGATCAGACTGTAAACGCTCTTAAAATAACTAGAATTGCCGCTCAGGTTTCCTCACGATGTTTTCCTTCACCGATGTCAGTGATATCCAAGATAAACTTATTATGGGCTGATTTTACCAAAGTCTCATAATCAATCTTTTACTCGTGGAATAAAATTGACGTCTGACAGTTCAAATATGGAAAACCTATACAAAAATTCAAAATTTATTCTAGAATGCGCCCTAAGTAGTTTTAGGTATGGGCAGGTGATATTTCGTTTAATCAATACCAACCCTGAGGTGGCGAGGTACCTAGGTAATTACAGGGGAATTAAAAGCATTACTGGCTAAATGTGGGGATACTCTGCATCATTGTAAATTTATCATCAGCCTATAATATTCCCACTTTTGGGTCACAGGCCTCCTCTCTGAGAGAGGGAGTGGGCAATAACCGCAACGTTTATTATTAAGGGAGTTAGTATGTAGTATGGATGTATGTTGAATCTGTCGTAGGCTCGTCCCTTGTTGTAAGTGGGACACTTACGTCAGCATAATGTTTGACGTCACGACCTAAATTGGCTAATAAGTGTAGGTACATCCGCATAGATGATTGTCGGACTGAACTGATTTAATAGCACGAAAATATTATGATAAGAAATATTTTTTATAACCCAGTTTAAAATAACATAACATCACGCCTTGTTTACGTATATATAGTACGGTCAGCAACAAAAGTCAATTAACACGTCAGTTTTTTTTTTATCCTCGTTATTGAGCAAAATATTTGTAATAATTTTGAACAAATATTTTATTCAATAACTGAGATGAAAAAATCTGAAGTGTTAATCGACTCTTGTTGCTGACTGTACGTACACCCCATATTTCGCCAATTATGTCTAAGTCCCATATAATGGGGGGGATGAGCCTATCGCCATCTTCTGGGCACAAATCCAAATTCCGGGCTGCTACTGAGAAATTCCAGATAAGAAATCCGGCCAAATGCGTGTAGGACACACAATGAAGGGTTCTGTATTTGTCCCAAGAACAAACCTAACAGTCAAAGTCAAAGTCAAATCATTTATTTCAAATAGGCACATTAAAGGCACTTTTGAACGTCAAAACTTACAGTAAAATTTAATTGATTCTAGACGCCCCTTCCAAAAGGTAGTTTTCGTATGGAGAAGAATGGGCAAGAAACTCCACTGTTACTCTTTTAAAATGTTTTACAAGGTTTTGTATACATTATATAATTATATGTGAAGACTATGCACCTAGAATAAAAGAAGTCTACCCCAAAAAAATAAAAAGAATTAAAAATGAAGCAATTACAGATAAATCAATTATGTGATAGATACATGGGGCTCACATATTTACAAATATTGGAAAAGTAAATGATTTTTCTAGAATTTTAACAAGTGTGTGAGTTACTGTAGTCACAGCCGGTCGATTCTATTCGAATCTCACCGTGAGAAGTTAGGTGAAGTGAGCATTCCATCTAATGCTAGGGATTGACACTAATGACAGGTCACATTAAGCTCACTTCACCCGAGTTATCACGGTGAGATTTTTACAGAATAGCACTACTGATTGTAAAAATCATTGTCATAAATTTTTTAAAATATAAATTAAATTAGGAACCAGTTTGATTTTGTCTAGACACTAGATTGTCCTATGGAGCATTGTAGTTGTACCTAAATCATGTTCTTCCATACATTGCAACTGCAATTATAAGTTGGTCGACTATTACTCGTAACCTTGTAAAGCCCACTTAGCTGTGATAGTTTTCCTTTTATATACCTACTACTACCGTGAATTTTTTATATACCTATCCAAAAACAACCATTTAGCTGGCAGGGGGACACTTGACTCTAACAAAAATTAGCACTTTAAAGCTTAATATTACACAAACGGATTCCTGAATCAAAACATTGTTTACACAAATTAGCAATATTTTTGAAAGCCCTATCGAACGATACTCAACACCATGGGATAGACGAGAGAAAAAAACCATCTCCACTTTACGTGTACAGGAGGTACAGACGCCAGCACATCAAGCTACTAAAATCTGTCAAATTTCTTTAATAGATTTTCAACTTTATTGCTAAAGCATAAGGTTCAAAGTTGATTGGTATTTTTGACAGTTTCGGGTAGCTTGATGTGCTGGCGTCTGTACATTAAAAAAAATGTTTTCATGATTTTATTTTAGCACTTTGTCGGCGTGATTAATGTGTACTCGAGTATCCACGCCAAATTATAGTTTTCTAGTACTAAGAGTCTCTGAGTTAAGCTGCGGACGGACATGGCGAAACTATAAGGGTTCCTTGTTGACTACGGAATCCTAAAAACACAATAACAATTTTCCCCGACCTGGGAAATCAAACCCAGGACTTCAAACTCGGTAGCAGCGCTTGCGACCACTATACCAATGCGGCAGTCATTACCCAGATTTTAGGTCGAGAAATAATGACCTAGTATTTGTCTTTAACCAATTTTCCTAAATACACATTTGATCAAAAAAATGTTCGTAGCTAATCATAACAAGGCTATCAAATAAATTATAAGGAATTCGGTAAATGTCTAGACTACGAATATTGATTGTAATAGGAATAATAATGATAAAGTACCTATTCAAAGTCGTTGACCTTGTGTAAATAAAGGCTCCTACAACAGGCGCGACGTGCGACGCAAATCGCGCGCGACACAAAGGCACCGCTCGTTGCGCGACTTGCGGTGCTTTTGTGTTGCGCGCGATTTTATCGCGTGTCGCGCCTGTTTGTAGGAGCCTTAATTATTAAGTAAATGTTTAAAGGTCCTTGACACATGGTTACTGGAATAGTTTTAATAATATTTAATCAAGATATTTGATGTTTTTTTTTTTTCAAAGTTCATTGACATTGAGTAATAGCTTCAGTAGAATCAATTAATCAATTTATTTTGTGGAACGTTGATTTAGATTAACTTTCGATATAATTTATTTTTAGAAAAAACCCTCTTTTAGGTCTAGACTTGTAGAAGTTTCAAGTGTGACTGTGGAGTCCCCGGGTTCGATTTCAAGGTCAATTAAAGCGTTGAACAGACAGCTGTGCTGCTGGGGAGTTTGTTGCGTCACTTCTCCCTAGCGAAAACACTAGGAAGTGGTGGTGGTGGAAGTGGTGGTGGTGGTGGTGGTGGTGTTGGTGGTGGTGTTGGTGGTGGTGGTGGTGGTGGTGGTGGTGGTGGTTCTGGTGTCCAATAAAGTATATATAAATAAATAATAATAAGGGCGGGCGTTTTGGGTGACTGTCTTACAGTGAACCCCAAAAATTTGTTGATATTTTGTCCACTTCAGCTGTGACACACACATCATCTGCCTAGTCTTTTCCCAATTATGTTGGGGTCGGCTTCTAGTCTAACTGGGTGCAGCTGAATACTTGGGAGGGGTCTTGGTATATGAAGATGGTCACCCATCCACAGACCAACCACGCTAAGTGTAGCTTAACTTGATGCGGCTGTAATTACTTGGCCACAAGCCAATAGCTGTAGTCATTATGATTAAAAATTCTAGTGATCTAAATGTTTTAACTGCTATTAACGTTTTTATTGACTAATTGAAGTATCTATGACTTAGCATAAAAAATATCCTAATATCAAGTACCCTAGGAGCACATCACATCACATCATGTTCGTGAACGGGCGCCGTCGCGCGTCGGTTGAGACTGGTCATCTCTTAACTGCCAAGGCTTATTTTTAATGTTATATTTTGAAATGATTCTTCATTTGTGTTTTTTTTTTACATTGTTCTCACATATATTATAGAAGCAACAATAATAATGTAGCCACGATTTGTAATATCTTGATTTAAAAGAGTGTCCATGGAGTTTCTTGCCCGTTCTTCTCCATAGAGTTAGTTATATTATACGTTTTGGAATGGGCAACTAGCTTCAACTTTCTGACTAACTGACGGACTATTTTAATTTTGTCAATTCAAAAGTGCCTGTACAAGGTTTAATTGAAATAATTGCTTTGAGTTTGAGTTTGAGTTTGCACCTGATTATTTTTGAAGCGAAAACTTCTTTAGGCGCGTTGGGCATTTTTTGAGATGGGAAAAAACCATTTAACTCGCAAAACTGTTACCGTAGCCGACACCGCGCGTGTTTTGTTTATAAGACGATTAAAAAATCACACGTAATAGGGATGTTGCCTGGGTAAAAATAAATCGATTCGATTTAGTCCCTCAGTAAGATTATTAAAAAATATTGAACACGTATTTTTTGTTTTATCAATTAGATAAAAAATTACAAAGATATATCACATCAAAGTTCAGGAGTGGGGGGCTTTGACGTAATAACGTGCTAAAATTTGTAGCACGGCGTGACGTCATACGAAATTTCCAAGCGCTGTATCTTCGTAATTTTTTGTTTGCCAGACAAAAGAAAAAATACGTATACAATATTTTTTAGTAATCTAACTGATGGACTAAATATATTTTCTTAGTCAACTACCCTATTGTTCAAGTTTTCACTTCTGTCGGCACTCCCGGAGTGCCACTGTTTTTTTTTATTTTTATTTTAAATCAAAGTCAAAGCATTTATTATAAATAGGCACATAAAAGGCACTTTTAAACGTCAGAAATTACAACAAATAGAATTGATTCTAGTCGCCCATTCCAAAAAATCATAATTTGGCATCACAGCTAAAGTAGAAAAATGTCAACTAACTTATGGAAGCCACTGTATGTAATTAAGACTTTCAAAAGTCCTAATTCACAGCCTAGTTTGAATAAATATGCATTATTTTTTTTTATTAACCTAAATACATATGTATTATTATCTCCTTTATTTAACTAGTTACACATAAATTATATTTTTAAATATTAGTATAAAAAAAATATAAAAACATTTAAAAATATAAAAAATAGTAGCCCACCGGTATCGGGAACAGGGTCCAAGCTACCGGCGGTCAGGGCTCCAGAGAGAGGAACCTCCTAACAATGCGGGCCGTGTCCAAAAGTACCGCTTTCTGAATCAAGCCCTTGATCCAGCTGCCCAACGAGAGCCTCCTTAGGTGTTGGTCGAGGCTCTTGGCTATTAAGCCATTGGCTGTCACGACTATCGGCACAATGATCGCTGAGTCCACATCCCACATGTCGACAACCTCGCGAGCCAAGTCAAGATACTTGATTTGCTTATCTTTCTCGGCTTTCACGAGGTTCTCGTCATGCGGGACGGTTATGTCAACAATCATTGCGCGCCGCTCTGATCGATCCACCACCACTATATCAGGCTTATTAGCAATAATAGTCCTGTCAGTGATGATGGATTGATCCCAGTACAGTGTGATATGGCCATTTTCGAGAACTGGGTCGGGCGCATACCTGTAGTACGGCACCTCCGATTCCACAAGGTTGTACTGCAGAGCAAGTTGCTGATGGATAATCCTGGCTACAAGGTTGTGTCTATGCAAATATTCTCCGTTAGCAAGACGAGAACACCCGGAAATAATGTGACGGATTGATTCGCCCGGACGGTGGCATGCCCGACATATGTCAACCGTACCATCCTTCACAATAAATCTCCGGTAGTTATTCGTCATCATAACTTCGTCCATAATTGCACAGACAAACCCTTCGGTTTCTCCGAAGAGTTCCCCGGAACGTAGCCAGGCTACGGACGCTAGGAAGTCTACATCGGGCCCATGTAGGGCCCGGAAAAAGCGTCCGTGAAGCTCCTTACTCTGCCATACCTCCATGCGGTCGTTAGTGTCAAGCACTACAGGTTTGCACCAGTTCTCTTTAGCCAAGGAGAGCGCGGTAAGGCCCTTGTCCACTGCCACAACATCTCGATGCATCCCCACGTCGGCTTCTAGGAAATATTCCCTGAGACTGCATATCTCACGATTGTGAAGAGTCTTAGCATTTAAGAAGCCTCGACCTCCACACTTCCGTGGGATATACAGTCTCATAACCGAAGAACGTGGGTGATGCATTCGATATGCTGTCAACAATGTACGGACCCGCCTATCCAGGGCGTCTAGCTCTGTTTGAGTCCATTTAAGTATGCCGAAAGAGTACATCAAAACCGGCATGACCCAACCGTTGAAGGCACGCACTTTATTTCCGCCTGATAAAAGACTATTAAATACTTTTCTCAGGCGGCCAAAGAAGCGCTCCTTCAACGATTGTTTCATGTCGATAACATTGATGCCCAGTGCTTCCGACATACCCAAATACTTGTAGGTTTCGGTTGCTGAGAGGGATCTAAGATTTATGGAATCTGTGAGCTGGGTTCCCACAGATTCCACAATCCTCCCTCGTTTTACATGCATGACCGCACATTTGTCCACACCGAATTCCATCCTGATGGCGCTACTGAAAGTTTCAGTGACCTTCAATAGCTCCATCAGTTGCAAATCGTTGGGGGCAAAGAGTTTCAGGTCATCCATGTAAAGGAGGTGAGATATAACCTGACCACCTCTCTTCAACCGATAGCCTAGACCTGAATCCTCCAGCAGCGTGCTAAGAGGATTCAAGGCTAAGCAGAACCAAAGTGGACTCAAACTGTCGCCCTGAAATATACCCCGCTCTATCCTTATCGGCTCACTATTCCTCTGGATTTGCCGACATCCTGGATAGCGAAGGACTGTCCTCCATTGCCCCATACACGACATCAGGAAGGTGCGCAGGGTTGCATCAATTTTATACAACTCTAGCACCCTCATGAGCCATGTATGTGGCACCGAGTCATAGGCCTTCTTATAGTCTATCCAACATGTCGACAGATCCTTTCGGGAACGGCGAACCTGTTGGCTAATGGCCATATCAATGAGGAGTAGCTCCTTAGTACCACGGGACCCGTTCCTACATCCATTTTGAGAAGCACACATAACAGAATTCTCGTTAATATGTTTATTTATTTTAGCTCTCAAAATGGAGGTAAGAACTTTATAGACCGTTGGAAGACACGTAATCGGTCTATAATTTTTGGGTTCCGCAGTACTACCCGATTTATGGAGCAGGTGAGTTATTCCAGTCGTCAGGAACTCTGGTAGCGACCCTGACTCTAAGGCTGACTGGAATAGGTCTGCCAAGCAAGCATGCGATCTTGTGAGCCATTTAATCCAGAAGTTGTGCAGTCCGTCCGGCCCTGGTGATTTCCAATTTGGCAACGGACGAACTGCGCAACTTACATCTTGGGGGCTGATCGTTATTGCCCCCATTTCTGTTATTGCATCGCATGCTTGCTCGACGTCCCGAGTCCACTCACCCTCGGTATGACTGACAGGTACCGACCAGATGTTACGCCAAAATGAACACATGGCGTTATCATCCGGCAGGCACATGTCAGTCACACCTTGGTCCGGTCGCTCCCATGCTCTGTAGACCCACCTTTCATCGCTTTGGAAGGTGCGATTTAGAGTGTACCGTTCCACCCGACGCTTATACCTACGAATACGGTTTGCCCATGCATACACTTTCTGCTTCCAGAAGTCGATGCGCTCTGTGACACGGGACATGTAGTCTTGAGGACTGATATCAGTCCCCGCAAACGCCCGCCTCACAAAGCGCATCACTCGAGGGCGATTGTTGCCCTCCCGGAAGCAGATTAGTTTGCCGATGAACGCTCTGGCCCCAGCAATGCGTCGTTCAATCCTATACTGCCATGCCGGTACGGCAGGTTTCGGTCGTGTAGCTCTGTCATTCGGAAATTTGACATGAGCTACACGACATGCCGTTACAGCCGCGCAATACAGGATTGAATGAGCATCGGTGAGGTTTTCGCAGTTATCAAAATAGCTTGACAACTGCGAATCCAGAACAGCCACCAACGCCCTATTTCTGTTATGCATGGGCAAACGAGGTAAGCGTGGTCTGAGTTCGGGTGTCATGAACCGATATTCTCTGATCGCACCCTCCAAAGTACTCCTCATCTCCTCACTGCACTGGATACTTACGTTAGTAGCCATGTCATTACTTACGTCGTTTTCGCAAATTAATGGTGTGGTAGACTGTGGAGGTGCCACAGCCTGCGACGGCGTAGCAATGACATGGCTACTCTGCATTTCAGTCCGCAAGCGATCAAGCACGGTGTCATCCAACATACGATTACGCTGGATGACTCGTACCTGATCCGACAGTCGTTGTGCCGATACGTTGACAGCCGGCTCAAGCACCTGAAACAGAGAGAGCATCCGAACACGGTACGCGGTCAGGTTGTTTCCTCCCTCTGTAGCCCCATAGTATGAGCGCATGACGTTCTCGTTGATGGATTGCGTCCATCGCATGCGCTGCACACTTCCGCCGGGAACTGGGACCCTATCAGAGGCCGGTGGGCCTCGAGGTCCTAAGCCGTCCGGCGGCCGGCGTCCTCCCCGTCGACGAGCAGGTGGTGGCGTCGTGGGCGGAGAGAAATACTCGTCGCTCGAGCTCGACGCAACTGCCGCGGCCGGTGTCGTCACAGCACTCACAATGGGGCTGGGTACCGGCGGCGACGAGGCGGAGCTGAGCGAAGAGTCCGGAGGTGGTAGGCGTGCTCGTCGTAAGGCGGATCTTGTCAACATGTTTTCATATTCGTTTTATTTGTTCAGTTTTATTGGAGGCGACATGACATATGTCACCTCCGGTTCGGTAATTTTTGATGAAGATTCGAAATATTATGGTTCATTATACTTTTTCTATTTTCACACCACGTTTAAAAAACGTGGTGTGCACAGGCCCTAAGAGGGACCCATTGGGTCGTAAGTTTGGCCTATTGTTTGTCTGACATGTGGCAGATGTGTCCAGCCCAGTAGCCCGGCAGTGATTTTGATTTTAACCTACAGATGAACCCCAATAAAAAAAAATACAATTAACCACAAATACGGAAATCATAAACCTAGAAATCTAATTTCGTCGGAATGATGCTATAAAGGCGCATAATCGTTCCATAACGTCCGGCATTCAATACTAACGTAAGTAATGAAACGGGGGCTTATGTTTATTATATTATTTTACGCCGAAAAAAATACTAATGTTATGAAAAAATACCCGGTTTCTGGACGCCCCATCAATTTAGATTAGTGAGGTAATAGCCTGGTGTAGTCACTTAGCCGGTAGCCACCCCCGTACCAAGAAAATCTACGTAAAAGTTGAGCTATAAGAAAATTTCAAGCCTATTATGAGTTCTCGTGGTGTACGTCTTTGTAGGAGTGACTGATCTTGACACTTGATTATTAGATTTGAAGTTGAATGTAAGTTTCTAGTATATAGCAAGTTTAGCCTTGTCGGTTCAATTAAGATAGTAATATTTATGTTGTATTAATTATGATCCACCTCAATAAACTCAGCCTATTGAGTCCACTGCTGGTCATAGGCTCTCCCAGGCTGCGCCACAACACCTCCGTCGTCTGTCGCCTTCCCATCCAGCCTGTACCAGTCACCTTTTTAAGGTCATCGATCAATCTAGGTCGGGGCGACCTACCACTCTATGCTTGCTTTAAGGTCTCCATTCAGGATACTCCGGTACACTAGCAGGTTATAAATAAACGATTTACCTCCGGGAAAAAGGCGTGATTTTATGTCATAAACCATTTTTTCTAGAGAACACTGATTATCGTGCTTTGTTTTAAATAATTTAAGAAAACTGTTTGTTGGTAGCCAAAATATTAAAACAACGTTTCTTGGTACAAATGACTGTCAGCATCGTTAGGAAACTGTGATACGTAGTAATCCCACATTATAATACCATCGATTCAGCTGCAGGATTCACCAACTACTGAATCTATAATCTATGAAGAATGTAAAAATTGCCCAACATATTTTAACAGTGTTGGTGTCAATTTTTCACTTTTTTTTACTTGGCCTTCACTGTCCCACTTCTGAGCTAAATCCCTCCAGGCATCCTTTTCAAGAGCCACCAAGATACAACCCTTGCGGTACTCGTCTAGGTCGTTAGTAGTCTTCACTACTATCTCAAAGTATCAAAACTATAAATCGTCGTATACTAATATGCACAATGAAGCTAATACGGTAGAGGTTAATTTCTGTATGGTGGGCCTTCGATAGCCTTGGTTAATAAATTAGTGAACCCCCTCGCTCCCTCGTTACTTACCTTGCATTATAACTTGGACGTTCTCATTACTCCTAATGTACCACTTATGAGTTAGAAACAATCACGATCTATCCATCTACTATATGCTATCTTCTATATAAACTAAGAAAGAAAGAAAATCTTACTTACTAATAATAAAGCTTCAGAGTTTTTTGATTCTTTGCGCTAATCTCTGGAACTACCAGTTGGATTTGAGAAAATATTTTTGTATTTGATAGCCCAATTTTTGAGGACGGCTATAGGGTTTAACAACTGACGCGCTAAGACCCTTAGGAGTCACGCAAAAATAAAAGAAAAACCAGAAAGACTAAGATGCTTAGCGAAAACAAAGTAATAGAGCGGGCAAACGATGCGATACGACGGCGTGGGTCGAGGGAACAAGAAAGGATCCCGCACAAAATGATAGAAAAAAGCCATTCGGTGAATTTCTCTGAAATGGTACAATATAGCTTGTAACATACTGATTGACAGTTAATATTGGTGCAAAAAAAATAATGGCAAAAAAAATAATGTTCAAATCAGGAAGATGATTTTTTATGTTACTGTTAAAAAAAGAACAAATAGCAATCACAACTAATTCCAATTCATTTTAAGAGGAAATGCGGTCGGAGAGACTTTTGTAAAATCCTAAGTAAAAAGTCGTAATTCGATGTTTGGCTCTCGCCTATTTCCTCTTCCAATATTGGACCAATTAAAAAGATATGTCATAAACTGAATAAGAGGATAGGTATATACTGTGTCCCTATGTTTTTATTTTTTAATTAATAGTTTTCAAATAACAGCCGCACAGGTCGATCGATCAGGTTAAGCTACGCTTGCCGCGGTTGGTCTGTGGATGGGTGAGCATCTTTACATACCATGACCCCTCCGTGCATCGAAAAGCACGTTAAGCTGTTGGTCCCGGCTGTCATTCGTGGATCTTTGACAGTCGTTACGGGTAGTCAGAAACCCGAAAATCTGACAACCAGTCTTAACAAGGGGTATCGTATTACCGAACTGTTACTGAACTGGGTTGTGGAGGTACCAGTATTTTACATGGAGCTACTGCCTATCTGAATAGGCAGTAGCTCCATGTAAAATACTGGTATTCAGCTGCATCCGGTTTGACTGGAAACCAACCCAACATAGTTGAGAAAAGGCTAGGCAAATGATGAGTTATCAAATTTGTACACTAGGCCTCTGTTGACAGCGGTTTAAATGGGCTCTTTTTGAGGGCTCTAGTGCTTATAAAAATAACGTATCATCAAAAAGGAAAACATAGAGAAATTCAAGTAGTCAAAATTTATTATTCTGTAAAAAAATCATTGCTTTATGGTCATTGACCAGAAAGAAAACAGGCGAGAGGATTTCTATGGAGAAACAACCACCCACATTTCCTCTTAACTCTTTGTCTGTATACGCTGAAGGGGTAGGATTTGTATTATACACATTTCGCATACTAAACAAGTTGTTCGACCGTTTGCTGAAACTTTTGAAAAATAATTATAATCCTTGAACACCAGGTTAAATAATTACCTAACCTCCATTTATCACTTTATGTCTGTAAAACTGTTTATTAATATTCCTTATCCACGTCTCATGTTCCGAATTTAAGCAACTTTCTCCGTATCACTGGAGCCATAATAAATAAATCATCAACAATAATATCATTATTTCAGTCGAAAGACGTCCACTGCTGGACATAGGCCTCCCCCAAGCACCTTCACTTCGACCGGTTCTGTGCTTTCAACGGGTTCCTGCGGCTTTCACAAGGTCGTCCGACCACCTTTTGGGAGGCCTTCCAACGCCACGTCTTCCGGTACGCGGTCGCCACTCCAGAACCTTTCGGCCCCATCGGCCATCTGTTCTGCGAGCAATGTGCCCTGCCCACTGCCACTTAAGCTTGACAATTCTTTGGGCCGGTACCTGTCGCTCACAATGGGCCTTATAAGAAGGCTAAAAGTCACCCAAAGGGCAATGGAGAGGGCTATGCTTGGAGTTTCCCTGCGTGATCGAATCAGGAATGAGGAGATCCGCAGGAGAACCAAGGTAACCGAAATAGCCCGAATAAATAAATATTATGGAATTATTACAATGCCAAATATAAACAGCTAGCAACTACAATGCTCAACCGTGTTCGCGAAGTTAACGTCGTACAAGCACGACTAGAGGATGAAATCTCCGGCAATGAAGAGAACGATTGGTTAAATTAACTGCAACGGATATACCACTCTTTCCATATTTAGATAATAATATTGAATTTTTAAAAGATTTATCTTTTGTAACCTATCATGTTTACCTATCGCCCGATTACCTACCTACCACCTACCTTTACCTACTTATCATATTCGTTTTTATCACACCTGCTCTGAAAATACATATTAATTATACCAATTAGAGGGAAGAAACGCCTTTATCCCGCCCTTCAAATCCTTTCATCCCAAGGTATGGAAGTTTGTATGAAAATCCTTCCGACCCAAGGGTGGGAAGTATGTATGAAATTCCATTACATACCCGGTTTTTCTTTTTTTTTTTAATTTGTCAGCAGTCATACTGCCAAGAGACTTAAATTTCAAGTAAATTGTTACTGGCCACATAGAGTTTTTTTTTACCAGTTACCAACCTCCTTGGTGCATACAGAAAATTAAAAACGAAATTATTTTTGTATATAAAACGCGGACTTCTTAACAATTCAAAAGTGCCTGTAAATGGTTTAATTGAAAATAAATGGTTTGAGTTTGAGAACAGAAAGGAGGCCTGTGTCTCACCAGTGGGAACATTATAGACTGATTATGTATGATTTTGATACACTTCAACGTGTACCTAAGTATTTTTTGTTACTAAGGCGTCGTGTAAAAAATAGCTGCACTTTTAATAATTGTACTTTTAACTAAATATAAACATTTCTATGCATTTATGTCCATAATTTTCCTCGTAGGTGTAATAAAAAGCACTATACATCCCTCAGGATAAAGTACAGTTCCATACCTCAAATGGTTTGCGCCCCTCGCAAGCTCGTGGCGCAAATGCCATAATCTCGGTATGGAACTGTCACTTTCTTCCCTCTGAAGTAATGTACTATTAAAACATTGTAGAAAAACTCATCACTTCGACAAATACAGATTTTGAAATAATAATATCTATTCAATGAGTCAAAGACGGGCGTCGTCATCGAGTGAGGCTGAGGAAACGCTGGCGTGATCACTTAGAGGCGTTTATGGCAGATTGATTGGAGAAGGCTACACACAGGGAAGAGTGGGACAATACAGGTTAGACAAATTGGATGATATATTAAAAATATATTCCCTATCCCGCTAGCTAAATGCATAGCAGTTATTGCGTTAAAAAAAAAACAAGATACTCTCCGACAGGGATTGAAAACCGGTACGAATTTGGGTTCCGGTTCTTCATTTCGGTTCTTAAAAAGGTTCTTCTTTTCGGTACGGTTCCGGTTCAGGTTCCGGTTTGGTTCTGGTTCCATAGTACCGGTTCCAAATAAAGGTTCCAATATACCGGTTCCGTATCATCCGATTTAAAGGTTCTCTAAGAAAGAAGGGATAATGTTTGACGCGTGGCTAGCGTATCTTTTCTTTCAGTTAGCCTTCGAATTATTGGTGAGTAGAAGTCAGCAAACAGTCAGTGTAGTCTGTAGTGTCAGCAAATATTGACAGTAATTATTATTAGTTGTTTATATAATCTACAGTTACTGTTAATAAATTAATATAAAATGGACAAAGGTAAGTTTAATCGTATTGTATTCACTTAGATATTATCATCTCCTTTATTTATTGAATATACAGGGTTAATGGAAAAACACCAACAACCTCTTAAGAGGTCATTGTACAACAGACGAGTACACGAATGTATAATATAAATCAAACAATGAAACAAATATAGGGCGCACGCGTTGTTCATGCAACGAATGATGCGAATGATCTACAAATGCAATGTACCCATCTCTCCTCTTACAAAATATCCTATCTTGCCGCTATTGTCCTGCGCTGAGCGGCAAAGTATGAACTCGTTCGGTCTCGTACTCGTACCGCTAAAGAACCGGTAAAATAAAGGTTCTAATTTAGGTTCCGGTTCCGGTTCGGGTTCTAGCAACCGGAACCACTAAATACCGGTACTTTACCGGTATTTTAGGAACCTTTTCAATCCCTGCTCTCCGAAGCTTACCTTGAAAAGTAAGTTCTTCAATCACTTTTATTTTTCTTTCGTTAAAGTTCCATTTTTAGCCACAGTTGCTTTCGCTTTTTTATTGGTCATTTATTTCCTTACCAGAAGGAATCAATAAAACATCAAGCCTACATTCACCAAAGGGCCTACCCCCAAAGATGTATTACTGGGAAGCACGGGGTATGCTACCTGTACCAGGTAGCTAGTGGCCAGTTGTCAAAATAGGCCCGGACCCAGTCTCCAAGAAAAAAAGTAACATATGTTAAAGATAATATTATTGAATCTTCATAATACCTGAGCTTAGAATCTGAAAATCAGAAGCTCCGATCCTAAAAGGTTTATACTAAATCGTACACGGCAATACGTCGAAAGGCGTTAAAGTCGAATATGGCCGTTTATTGCCCAGTTGTCTTCTCATTCAGTCGTTAGTCCACTAAGATTTATTGGGCAATAGTAACGCGCCTACAGACGTTTGCAACCCTTCACTGGTAGCGGCAATTACAATAAATTCTATCACAGTTTAGTGTGCATTTGTGACTTCATTAAGTGTTGAGTTACAGTAATTGTTCATAATTTTATATGTGGGTATTGGAATGGAGGGATAGATTGTACTTTATGAGTAGAATTAGGCAAAATCAATGAGTCACTAGTAGCCCGTCTGTTTAGGGTTTCCTCATACTATCGTCAATATTATCTGGCGATTCTTCTATGAACACTGTCCTCCCATACCTATTAACACTGTTAAGGCTCCTACAAACAGGCACGACACACGATATAATTGCGTGCGACACAATGGCTCCGCTCGTTGCGCGACTTGCGGTGCCTTTGTGTCGCGCGCGATTGTATTGCGTGTCGCGCCTATTTGTAGGAGCCTTAATTTGAAAACATTGTAAAAGACAATTATTTTTAAAAGAGTAAGTAACTGTGGCGTTTCTTGCCGGCTTCTAGTCCATAGGAAACGACCAATTCCGTTTCTAACGTTCCATAAGTGCTCATGTAGGAGTGAAATAAAATTATTTGATTTGACTAAAAAGCCAGCTTAGTAGGTGATCATCCAGGGTCCAAGGGTCAAGTATTTGAAGTCCTTGGGTGGAACTTTAAAAAAAAAACTTTGTAATGCACACGAAATATTTATGATACAAGAATGACGATTTAGCAATAAATTCTTTGATATATCGTGATTCCCAGTGACCAGGTGATCCAGGATCTGAAGAGCTAGAGTCGCCCCCTTTAAAAAAAAGTGTATGAACACCAAAAATATATGTTAGTTTTGGCATTATTGCCAAAACTAACATATATTTTTGATATCACGATCAATGGAAGATTCTATTGTATAAAGCTGTAGATCCACGTCATTGTACTAAAAAGAAATATTCCCAAAACATAATTATTTCCTATAAAAAAGTAAAAAACAAAATGCAATAAAGAACCATGCATTTCCATCATTAACAAGACGATTTCCATGACAAGTAACATCATAGAGGTTGTCAATTATCCACGAACAAACAACCGTTTAACTGCAGTTAGTAAAGAAAAAAATTGCCATAAGTAGGTAGCAATTACAAATTGGTCATAACGACCCCAGTTAGGTAGTCACAAACGACTCACAGAATAATAATTCTTAATACGACATTGATTAGCTTGTAGTCAAGAAAATCGAGCTGCACAGACATAATGACAATTTAAAGACTTACAGGTCCATTTTATTATCATATTGTATGATTCTTGTGGAACTATTAACCCTTATGACAATAGCATAATGATACGGTGACACGCAAACCATTTTTCTTATCGAAGTAAGCGACAAATATTAGTTTTTACAACGCTAAAGAGTTCTTTTTAAGTTGTCAACATTGAGTTTGTTGGTGATGTTTAAATTTGGCTGTTTAGTAAAAAACGTATAACAGTTTGGAGGAAGGGAGATCGGCTGTCCCATTTCAAAACCTAGTAAGGGACACTTTTTACAAAAATCGTTTTATTGCATAATCTTGCTAACCTGGAAGGTCTCTACCAAATACAAAAACACCAGCGTTTTAAACTTACATAAAAGAATATATATTTAAACATCGATACCTAGTAAGTGCACCTTTCACTCCCTAGTGACCATTTAAGACCTAGTAAGTCACTTTAACCAATTCAAAAATTTCGGTCGGTGTAGTATGGAAAAACTGCCAAAAATTAAAAAAAATATTCTCAGGAAATGACTTGTTCTAGCTAAAAAAGTTTGGTGAAATTCACCCTTAGTAGTTACCAAATATATGTAAAATATTAAATAACACGTAGTACAAATGAAGCGCCTCGACACACTAACCAAAAACGCCAAATACGTAAAGAAAGACCTAAGTCTTCCTATACCTTAAACCAGGGATGGCGAAACTGCGGCCTGCGGGCCATCTCCGGCCCGCGAAGCGTTAAAGTCCGGCCCACGACCATCAAACAAAAATCAAGTGAAGTGTTCGTATTACTAGAAAGGAAAATGGGTAAGACCGTACCCAGGCACAAATGTGTCCAAACATGTCCCCAAAAGACCAGCGCTCCTCAACCTTCTACTTCGCAGCTAACTTAAAAGTTTAATTTAATTGCAATTTGCAATTTCTTTTTTATTTCAATAGTTATTTTTTTAATATTGCACAATAAATTAGTTTCACAAAATACATAAGTATCAATATTTTTATTTCAGTAATAATACAGCCAAAAATACAACATATTGGCACGCGAAAGAAATTTTTCCCCATTCCTGCCTTAAACCTACCTTTAATTCTGCCGGCCAACTCAATTGCATCAGTTGTGATCAAGTATTTAAAACTAAATTCGTTCTGGCGAGTCATATTACACGCTAGAAAATAATAATAAATTTAAAGGGTCGAAATCGATAAGGAGGACTTTAACTATTCATAGACGTGAACTTCCAAAAAGAACTAACAAAATTATAATTAACCATTGCGTAACCGAGTCTATACGAGTAACAATGTAAAAGTTAAATACTTAGGTACACTAAAAACGTTCAATTTCACGTCGAATTAACAGAAAGCGTCACAAAAACGTTGTCATAAAGAACTATGTATTGCCATGTCTGTCGCAAGAACTTTGTCAATCAAAACTGTAGTTAGGGCCTATGCTCACGACTGACTTTTTGTAATGTTATTACAATTCCAAATTTGTAACAGCGCCTCCTTAGGGTTAGGAAAAATTTTTTTTTTGAAGTGAAAACTGCTTTCGGCGCACTTTGCGCTTTCTGAACAGTGAACGAAACTGGGGTCTAATCTCTAAATATGTCAACGAAGATGCAGGCCCGTCAGGAAGTAGGTAAGAAGTAGTTGATTTGCCAATACAACGGACAAATTAAAATTTTCGGACAGATCTTCTCGAAGAGGGGCTTGTGGCTAACAACAGTTAAGCTATGCATGCCGCGGTTGGTCCGTGGATGGGTGACCATATTTACATACCAAGACCCCTGTGTGCCTTGGAAAGCCCGTTAAGCCGTTGGTCCCGGCTGTCTTTCTTGGATCTTTGACAGTCGTTGCGGGTCGTCAGAAGCCCGAAAGTCTGACAAGCAGTCTTCCAAGGGATTTGCTACTACCCAGTAACTGGGTTTTGGTGGTACTCAGCTGCATCCGGTTATACTGGAAGCCCGGGGACGGCTTCCAGTATAACCGGATGCAGCTGAGTTACTACAGCTGAGTTATTAGTTAACATAGTTGGGAAAAGGCTAGGCAGATGGTGATTCATTCTTCTCGAACTAATCATCACACTAATAAAATAAAAGCAAAAGTTTGTGTGTGTGTCTGTGTTTATATGTTTGTTACTTCTTCACGCCCAAACGGCTGGACCAATTATAATACAATTTTGTATGGAGATAGCTGACATCCTGGATTAACATATAGGCTACTTTTATCCCAATATTCCCACGGGATTGACATTTACGCAGGTGTAACCGCGGGGCGCAGCTAGTAGTAATCATATTTTCGTAAGACGGAGCAGGGATTGCCCGTTACTTTGGCTGAAGTTAAGGATCTCGTGCTGGAGTAGATCCTCTGAACGGACTCGCTCGGTGACGCTGAATCATGTATACTCGGCTCCAGTCGTAAGTTTTCACTTTTATCGTGTGATCTTAGGCACACGCCCTTTTTTTCATGTTGCAATCGTCATTACGAGATCATGTTGTTAATAGGGCACAAGGTTGTCCTGAAGAAATTGAGAAAGTGACACTCTATCATCAATAACGATGGCGGAAAAGTTAAAAATGTATGGAACTGGCAAAAGTTATCGAAAAGCTTATGTCAATCCTGTTGAAAGTCGTTGTAGAAATACGAAAGGCTTTGGAAACGATTACCACTTGTCTAAACCCTCTGTTTTGTTTGTTCCGGACCGTTCAGTCGACCGTCTGGCCAAACCCTTAGAATTTAACACATCAAACACAATACGAACCTACCATCCCTAGCCAAAGTTCTCGTACGATAGTTGGATCATTACAAAAACTTCTATCAAATGAAGAAACAGCCTATTCGACATTTTTTATTGTTTATTACAGGCAACTTTTAATTCGGCCAAGTTTTCGATGCGTGATTCGGAGTCGTTAGTTTTTTCAACTTTTTTTTATAGGAGTTGAGCTTCGTGTCTCTTAGTTAATGTGCCCTATTAGGTAGGCTGTGGACATGGGTTATGTGACACGGTCTTTACAGTTAATCAGTTTATTTTGTAGTGGAAAGGTAAATAAAGGGGTTGTGTTAATTTTATGATGGCTCGAATTTGGGGCGCTTCTGTTTTGGTTTTTGAATGAAAACAAACATAATAATGTCTTTTTTTTATTTTTTCTATGAAATTGTGTCTACGCAGGTAGATAATTGCGATTGTTTTAGGTTTTCGTTATTATTACATTACATTTGTTGACACTTCTCGGGATCCTGTAACCTTTGGAAGGCGTACGAGGGACAGAAGCCAACGTCGCAGAGGCCCGTTAGACGTTTTTAATTATAGATTATTATTAGCTATTAATGAATATCCCACTGCTGGGGAAAGGCCTCCCTTCTCTCCACCTCCCTCTGTCCCGAGCTGCCAAAGACCAAGCTTTATTAAAGTAGTCCAGTTCATTCCGCCATCTCTGTCGGGGCCTGCCACGAGGTTCTTATTAATAAATTATTTTTGCACAAACTAATAAGAATCTCAAAGGAGTGTTGAGGATTATATCTGGAAGACTTCTCCGACAGTAAACCATACTGAGATCGGTTCCTAAAAGTCGACGAGATACGTATGCTATGACCTTAAGATCGCTCCCCTCAAAGGAGAATTCTGCTTTTCTGTAAATAGACAATTTTAATAAATAACGAGATATTAAGTAACGCTGAAGTTTCACTTAATAATATATGGGTAATAACAAAGTCGTTTTTGTCATTCATGCACCATTCCTTCATTTATTTTAATTCATTTTCAATCGTTTCAGTAATAAATCGTTTTACAACAAAATCTAGGGCTTATTTTTAAAAACAATAAACTGCGAAGTTACATTAAATGGGACAATGGTAACTAAATGTGTACTAAATGAATGGCCTTGAATGAAAATTGACTTTTACTTATATTTTAATATAAATAAATAATATGTTCTGTACAGTTTGACCGTAATGAATTGAAGAATCCTCGTTTTGAGGTCGATGATCGATGACATTAAGTAGGTTTTAGTTCAAACTACATTGTTACTAAGCACTTTGGTGCTGTACACAATTACCCAATGATAAACATAATTATGTTTAACATAATTATGTAGATTATGAAGGTAATATCTTCGTGCCCTAGAGAAAGCGCATTGACGTGAACTTTGTGACACGACACATCCTGCTTCTGACGGATTGGTGACCACCCTATATAATATCTAGGAGAGAATAAGCCACCTGTTTTTTATCCATGGTAAGCAACCACAAAGTTGCTTAGACAAATAATTAGACTAGGTCAGGAAGATGGCTAGCATTTCCATCAACCACACATACATGTGTACATAATAGGTTGATTATGAAACCAGCCTATAAAGTTCCCATTACTGGGACACACGCCTTTTTTTTGTGAATGGGAAATCATCAAATGACCCCTCCCGCTCTGGGTGGAGCAGAAGGGAGTGTCAGACTCTTACTGACTAAAACCCACCCGTGTTCCCTCTTTAGCCATTATGTTCCGGGCCAGCGGTAACCCTTTCGGACAATCCCGCTGACCCGGCAGGAGGGGACACAAGCCTCCTTTCTGTGAGAGGGAGTGGGCTGACATCCACCACGCAGGCCCAGTGCGGGTTGGTAGATGTCATACATATGTCTTCGATTTTTTGGTTGGACATTGGAGTTTCCTCATGATGTTTTCCTTCGCCGTTTTTGAGAGCAGTCGTGATGAACTAATTTACACAAAGTAAATGATGAAATAGTTTAATTTTATTTCATTTAATTTAATCTAGGTATTCTGTTTCCATTTAATTTGATTTATATTTATTTTATTTACCGAATTTGAATAAAAATCGGATTTTTTTTTATTTTTTTTTATTTTTGGCTGTTATTTACCTGAAATAAATTAATTTAATGTAATTTTAAAAAGCGCTTGTCTTGGTTCGATAGTTCGAGACTTCCACTAGTCCACCACTGCTCTCAAAAAACAAGCGATCACCATTCCATCTATAACGCTTGAAAAAAAGTACAACATACCCTGTGAACATTCATAGAATCTAGCAGTCATAAGAAAGCTAAAACTTTATCCACACAGTTCTGGATCAGGGCTACGGGGCCAGTATTTGTGTAAACGAGTTCATACAAAATGTATGCAAGCAATTACTTTCCCGCTTCTGACGAGACACCGAGTCCAAATGGTCCGAATCCTGAAAGGAACCCTGTAATTGCAAGTGAAGAATGAATGATTCGATCTATTCTATACAAATAAATAAAATTAAAGTGTATGCCAAAATAACAGCTCTTTTTACTTAGATGATTAAGAAAGTAAAGTTTTTTTTTGTCTCTGTCTGTTTATTTCGGTTAATCTTCGAAACGGCTGGACCAATTTTGACAGGACGTTCTCTGGCTGAAAGCTAAGGTTATAGGGAGTACTTAGGCTTGTTTATTTATTTATTAAAAAGATAATTCCGAGCAAAAATAATTAAAACTCATGAAATTTCCGACATCCACGCGGAAGCTAGTAGGTAAGTATAGGTCATGGCTTCCATTAAAACACTACCAAACAAAAAAGAAATCTTTAAAACAGGAACTCAAACGTTATTCCCTCCTATCTATTCCACGTAAGTCTTGTTTAGCAGAACAAACATACGGAAATTTGAAATAAGCAGTGAGTTGGCAATTTCATTGTGTGCCTAAGAATTATGATGTATGAGAAATCGGCATTTGCAAATCGTTTAACTGATACTAAGGAAATTGCGGACAATTTAGCGTAATAGGCTTTCATGCGGAAATAACGATTGACTAAGTGTATGGATTTTGTATAAATTATTACTTACATGAAGATACCTATTAGGGTTCAAATTTGAATTAAATTATGGTGCGTTTTGATTTCACTTTATGTTTAGGGGTTTCAATGGTTTTCATATTTCAATATCGATTCTAGGTTTTGAATACAGTAACTATTTGATTTTGTCCTCATACGTGTGTTAGAAGAAAGTAGCCCTTAGAACATGTGGCTATCTGCAGGGCTGGAATATCAAACAGAATGGTAAAAAAATCATGTCAGTCCTACGAGTACCACTTCAGAATTTATTTATTTTTTAGTTATTTATGTTATTTTATTAATTTAGTTAACTATCACTTACCTTAGAATTTATGTAATTTGTGTGTAAAATTTAAATTTAAATGTGTATTGAATTTAACAAATTGTTCTTTTCGTTCATAGACTAAAGACAAAAAACGCAAGTTATAGAAACAATAAAAGTATATGATCGACTACAGTAAACAATATCAGAAAATTATATGATATTCTTCAGGATATATGCTAGGTGGATAGTGTGTTGAAAACATAATACAACTAATTTGACAGGTACTATAGAAAAAAAATCATGAAGATACCTCTAAAAACTTTCTTTTTACTTTGGCTTTCTTTTTTTTTCGCTTTGGGTACGCATTGTAGTTGGGACGGTAAAGTAAAAGTTCTAATTGTAATCATTATTTTTATTTAATTTTTTAATTTTATTTGTCATTATGTTTATTTAATTTTTTTTTTTTTGGATTTGATTCTAATTCTATAATGTAATGTAATTGTTATTTATATTTAATTTGTGTACCTACTAACATAGATTTTAAGCTCCTGTTGTACTAACCATAATGGATCATTTGTAATCTGACATATATATATAAATTAAATTAAATTTACAATAAAAACCATACTATGTAATATACATACAATCATTCTGATTTTTGTCAGATTATTCTACAAGCAACATACTAAAACTATAGTGTTTTAATTTTGTAGTCCAAACAATAGATTTTTTGTAATTAAATAATTGCTTCATATTTTGCAATAAATTACCAGCTTTGTGTCATCACGCTTCTCTTTCTTTTCTATGCATTGTATGTCATTGTACTCATCATTATGAACAACTTTTACTGTGGGACCAAACCTGAAGTCGCGAAAAAAAATCAACTGTTCCCTACATTTTGACGAGTTATACGAACATAAATGTAGGGAACAGCTGATTTTTTTTTCACTGGGTATCCGCCTAAATGTATGAGAAAATTAATTATCTTCATAATTTTTTCCCATGTTTTGATATTTATTCTGCTATTCGGGGCGGAGACAAGTAGGTTAAAATTGGGGTTTCCAGATCACATAAGATCTGGAAACCCGCAATTTTCACCATTCATTCATTCATGAGTGTTGTATTCAGAATCCTCTATTCAAAATGAGTGTTGTATTCAGAATCCTCTATTCAAATGAATGTTGTATTCAGAATCCTCTATTCAAAGTGAAGGTTGCATTCAGAATCCTCTATTCAAAATGAGTGTTGTATTCAGAATCCTCTATTCAAATGAATGTTGTATTCAGAATCCTCTATTCAAAGTGAAGGTTGCATTCAGAATCCTCTATTCAAAATGAGTGTTGTTTTCAGAATCCTCTATTCAAATGAGTGTTGTATTCAGAATCCTTTATTGAAAGTGAATGTTGTATTCAAGTTATTGAAATGAGACTTGTATTCGTTTTATTTTAAAAATCTTTTTTCTTTAATAAATTGAGGTCTTGATCTATCAAAATCAAAATATTTTTATTTCACATTAACCTAAATGGACACTTACGAAACGTCAGAAGCTAGGTGCACGGTTCCAATTGGTCGTTTCCTAGTGAGAAGAGCCGGCAAGAAACTCCATGGTTACTCTTGGTTTCCAGACCAGATAAGACCTGCAAACCCGCAATTTTCACTCATTCAATCAGCACATTAGAAAGATCTGGAAACCCGCAATTTTTTCTCATTTATCGTTTCATCCATTCAGCACATTAAAATTCTGATAGCTGATTGCGCTCACACATTCTCCGATGTCGTCTTATATCGGATTTCTGATATACGTCACTGCGTCGCTGTCTCAGTTATGTAGATGAAGTATTGATACCTATTTGTATTAGAGAGTGCATACCTATATCAACTAACTTTTATACGTGTTTTATAATGTAGGTAGAGTTCTTTAATCTCACGAAGCGACGTGAATTATTCGACTTTTAACCTTACCCTCAAAGATTTAAAAGTCACATGATGTCACTTCGTGACATAAAAGAACTATTGAATGTGGGTGCTTATGTGAAAGGTTAAAATAAAAATACTTTATCATTGAATAAGGATTATGATTTATTTTACGACATATTATTTGATACTTTTACGGCAATTTCTTTAACCGATTTATAAATATCATCCATGAATATGTTTTTAACTACATGCTGCACGCACAATTCGGCATCACAATTACATAGCGAACTTATGGTATCAGGAAAATTTTCTACATCATAAACTTCGATCCTGATCACTTTAGCACCACGCGTAAGTTTTTTTAAAGAGGTGAATGCAGCTGTTGAACATCTCTTGAGCTGTTTGCTGCCGGGGCCCTCCAGATTCAGTTGGTTTTCGTATTTCTTTCCTACCGCAGTATTCATAGGAACGAAGTTGAAGAGGTCGTTTTCGGAGTCCTTAAAATAAAAATACAGAATGCAATTAAATTCGTGTTGTATCAGGAATAGAAAACTCTGATGTCGAGGACTTATTATGTATGTTTGACCCGTTTACAATAATCAATCAATTAATACATTTTATTTGTAGATAAAAATAATGTAATATTTTAATTGTTGGACAATATATTGTTAAAGTTTAAGAAAATATTAACACTCACCGACATTACGCAAAGGTAGGTACCGTTTTTTACCCAGTCAGGACTCAGGACTCAGCAGGAGCAGAAATTGAATGATCGACTTTAAAATTATTTATCAATTTATATACGTTAATTTTAATGTATAGAGTTCAAAGTCGTACATTTTTTGTTAGATGTTGATATTCCTGACAAAAATGGTGTGGTAAATTGAAACCTCAAGACATCACGGCGCCAAACATTTTATTGTTTACTATAAATATATATTGATAAAATATACACTACTGTACGTTCGTTCACTGTACTTTTTTCATACATTTTTATTGAGAAGATTCGCCAAGCAAAATCATCGCATGTAAGTAGTATGTCTAATTTGCAATGTAAGTTCTTATTTTATTTATGGAGATGGATTGAAATTGAAACCTCAAGACATCACGGCACCAAACATTTTATTGCTTACTATAAATATGTATTGATAAAATAAACACTACCTACTGTACGTTTGTTCACTGTAATTTTTTTATACATTTTTCTTAAGAAGATGCGGCTAGCAAAACCGTTGCATGTAAGTAGTATGTCTAATTTGCAATGTAAGTCCTCATTTTATAAGGAGATGGATGAAAACAAAATAGCAATATCAACATACTATTGTTACGCCTAGTTTTGCCTTCTATTATTATTATTATCTTATTCCTCAAACTTATACTTTTTAAATCACCAAAAGAAAGGTAATGTTCACGGATAATATCACTGTCTTTTGCTTGACACAGTCGGATAATTCTCTTACTGTGTTATATTAGTGTAGAATAAATTAATAATAAATAATAATGTTAATGTTGTAATAAAATAAATATTATATAAACGAAGTCGCGGTATTTAACTAGTATGTAAGACTTGGAATGTAGTTACTATACCTAGTCAAATATTAATATACACTTTAGATATCATAATTTAAGGTTGAGATTAATGTAGATTTGGTTATGATTGCAAAGCATTTGTCTCGTGAAGAAGTCCTGAGTCAGGATTTTAGGATCACGCGTGCATTACATATATGGAAAAACTTCACGTGGATCCCGGCTATTTAAATATTGGAGAGTGAATTAGGGGCATCACTTCAGCTACCAGGTGCTCCAGATCAACATCAAGTACTTATCAAGAATCAACGTGCAATAAGGAAAATGTAAGTAGCTTTTTTAATAAAATATATATTAACTTATTTTTACTATCGCAGTTTAGTAGCAATGTATAGTTGCAGCAACAACTATGGGCCAAGGGGTTCGACCCCCCCTAATCTAGCGTGATATAGTATTGTGGTTTAATAGAGTATTATTTCTGTGATGGCTATGTGTCAGTATTCTAAAAAGATGTATTTTAATATTAGGTGTAGATAGATAGACAATAATAAAATAATAATAATTAATTAGAGTAGTGTACCTACCTGACATGTCAAAGTGGGATATTATTTATTTATTATTATATATTCAGATAACAGAGATCCATTGGGTTAGTAACAATAGTCTTAACCTATGTTAGTACTCAACATAACACCGACAATGTACAGGTGACAAGTGACCTCACCAACGATATGTGCATGAATCATTATTTGATTGTATTAATATTTATTTATTTGTTTCACTCCATTTCAGGTCGCACGAAAACGCCGAGACCCTTTTTCCCTCCAACGTCGACGAGGAACCTCAGGTTCGAAAAAAGAAGCATGACGGGCGTAAAAAGGAAGCAAGTATCAACTCGCATGACGGAGCGGCACGAGGGTCGTGGTCGTCACCATCGAGAGTAAGTCCGGTACCGTCCACTTCCGCGACACCTGTCGTATCGTCCCATCCATCAGCTTCATAGAAGCCGTTTATCAAACCCATCCCACCGAAGAAGTGCACTGTGTACGATCTGTTTGGAACCGATAGCGAGGACTTCGAGAAAGCGGTCCCTGCAGTTACTGGTAAAACACCGTTAACTTCATATATAACACGACGCCTTGCAAACGGTCATTCGCGCCAAACCCACGAAAACAAGCCGGGAACGCACTATATTGATTTGAAAATATACCGGTGCGATGAAATAGAGAAAGTTCCGCCAATGAATAGGTGGCGCCAAGCAATTGTCACGCTCAAAAATCAAACCTTTGACAATACAGATGCTTGACAACATTTGTCTAATTTTATTATAGCTACACGAAAAGAGTATGTTAAGTGCCCAGCAACATTTCGTCGTTGCGCATGCAAAGCCGCTATGTGTTATTTAGTTATTTTCGGTTCTTTATGCAGTTTTAATCGTTA
This sequence comes from Luperina nickerlii, assembly GCA_963855955.1. NCBI lineage: Eukaryota > Metazoa > Arthropoda > Insecta > Lepidoptera > Noctuidae > Luperina > Luperina nickerlii. The sequence goes on from OY979675.1 coordinate 12,960,535, forward strand.
TTTCAATACACATATACTGTATAAACAGCTATGTGATAAGTGCAATATTTAAAGAGTTAAGGAATGTAGCTATGTGATATTCATACATCGGAAGTTCCGTATCAACACGCTAAATGTTATAATTCATATACTTAGCTCAAATAAGTTCACTAAAAACACATAGCGACTTTTGCACGCACAACGACGATTTGTAAGTAACTATTATTGAAATCGTACTTAATTACAAAACTAGGCATTTATCCCCAATATAACACATGCCTATTCACTTATACACTTTTGTATTACTCTCTTATAGTAATTAAGATATTATCTTAGTATTTCAAGATTAGTAATAGTAAAATTATGTAACAAATAATAGGCAGAATTCGATTACATTATTATAGAAGACACTATTGCTATACTTAGATAAATGAATAAGAATAAATGATGATAAGAGACACGAAACTAATTGAAACTTTGCCTTTGGGTCATTGTGAAACTTTATTTTGTGAACTAATTTCTAAATATAAATAATTATCTTTATATCAATAAATTATTATAATGTTATTATAATCTTTGTTTATAATATTGGTATAAGTATAGCATACATTATTAATTTTGTGAGTGGCAGTGTTGAATTTCGTATTTAAATAATTATGTAATATCTGAATAAAACTTTTATAACCGATGCATGACTTTCTATTCTTATTATGGCCTTACAGTGTTCTTCATTTTATTAATATTTAGTATCACTAACTACAAATATAAATACCATACTAGCTTATTAATTATTTACAGCAAGTATAAAAATGAAATAGATAAGCACTATAAGTAGGTATACCGAAAAATACGCTCGTTTTACATACCTATTTTGACATGATACTCGTAACTTTAAACTAATCTCAATCATTTGTTTTTTATCATACTTATGCTTTATATATCTATGTATGGGTAAAATTGAATTAATAATCAAAATGAAGTTGATCAAACAACACACATCACTTAATGTTAATCATATAAATCTTGGTGACTCTGATAACCACATTAGGCATAGCATTTTGTTACCAAATACGATTCGTTGTATTATATGTGGTCCTTCAAATTGTGGAAAAACAAACGTCGTGCTTAGTTTATTGTTACATGAGAATGGTCTAAAATTTCAAAATCTTTATCTGTACTCGAAAACTAACTTTCAACCAAAATACAGGTTCCTACGAGAAGTTATAAAGAGAGTGCATCAAGTTAAGTTTCATGAATTTAATGATAATAAAGAAGTCATAGCCCCGCATGAAGCACTAACAAATTCTGTGTTTATTTTCGATGATGTGGCATGTGAAAATCAAATAAACATTCGTAATTACTTCTCTATGGGTAGACATAAACAAATCGATTGCTTTTATTTATGTCAAACATATTCTAAAATTCCGAAACAGTTGCTGCGTGATAATGCAAACTTTCTTATAATATTTAAACAAGACGATGTAAACTTAAAACATATTTATGAAGAGCATGTTAGTTCTGATATGTCCTGGAATCAATTCAAGAATATTTGTAATACAGTTTGGAGAGAGCCATATAACTTTGTTAGTATTTGCAAAGATTCCTTATTAAACAAGGGAAGGTATAGACAGAATTTAGATAGTTTTTTTAAATTTTGAGCGAAAATGCGTAATTATATAAATCAATAATATATACATCTAACTTAGTATTATATCTTCTTTGGCTGAGGACACTTGTTATAATACAACATGGAAAAGAATATTAAAATAGAATTAATGAAGTCTGTAGATTCCATAAATAATAAAATAAAACAAATGAAGAACCGTGAACACTCTATGAACTTGTCACTTGATAAAATGCTGAAACCCGTCACAGATCCCCTTAAAGCACTAGTCGATTCGAATATATCAAAGGAAAAAATAAAGCTTTCACAAAATACATCACCCCCACATTCTGACGACATTGAATTGGATGACATTAATACTAGTTCATCTACAAAGTTTGAAGACTGCTACGATCCAAAACTGAATTCTGCACAAGTGTTTAAAAAGTCTCCTACAAAAGAAATACCGAATGATTTAGAAATTTCGCTAGAGGGCCGTGATATCCATGATATTTATGATGGTGTAAATATACCGTTTGGAATAAGAAGTGTAAACAAAACATTGCTAATGGGTAATTCAGTAGTCTCATTTTCTAAAATCGATAGTTTGAATGACGACAGTGTCATTTTAATTAAAGTTGGTGACAAATCCTATAATTTATCCCCTGGCTTGAAAGAACTTTTACTTCGAAGAAAACCTGATTTAAAATTAATATCGAGCAAAGATAGACTTGTCTATAAGGACATGCTGCATTATACAAATGCTCATAAGAGAGATTTTAATCCTGATGGGCAAATAAGAGGCGATAAGGGAATAAAATATCGTGAAGTAATCAAACCATTATTTTCCGAATCGTTAAATGAAAATTTTCACACTGGAGGAAGCTTACCAACCCTAAAAAAATATAAAAATAACACTGACTTGGTATATTGGGATGACCCTAACGAACTGGTTGACAGATTGAAATTATTAGTTGCTTCCAGAGATGCTGGCAATACAAACCATGATAATGAAATTTTATCGATAGTTGAAGAATTGAAAGAAGCTGGCATAATTAAAGAATAAATACTCACTATGATAAAATTTTCATTCAGTATTATAGACGGATTCAAAACAAATGTACTGAATTGTGAACATGAGCAAAACTGACGTGGTAAATGAAATTCATAAAAATGCGAGAGTGAACTTTCCACGAAGATGTGTTATTATGAAAGATATAGATGACCTATGGCAAGCAGACTTAATCGATATGCAATCAATTTCAAAGCAAAATAAAAATTACACATTTATTCTAGCTATTATTGACACATTCTCGAAATATGCTTGGACTTTTCCTCTAAAAAGTAAAACCAAAGATGATGTATGTAGCTCTTTTAAGAAATTATTGGATAAAGGACGTGTTCCTAAAAATCTGCAAACGGATAATGGAACAGAATTTTACAATAATCAATTTCAGAAGCTTATGAAAACTTATCACATTAATCATTATTCAACTTTCTCAACAAAAAAGGCTTCAATAGTTGAGCGATTTATCAGGACATTGAAATCGAAACTCTATAAGGAATTTAGTTTAAGAGGCAGCTACAATTGGATAGATAGCACTCTCAATGATGTTATTTACAAATACAATCACACTTATCATCGGACAATTGATGAAGTTCCCGCTAATGTGGATAACATTAATAAAAAATATATATTAGAAAGGTATTCAAGGCTAGTAAAAAATCATAATATTAAAAGCAAATATAAAATTGGTGATTATGTGCGTATCAGTAAGTACAAAGGAACATTTGAAAAAGGTTACACTCCCAACTGGTCTACAGAAATATTTAAAATTCGAATGATACAAAATACAACTCCTATCACCTACTTAATAGAAGATACAATCAGAGGTCAGCCTATTTTAGGTGCATTTTATGCGCAAGAGCTTCAAAAAACAAAACATTCAAATGTGTATCTAGTGGAGAAAATTCTTAGAAGAAAAGGTAACAGGATTTTAGTTAAATGGCTAGGTTTGTCTTCAGCTGAAAATAGTTGGATTGATAAATCAAATATATTATCATAAATATTAAAACATTAACTAACGACAATTCAAATTATAAGTATTTTAATAAAGTGCTCAATCCAGATTCATCAGTCTTATAATGTGTATTGGAGAGAGTAGTCTTCTCAATTGGATTATAAATCACTTACCTTTTGAATTACACTTACCAGGATACAGTTATTGTGGTCCTGGTACAAAATTAATTAAAAGGCTTATACAAGGAGATAACGGAATTAATAAATTAGACGAATATTGCAAAGATCACGACATTGCCTATCACAAATCATCAAACTTAAAGGATCGACACGAAGCTGATTTAATTTTGTTAAATATGGCGAAAGAACGAGTAGTTGCTTCGGATGCGAGTGTAGGTGAAAAATTTGCAGCACGCTTAGTAAGCAGGGCTATGTCGACAAAAATTAAAACTGGTTCTGGTCTGAAAAGTAGTATTAGTAGTACAAAGTGTTGTCAAAAATATACATCTGGAAAAGGGTTAAAAAGTAAATTAAAAAACGTTATTTCTAAAACCAAGAGACACATTAAAAAATTAAAACCAAGAAGTAAAAAGATGGCTATAGAATTGGCTATCGCCGCTGCCAGAGAATTAGCTAATGATGCATCTATTAAACTTCCTCGTGTTATTCCTATACCAAAAACTGGTGGAATATTGCCGTTAATTCCTATTTTTGCGGGATTATCAGCGGCAGGGGCTTTAGCAGGTGGTGCAGCTGGTATTGCTAAAACCATTAACGAATTCAAGATGGCTAAAAAATTGTTGGATGAATCGAAGAGACACAATGAAAAAATGGAAGCGCTTTGCATTGGGAAAGGATTACACCTTAAACCGCATAGAGATGGGCTTGGAATTTTTGTATCGAAAGAAAAAAACTAAAATGTCGGCTACCCAAACGAGCCTTAACTAACTTTGACATTTTGAAATATGGAAATAGTATTCCTTATTTTAGAGGTGTCTTTATGAGAGATGAGCTCCCTAAATGCCCTTTTGTAAAAGAATGCGGAGTTATTAATTTAGATAGTTCTAAAAACCCTGGTTCTCATTGGGTAGCCTATGCAAAATATAATGATTATATTGAGTATTTCGACAGTTATGGTAATCTGAAACCTCCCAAGGAATTTATAAAATACGTAGGGCCTAAAGTCCAATATAATTATGAAAATATACAACGTGATCACCCCTTTAATTGTGGACATCTATGTTTGAATTTCTTAAAGAGTTTTTGGTGTAGTCAATGAATAAAATGAACAGGATCTTCTTTAAGACTTCAGTATGAAAGCATGTCTACTACGGTTACCATCTCTGGAAATAAATCTGAATTGGTTTCGTATTTTCAACCACCTCTACATTTATCCGATCAATACGAGTGCGGTTTGCTATACTTTTCAGTATTAAATTCTAGACCAAATGTGACCATCAATAATAACAATCTATCAGTAATCAGAATCGAATGTGATCTTGTTCACGGTTCATACTGCAACGGCTTACCAACTCATTTTATTCACGAATTTGTATCTAATATCGCTCCAGGTCACCGGTACATAGAAATACCGCAAAACGTTGTTTACTTTCCAGTAAACAAAAATCTAATTTCATCTATATCTGTTAAAATTGTTGATCAACTTGGTAACTGTATTGAATTTGGTGAAGAACATATTCAATTACGCCTTCATTTAAGAAAAACAAAATGATAGTATATTATAAAAACTCTTCAGTGAAAATCAAACGTCTTATTCCATCTACGACCATTAAGGTGCATAGACGTAAGAAAAAAGTAAAGAAATTGAGTGAAGCAAATAAAGATTTTCTTAAAGCTCTAGGTTTTAAAGTATGAATATACTACAAATTACCGAATCACCCCACTTTGATAGTTCGATTGAAAGCTATGAAGTCCACTCATACAATCCCTACACTAACAGCTTTAGAGAAAACGATGAAATCAGAATTCCCATACACCAACAAGACATATACGTGTTACCGTCAGCCAGTTCAATTTACGTCGAGGGCCAAGCAAAGTTCTTCGACAAAGATGGAAAACCGATTAAGAAAAATATTACGTTCAGTAGCAACCCTGTTATGTTTTTGTTTCAAGATATCAGATACGAAATAAATGGTATTGAAATAGATCGTGTTAAAAATTCTGGAATAACAACCACAATAAAGTCATACGTTTCAATGAATGATGGAGAAAATAAAGTTGCTGCCTTGTGGGGTTGGAACATAAATGGAGTAAAAAATGATGGTAATTTTTGTGCTATTGTACCTCTTAATAAGATATTAGGATTTGCGGAAGATTACAATAAAATTATGATAAATTGTAAACATGAACTTATTCTGAATAGAAGTAACTCTAACTTAAACAGTATCATAGCGACTGATGATATTGCGCATTTTCAAATAGATATACAAAGATTGCAATGGCGTGTACCACATATAAAAGTATCAGACCGCGAACGACTGACACTACTAAAACACTTGGAAAAAGATAAACCTATTCAGATAGCGTTTCGAAATTGGGATTTATACGAGTATCCTTTGCTCCCTAAAACTACAAAACATTCTTGGTCAGTTAAGACTGCATCGCAATTAGAGAAACCTCGATATGTAATTTTTTGCTTGCAAACCAACAGAAAAAATAATAAAACCAAAGACAGTTCTCTGTTTGATCACTGTGAAGTTACCAACGTAACACTATTTTTGAATTCACAGTATTATCCTTACGAGCCTCTAAGCTTAAATTTTTCCGAGAACAAATACAATATATTATATGAAATGTATGTGAAATTTCGTCAGTCGTATTACAACTATCCTGCAGACCCGTTGCTTGATTTGGTCGGTTTCAAGGACAAGGCTCCTCTCTTTATCATAGACTGTTCAAGACAAAACGATAGTTTGAAAACAGGCCCTGTAGATGTGCGGCTGGAGATTGAATGTTCACTGCCAATACCAGATAACACAACTGGATATTGTTTAATTATTAACGATCGACTGGTGGAATATAAACCTCTGAGTAATATAGTGCGCAGGTTATCATGACTGCCATTGTAGATGTTCAAGGTTTTAAAACAGAAACAAATGAATTTATCATTAAAGAAATTGCTGTATTATGCAATACAAAAATTCAAGTATTTTTAATTAAGCCACCATTTCCATTTTACGATTTGACGAAACCAGAAAAACGGCAAGTCAGTTGGATTGAACGTAATAGAAAGATATACTGGAGAGGCGGATTTGTGCCTTACTCAAATCATCAGAATTTGATTGCAGATATTTTAAGAGATAAACAAGTTTACACCAAAGGTTTAGAAAAAGTGTTGTGGTTAAAAAATATTTCGAGTAATAATAATATAAATAATTTAGAAGATGAAGGTTGTCCTAATTTATTAAACTTATACAATAAATTTGAACATTCTCATGATGTGTATAGTTGTATTTATCATGATAAAATTTGTGCTTTAAAAAATGTAATATGTTTATATAAATGGTGTATAGATAATAAATTTTTGAAGTAAATATTTTTCTTGTTTAATTTTTCACAATTGGGTAATAGATAACAGTTTCCTATCCCTACCAATCCCGTCCAATGTTAATCGTTATAAGTTGATGGTAATAGCTGCGCGATGTCATTATACATTTATAATTATCTGTATCAAGAACATGTCTCAAAATAAATACAATCCTCGGTATGACCTGTTTAATACATATAAAATGCGTGAATTTTCATTTCGTTCCTATTGGGCAACGGCTGATTCAAGGAGAAGATTAGTAATGGAAATGGCTGACGCGGGATTTTTTTATTGTGGAAATGGTGTAAATGATAAAGCAGCATGTTTCTCATGTGGAGGTGTTATAGAAGATTGGGAGATTTACGATGATCCTTGGATGCAACATACCATACAATTTCCTCAATGTTGTTATTTGAACGCTGTGAAAGGAACGGATTATGTTGACAAATCAAAACATCTATTTTTAAAAGAAAGATAATATATAAAATTATTCTAAAATGGAGCAGGATAGATTGATTGTTTGCTGAATAAGCTACTAAATGCTATTAGCAATGGAGCCTAAGTAACTATAAATTATGTACAGTCATTTTATGTGTCATTCAATTCCAACAATTGTAGTTTAAATGCGTTTCAAATTCGAAATCCCCGAAATTCGCGGAAGGCCGCGAAACCGTAGAAAAGGATTCTGAATACAACACTCATTTTAAATAGAGGATTCTGAATACAACACTCATTTTGAATAGAGGATTCTGAATGCAACCTTCACTTTGAATAGAGGATTCTGAATACAACATTCATTTGAATAAAGGATTCTGAATACAACACTCATTTTGAATAGAGGATTCTGAATACAACACTCATGAATGAATGAATGGTGAAAATTGCGGGTTTCCAGATCTTATGTGATCTGGAAACCCCAATTTTAACCTACTGAGACAAATATAACAAATTAAAGAACATAAAAATCGTTCCAGCCATTCTTGAGTTATAAATGGTGTAACTAACCCGACTTGGCTTCATTTATTTTTTCATTACCACGAGATAGACGCAACAAAATAACTCTCCTTCTATCAAGATAATATTCAATGTAATCCGAATGAAATGTATCCCGTAAGATCCAGAAAACCGTAGCCTCAGCTTAAATATCCATCTAAATAACAATTTTCATAACGGCCCATTTAATACTATTTCATAGTTAACTAACTCAGGCACTTGTAATAAAACCGTAAGCTAACGTTAAGTAGTCGTCGATAAAACTTCAGTGTAACAGCAAATTGATCTGACATTCCAATGATAATTCGACACAACTGGCGAATTTCTAAGCTCGGTGAAACGCTCTTTTATCTAGAAAATGTTCGATTGTCTGTTTATTTGCACTTTGTTGTAATTGTTGATTCGATTAGATTGTGTTTATGTGTTTTAAAGCTTTCACATTTGCTTATAGTATCTGTGTTTTGTATAGTTTATACTGGAGTGCATCAAAAAGTAACAACATTAGCGAGAAGATTCTGGATGGGTCAGCCTCGCGTAGGTTGAGCTATCGATAACTGATAAATGCTTGCAGTGATTGGACTGGTCCACTCAAATCAGTGTGGAACTTCCCTCAAAATACCATTTCAGACATCAATTTACATGGTCTTCACATGATCTTTCCAAGATTATGTCTAGACATTAAAAGAGACTGTGACCTCTGAGTTTGTTTCGGGCTTTCTTCTCAGAGTAGTCAGATAGGAATGCCGACCTCATCTAGCTTATTTTTTTTTTAATAATATGACGTGTAACAGAATAAACAATTTAATTTCATTTCGCCAACTAACTTTGCTTTGCAACTAACCACGGAGTAAGCTTGAACAAGAAGATGGTTGATTGGTAGTGAAATGTGAATCTGAAGGTGGATTTGTGGTTGTGACATAATTTTTTCCACCATTATAAAATAATAGACAATTCTTGCTATGCTGAATACTAATAAACCTTTTCAAGTAAACATCGGATTGGTAAGGCATCTTGAACCTGATGCCTGCCATGTTTTCCTTACGTACAAAAAGTAAACAAAAGAAAGGAAGGAATTTATAAACCAGTGATCGATTTATTCTAGGTCTTCGTAATGTTGGTCTAATGATGATTTGGTTTCTTGACGACATCTACGGACGCTAAATAAGAAATAGGCAAAATAGATTGATTTCTTAGGAAAGGTTGGAATTTTAGGGGCCCGTAAACTACAACTTAGAGCATAAATATATAAAATAAAATAATAATATTTGATAAAATAAAATAGATGAAATAATAATATTAAAATTTATGACATAGGAAATCTTGACTACGTGTCCTAACCGAAAGCGTCTTCACGCGATCGACGCGATAGTTTTTAAGCGCGACTTGATGATCGCGTAACTTTTATCGTCTTCGTCATAACGTACTCGTGCGACAGGTACTTTCTGTTAAGAGACGGCCTGAGACTGAAAATCGCCACAAGTAGTTAAGTAGGTTTTTGAGTTAGGTGGGACCAACAATCTCCGAAAGGATTGATTATTCTCTGGATGTGTTGAACTTAACGTGAATTTTAGCATATTTTCTACTATGGCCTTGAGCTTCTTCTCCTTCGTGTCGCTGGCACGATATTATTTCAGATCTTGTTGGTCGAAAGCTTCGCCACTTCCACGGCGTCGTCCTGGGCACCTAGCACTTGGTTACAAAGAGTCTAGATGACGAATCCTTTGACCACGATGGCACGAATCGCTCTTTTTCAAAACCCACCCCAAATCGTTATTTTAAGAGTAAATCCCCGGAACTTAACTTCACCAGCCCTTTGTGATATATTAAATGCATTGAACAAAATTTGACGCAAATTTTATGCTCTAAAATTTTTATAATAGATGTCAACATCATTGGAGCTATAGAAACCTAGGTAATCGCCAATTTTGTGACCTTTGACCTTGAATAACTTACGACCTAGACATGAGATTTTATGAGACGTTTAAGACAACTTTTAAAACACCAAAATGAAGGTGTATACTTGTTCCCAGCTTATTGTCTCTCAATCCAAAATTGACTCCTTTTTCTTGCTTAGTTACAAGATTATTATTATTGCATTGATGATGTTAAAAAAAAGTTATTTCGCAAATTAAAACCATACAAATCCCGGTAGAGCTGTTAGTATTAAATATTATTTAAATCGTTACTAATGTAATCAGCTCGCGGGAAGGAAAGGCCTACTCGTTAATAACGGTAAGAATATTATTACCGTTTATAACATTACCAAGGATATAATTTCTCGTCTAGTTTGCTGTTGCCAATGATCATTGCTAAGCAATGGCTTAGATTTATCTTGTCAATGCTTTTTACTCTAAAGAGTCCTTCAAACAGGCGCGACACGCGATAAAATCGCGCGCGGCATAAAGGTACCGCAAGTCGCGCAACGAGCGGTGCCTTTGTATCACGCGCGATTATATCGCGTGTCGCGCCTGTTTGTAGGAGCCTTAATTTTTAATTTGTGAACATTGTAGTACTATAACAGACTTCAGCTTTTAGGGGTTTATTTATAAATGTTGCTTAAAGTTAAGAGTCGTTTATTCGTCAACAATGTATAGTTAAACAGTCGCTAATCAATAACTTTAAGGAACGTTTATAAATTAAGGGTTTTGTGTTAAATCAAGGAAATTATTTCTCAAGCAAACTGACACCCTATGTAAATTTACCGTGTTATAGCTATTTCATAAAACTGTCAAAGAATGACAGTCGTGGTTTGAGTAAACGGACAATTTAGGTTGGTAGTCAATTTGCTTAATAGATAACAATTGGTTTCTTTTACTCAACAACTGGTTATTTTATCGTGTTGATCTCGTTATAGAATAGCTGTCTCTACCTGTGGATATTATCAAAGCACTGCAGTATCCTGCTATTTACATTTCATACAAAAATTGCGACCAACAATTCCATATATTGCTTAGTCGAATCCCTTCCGTGTCTCGGAAAGCACGTTGTTGGTCCCGGCTGTCATTCCTAGATATTTGACAGTCGTTAGGTACGGGTAGTCAGAAAGCCCAAAAGACTGAGAACAAGTCTTACCAGGGGGTATCATGTTACGCAGTAACTGGGTTGTGGAGGTCAGAAAGGTAGTCGCTCCATGTAAAATACTGGTATTCAGCTGCATCAGGTTAGACTGGAAGCTGACCTCAACAAAGTTGGGAAAGAGCTAGGAAGAAGGGCGAAATTAGTTTACGTAAAATAAAAAGTTCAATGACGGCAACATTATTATTTGCTGAAACATTTTCCAACTATGTTGGCGTCAACTTCCAATTTAAACAATGATGCAGTGATGGTTCAATGACAGCCATGAAAATAAAAATAAACGCATCGTTTAAAACGATCCTTTAAAAAAAATAAAAAGGATAAATTTTATTTCAGCTAGTTATAATGTTATGATGAAAGTTTCCTCGCTAACGCGCTAAGCGCCATCTTATGCAAATACAGAACCAGCCACCATTGCTAAATCTAGTCCAACTAGGATTTATCGGAGCACGGCTAAGCTAGATTAAATTCTAGCTTACAACCAGTCTAAAGGCGATACCTTATCGTGAACTGAACTTAATGAGTTTTCGACACAATTTCTATATAACACTCCGACTAGAGGATATTACCCATAGAATAAAAGTATCAAGACTCTTTTTCAGTCCGCTCTGTTTCGCTCATTCCTCGCTCATCTTTCCACAGTGCCTTCAATACTTATTATAAGTAATATTACATTTTGAATGACGGTGAGGTAATGGCAAGATAAGGCCCGCAGAATACAGCCTACAAATGCGTTGCTTATTAAAATCAATTGATATTAAATAGGCTATTACGATTACCCGGGCAATTTGCATGATTCTAATAGGCTAAAGGTTTTAGACAGAAGTGCAAACATTTCTAATTGCGGTGTCTAATAACAGTTTGTGTGATTTTGAGTCTGAATGGTTAATGTTATCTGATATTGTAGTATCTACTTTGATATAATAGGCTTTATAGGTCGAGGTGGAGGCTAGTCCGGTTTAAACACTTGTCTTCGATGTATACTATTCATTTGTTTTTTTGCGTAGAGAAAATATACAGTGTTAACTGTATGTTGAAAAGCAAAAGCTTTAGTTGTGAGCTAACGACAATTTAATACGACATTAAATTAAACTGCGTATATCTAGTGACGTTCCCAGTCTGCTTACGAAAATTCAATCAAAGATATCTTGAAGTTTAGTCACTAGTCAAAGATTGGCAAAATCCATAGTCGGCCCATCACTACTATTTAGTTTGATTGTAGGCGCGGACGACGTAGGCGCGGGCCTGCGGGCGGAGAGTAATGGGTAGCTCACCGCCCGGTCAGGACCAGACCCGTGCCGGACGGCGCTTACGTGTTCCACGCGCGCCTCTAAGAGATGTCAGCATCAATGGAAGGGGCCCGTCAGGGCCGAAGCCTGCCGGGTCAGTGGGATTGTCCGAAAGGGTTACCGCTGGCCCGGAACATAAAGGGCTAAGGAAGGAACACGGGTGGGTTTTAGTCAGTAAGATTCTGACACTCCCTTCCGCTCCACCCAGAGCGGGAGGGGTCACATTATGATTTCCCATCCTGAAAAAAAAAACAAAGATATCCTGTACTTTAGTCACTAGTCAAAGATTGGCAAAAACCATAGTCGGCCCATCACTACTACTTAGTTTGTTTGAAAAACAAGCAACAAGAACGGGACAAGAGGCCCGCTCTTGTCCCGTTCTTGTTGCTTGTTTTTTCATTCAGTATTTTTTTTTTTAATTCACCTTTTTCATTTCGGTGCTAGGATTTATTTGATAATTCCAAAATACTCTTATGTGACGGCGCATCCGTCAACGTCAGACGTCAGGTTGACTTGCTGTCAAAGTCAACCTAGCGAAGCGTCATTGTTGATGGTAGTGCGGGCGGCGATCTTAAACTCACTTTTGAACGAGACTGCGCCCGCGCACCACGCTTGTGACGAATCGCTCAGAATCTTCGTCATCACGCTATTTCAAGATTTAATTAAGTTGATTTCGTATAGTAGTAATCGCTAATTACCTAATTACATCGTGATTCCTGTGAATGCAGATTAAAATACGTCGATTGTGATTTGAAGACATTTATTTCTATTTCCGCGCCCACCTACCTACATAATTAGAAGAAGATGAGTTCTGGTGAAGGGCCACCAGGCCGTCCTGACCCTTCATATGCATTAGTATTGCTAGTGTTTTTATTTATTGTCGTATTGTTGTCTACACATTGTATTATATTGAACTAGCAGCGTCCCATGATTTCACTTTCACTTTCAGTTTCGATCCCGTGGAAATATCGGGATAAAAGAATCCTATGTGCAATTAATCCAGGAAATAGCCTCTATTTATGTAATATTCTATTTATGTGCCAATTTTCATCCAAATCTGTTCAACGGTTTACGCGTGATTGAGTAATAAACATCTTCACAAACTTTCACATTTATAATTATTAGTAGGATGTAACAGTTATGGTAAGAAAATCTACAACGTATTATAAACATAAAAGAAAAAGATTATCACCAACTCATGTCTTGAGTTGGTGATAATCTAGATAAAAATATTTTATCTTGCAAATTCAAAACCTATATTTTCCATTTTAATAATAGTATTGCTTCAGTTAGCTTTTAAAAAAAGAAGTGATTTTAATGTCATTGGTGATTGGGTGGCGATGGCGGTGATTTTGGTGTTGTGTTTATTCCATTTTTTTATCTTTTTTATTATTTTGTGTCTTATCCATAATACATAATTTTACTCCCTAATTGTTTCCTTAATCTATGAGAGGCTCGTAAATAAGTAATAACAGCCGCACGTGTCGATTGATCAGGTTAAACTTGCCGCAGTCGGTGACCATCTTTATCTTTACAGACCTCTCCGTGTTCGGAAAGCACGTTAAGCTGTTTGTCGTTTGTTGATTTTGTCTTTCCTGGATCATTGACAGTCGTTACAGGTCTTTAGAAGTCATTCGGGGGCCTTAGATACGGGTAGTCAGAAGGTCAAAATCTGACAACCAGTCTTAACAAGGTGTATCGTGTTACCCAGTAACTGGGTTGTGAAGGTCAGATAGGCAGTCGCTTCATGTAAAATACTTGTATTCAGATACATCCGGTTCGACTGGAAGCTGACCTCAATATAGTTGGAAAAAGGTTAGTTAGATTGCAATTGTTTCTAAAAAAAAAAACTTAAAGGCGATATAAAAATAAAACTATTTTTGCATGCGGAACCGTTTGCTACATCTATAAAATTGGAATCACATATCGTGATTGCTACTTAAAAATGGAATGTCGACGGTTGCAGGAAATCAAATTGAAATTGTATATATGTATGTTGGTGAAAATGTCGATCCAAGGAGCCACACGATTCCACACATTTTTATTACAAATACGATTCTAGATTAAATTCGATGCATTATAATATAAATCGAAGATCTATCTTTGGTTGTATTAATGGAAACGTGGGGTTAGAATGTGTCGAAGCATGTTTCTATGATTGTGTATGGTTTGAGTTGAATAGACGCATAATACCGGATTTCGGTGGGAAATAATTATTAAGGGGCTGAAAATATAAATCAATGGTGGCCGTGGTTTACGAATTGTAGGTCGTGGGTTCGAACCCAAACAGGCAGTTTCCTTGGTGTAAATTATTCAATCACCACTGCTCTCAAAACGATGAAGGAAAAGACATAGGTGAACTCGTGAGGACAGACATAGGTGACCTCGTGAGGAAACCGGCATATGCTAGAACCAACTGCACTGGGCCCGCGTGGTGGATTAAGGCCACTCACAGAGAGGAGGCGTTTATCCCAGCAGTGGGAACATTAAAAGCTGATTATGCTGAAAAAAAAGAAAGACTACATAGAAAAACATTTAACTTTTGTAATCATTTACAAAACGGCGATCTTGTCTATGCAGAAAAGTACCTGAAAAAAATACTTCAAAACAAAACAACTCCTCGCTACCAAATTCACCAAAACCCTTCCAACGTCACAAAGTCAAAACACCTAATCCCACTCTCAGGTAGGTAGGTACAATCGTACCAAAACATAAGTGCATACGTCGTCGGCACATTGGCGTAGACCTCTGAAATTACCTACCCGATTGGCTTCGAAATATGAATGGTAAATTGGATGGCACCGTGGCCCCCACATGCCAGCCTTATGCCTGTTTCTACCTACTGAACAATGCTTAAGAATATTCCATGAATGCAAAATAAGCAGCTAACAACGAAAACGTATTGTCTTCGTTCGTGTCTTCTATGATTATGTCATACTTTTTATTATTAAGTTGAAAATTTTTCATGCCGACTGTATTTTTAGTGGAAATTGTTTTTGGTGAATCTGGGTCACACGCTTTTATTATTTTGTTATCACCTATGTCTATTGTTACTATTAAGTACTGTGTTATCTTCAAACTGTACCTAGTTCCTACAAAAAGGACGTTAAATATTTCCCGAATTTAATTTTTTTCTAAAAAACTTTTTCATTGTTTTTACCTAATTTGGATTATTACGAACGTTTTAATATCTAAGATAGTCAAATCAGTTCCCAACGAACAACACTTACTTTGTATTTATATATAGGTAGATAACTAAGTATGAATTAGACATTATAACTACCTAAAGACTTAGTAATATCATTCTAAGCAATATTTTTGGGTAGTAACTAGGTATGTGTACGTTCCTTAATCAAACAGTTTTAAAATAGCTACCTAATAACGCCCTTCTTTATGATATAATAACACTATAACCATAAAACCATAAACAACGGCGAAACGTTTTATATCAGTCCTCAAAGATACATATCACACCTATTTTTTGTTTACCCTCCAAAAACTTACATAATAGTCCAAAACAGTCCTTCAAAAAGTTATAAAGTTCCAATAAAAACATTATAAAGGCAGTTATCAAACTACAATAATAATTACGAACAAAAAGTGACAAGAACACTACTGAATATACCTACTACAGGGGAAACGCCGCGTGGCAAAACTGGCTAACTTTTAAAACGTTATATGGCTGGTAATAAAACGTTCGTTCCGTACGAGCACAATACTTGCAGAAATATTTTTGAATACGGAATTAGGTTTGCCAAAAGCGCGGGGAGCAGATAAGGCAGAAAAAAAAACAAATTTGTAACGGGTAAAGTTTTTGGAGGCGGAATGTCTCCCTTGGGTGCTGAATCTTCGTCGGCGTGGCTCGTAAAACGCGGGACGTGGGCAAGCGGGCAAATTTGTCCTGAGAGCGACCTATGACGTTTTGATGGAACGCTCCCCGACTGATTTCCCACACCCTAGATTCATATTCATAACGATACCTCCGCCAACAGTGACATATTTGGCCCCAAATATATTTAGGTCACCCCTATCGATACTTGACGAATCACGCGAAATTGATTCGTTAATAAGTAATCTAACTTGCAACTCTCAAACAAAGGGGCTTGTTAAAAATATCATTAAAATTAAAACTCTTTCGAACTCGATTCGCTAGGAATGTCCTTTGCATGATGATCGCCTCTTCAAAAGAATGGCACCCGTGTCTAAGCTATCTTGTAGGAATTTTAAATTGGACGAATCGCTCAAATGTAAATGGTTTTCCTTTATACCCCATCCTCTTGGGCTGCCCACCCCCGTCTATTGCGCGCCTAGAGGCGACTGGCATACCAACACACACGCACACACCTATGTGAAAGCCTACGTCGTATATCACCAATGGGTTTGGAGCTCCTTGTTTGCATACGTCATCCGCGCAGCCATCTCATTTGCATAGCGGAGGGGGCGGTGTAGTGGGTCATCTTACATTGGTATCGTTAAGCTTACACTAACACACACAAATCTCACACACGCTCACATCTCATCTCGACATACAACTAGGAGTAATGCGAGTGTGAATACGTAAATACGCGTCGGAATCGCGAGTTCAAAAACGCGAAACGCAATATGTCTTCATAGTAAGGAGGTGTAGGGAATCTTTTTAAGGGACTCTAACAAAAGGGCGGGAGACGTTATCAGGGAAGGAGATCTCATGTTTTTGATGTGTTCTCTAAATGTATGTGGGATATTATGTAGTCACATAAATGTAATTTTAATCATTTGCTTATTTTTATTCCCGGAAATAACAAAACTGAAATAAAATTATTTTTTTGAGAAATGCCTATTGCCAGTTTATGGATTTCCCATATCCTCAAAAATGTTGAAGAATTTTAGCGGTGCCGGTTCAAATAACACAATAATAATTTGTAGATATTAAATTATGATCCACCGTAATCAAATCAGCAGTCTACTACTGGCAGTCTCCCAGACTGCGCCACAACATCCTGCCCTGCGCCTTCCGCATCCAGTCTGTCCCAGTCACTGTCTTGAGGTCGTCGGTCCATCTAGCACCACCCACCACCAAAACTATGATCCAACTAATAAATATATATATTTTTACACAAAAATCAAAACCAAGTACAAACCAATACTGTCAATCAAAAGCTACTTGAAACCAATTAAAAACTAATCAATGGCCATCGCACACTAAAAAGATGGGCCATCGTGTGAGCCAGCAATAAAACATGGTCTAAGCTTCATTCACCTTTCCATTTTCCAATCACAGACTATCGAGTTGAATGGTCAGGGATCGTAAACAGTTTAATGTGTGGGAGAGGTTGGCTAGTTGGCTAATTAATTAAAGAAGCCATCGTATTATCGTTACCCACCCCTGTTTGATAAGCGAGCGATATATCGGGGATAGGCTCGTCTGTGGAGCTAACTAGCCTGAAGTTTATAATGGTCGTGGTATAACGTTGCAGTGTTTTTTTTTTATTTTTTTTTTTATTAATTCAAGCCGTTTTAATGTGCGAATTTTATCAGATTACTTTAAATTAATAGGTTTCATCTAATGTAGCCACTACGGGGGCTATTTGTGTGTTTATAGGATAGCTGTGGACTGCTCTATTACACTATAATGTATAGGAAAAAATCGTTACCTACTAAAACGGTGGAAAGTGTGTGTGTTAAAACCTACCTTATGAAACGCATTTTTTAGTCTTTATTTTTCATTTTCCGAAGCTAAAATTATAATTTTCTATTATAAAATTAATACAATAATCTTATCACCTCATTTCTTGTTTATTTACTGTCCAAACACGAATAAGAATCTCCCACCCTCGACTCAGCTATTCACCGCTAGATGGCGCTACGTGTCCTCACCCTAACCGGCCATTTTATAAAATTATTTAATTTCGTAACACCGTTCACAGTTTTCTCATTACACTTATAAATATAGAAAATGCTATTTTCTTTTCCTCTCCGCGAGGAACTCTTCAGTTTAATGAACAAAGTTGTAGCTCCACACTTTTCCATTTAAAACTTTTCATATTGATTTCAAAGTTTATTTTTTGTAATAATGAACTTGATTCTAGAATAATGAGTTATATCGAACTGTTTAATTGAATCAGTTACCAATAAGACTTGTTTGTGTTTGTTTGTGTAGTTAGTTGTTTTAATAAGTCTTTTGTGTATTTTTAAACTTGCTACGGAAAACGAGGATTCTTTTTAAGAGTTGGCTATTTTTGCCTTGCCATGTATTTCAAATAGATAATGTATATAATCTAAAAGCTATATTGCCTATATTGAAGTTTATGTATTGAGTACTCCACCAAAACTTGCTGATTGTGTGTTCGTTGCTGGATCAACAGGCTCAATTTTTAATTGATTAGATACTTTTTTTCCGTAAAAATTTAATTCCGTCAATGGAAATCACGATTTCTATAGTAATATATACGGATGGCAACTCTCCATACTTATTTGATTTTGTACATTATTATCTTGGCCTAGGTACGTTTTACTTATGGCCAGCACAGTTATGTGTTTTCCATTAAGGGCGTACAGGACCTAAATACAAAAAACGCGAGTTTTAGAAACAATAAAAGTATATGATCGACTACAGTAAGTAAACAAATTCAGAAAAAAATATAATATTCTTCAGGATATATGCTAGGTACATACGTACAGTGTGTTGAAAACATAATATGTACAACTAATTTGATACTATAGAAAAAAATCATGAAGATATCTTTAAAAACTTTCTTTTTTTTATTTTAAATGGGTCTGCTCTTGACTCTAATCTAGGTCAGAGATGACACAGACAAAGTCTACGATGGAGTGAGCTTACCCAGAAGAAGCCTGTTTACTCTTACTTTGAAGAGATTCGGGTTGTATGCACTGGAAACACAAACGCAGGTAGAGAGTTCTGGTCAGCGGGATTGTCCGAAAGGGTTACCGCTGGCCCGGAACATAAAGGGCTAAGGAAGGAACACGGGTGGGTTTTAGTCAGTAAGAGTCTGACACTC
Organism: Luperina nickerlii; assembly: GCA_963855955.1. NCBI lineage: Eukaryota > Metazoa > Arthropoda > Insecta > Lepidoptera > Noctuidae > Luperina > Luperina nickerlii. The sequence goes on from OY979675.1 coordinate 12,980,039, forward strand.
CCTTCCGTTCCACCCAGAGCGGGAGGGGTCGTTTGATGATTTCCCATAATGAAAAAAAAAACAACGTAGAGAGTTCCACTCTTTTGCTGTGCGCATTATAAAGGACATTTGAAAACGCTTAGTGCGAATTGGTGGAATAGCAACTAGGCAGGGATGGTAACTTGCAGTGCGTCTGGATGTCCGAAGGTAGAAGGGGGCCTGTGGAATGAGGTCGTGGAGTTCTTGGGCACACTCACCGAAGTACAATCTGTAGAAGACCGACAAGCAGGTAAAAGCTGTTCAGGCGTAAAGTATCGCTTCACCCTATTAAGGATGCCCAGCTTCTTGGCCGCAGTTTAGGCTTTGTACTCTTCTTTCTTTACTCTTCTTCTTTTTACAATAAAAACCATACTAATATACATACAATCATTCTGACTTTGTCAGATTATTCTACAAGCAACATACTAAAATACTAGTGTTTTAATGTTTTTAGTCCAACAACAATAGATTTTTTGTAATTAAATAATTGCTTCATATTTCGCAATAAATTACCAGCGTTGTGTCATCGCGCTTCTCTTTTTTTTCTATGCAGTCCGCCAGTGACCGCACTTTAAGTCATGTAAGCCCCTTAAGATCTTTCAAAGTAATAATATTGGATACCTGGCAGACATCAATCAAATACAAAAACTTTTATAAATAAGGTAGGTAAAGAAAAAGGGTAACGTACAGACGCCAGCACATCAAGCTACCTTAAACTGTCAAATTTTCCCAATCAACCTTGAACATTATGGTTTAGCAATAAAGTTGAAAATCTATTAAAGAAATTTGACAGATTGTAGTAGCTTGATGTGTTGGCGTCTGTACCTTTTTAAGCTTTGCTAGCAGTTATGTAAGGAGTATAAGTTATTAAGTGCATAAAATGTACTCTAATTATATTATAATACCGCGCACGAATTTGCTAGATACTAATTTATTTTTTAAATTATTGCAGCATTATGTTCAGATAGGAGCCTCGAACAGATGTTTCTTTTTGGTATAATTATTATTTTGGTTGTTTTTAATGCAACTTTAAATGCTCCCTTTTTACTATTTGTATTTCCTGTGTGTCCCAAATAAAATATTTTTCTTTCTTTTCTTTAGATGCCTTAACCAAGTTAACACAAACTACCAGGCAACCATAACATACCAGGGGGCCTAAAAAGGCCACTTTAGCAGAATCATAAAAGGATAACATTATGAATTATAATAAAGCAAGACAGTCCGTGTTTTTCTTTTTTTCGCTGCACTACGTAGGTATAATCAAAGAGATTAGTATTGGATTTGGATTGGATTGATTGGTATTTTAAGTATTTTAGCACAGACAAAAAAAAAATAACTAAAAAGTCTTTCACCAATAGGATTTGATACGATTAACTTAACAGTTAACTGTCCATTTTGATTCATAATGTTATCCTTTTATCATTCTGCCAGTGGCCTTTTTAGGCCCCCTGGAGAAAACAAAAGCAACCCAATTCAGGAAAATCCTCGAGTTCCCTTAACGGCCAAGTTCCCCAAGAGGAAGTGGTAGGAACGCATTAATTTAATTTTATGGTTTTTGTGTCTGTCACATAACTAGCTGGTTGTGATTTGTGACCTCTCTAACGAGGAGGGCTTAATAAGTGGCACGGAGGTTTGATGGTTATTTTGTAAAGAGATTTTTCGTTTCCATGTTTTGTAGTCATGAATGTTTTTAGGAGTTTGATATATTATGTTATAAATGAAAGCCCGTATCTAGTTCATTAGATTAAAATTATAATTTAATTTTAAAAGCTAAGACGATATTAATACAATAGCTTACTTTTCAGCTTCCTTTACAAAATCAATACATTTTTTGGAGAGAACACTTGAGATTCTGTAATTTTTGCTTAGGTAGGTTTTTGCTCGAAGGGGAAGGGCTGGGAGATATAATATAAATAAAATTATTTTTGTTATTCTGTCATTTCTTTTTATTCTCTAGAATGGCGGGTAGTATTTTTTTATAATAACTTTTCCAAAGATAAAAGCAAGCTAAAGAAAAAAAAATTTTGAAAGGAGAATTAATTGGCCGTTCATTCATAACAGGCAAGTTTTTTTTTATGGAACTTTGTCAATAGATGGCGTTATAAGTCGTTCCATGCGCGATTTAATTGAGGAACAGTTTGTTAAGTTGTACGTAATAGTTATTTTTTGTAGCATCAAATTGATTTTAATAAAGAACTTCTGGCACAAAAGGAGAAGATGATTCGAAGTTTATAAAAAAAATTGTTTAAATCAGTAGTAACATACCTTGCTAGTTGCTAGTTCTTCCAACCCGCGGTCCCAGCGATTTCACAGCAGAAAATACTCCCTATGGCTTTTGGTAACCTCACCAAAAGCCATATAATAGTGCTAAAAGATAGGTACAGGCATAAAAGGACCGCCCATTAAATGACGCTGAGAGCAAATCAGAAAGCACCTCATGTGGGAGCACCCACATGAGGTGCTTTCTGATTTGCTCTCAGCGCGGAGCTTTAAGTATTTTGTTTGACTATAAAGCATTATAGTCAAACAAAATACTTAAAGCTCCTTCAAACAGGCGCGACACGACACGCGACATAAAGGCACCGCAAGTCGCGCAACGAGCGATGCCCTTGTGTCGCGCGCGATTATATCGCGTGTCGCGCCTGTTTGTAGGAGCCTTTATTCGCGACAACAATTAAGTTGTGAAGATTGCTTATAAAAGATGGGTTGTTTCAATATCGCTCACCGATCTTTGACAGAACCTATCCACAATAAAACAGGCAAAGCTTACTCATCATCGGCTAAAGCCTTTTCACAACTATGTTCGGGTCGGCTTCCAGTCTGTCCAGATGCAGCTGAATACCAGTATTTTACATGGAACGACTGCCTATCTGACCTCCACAACCCAGTTATTGGGTAATACGATATCCCTTGGTAAGACTGGTTGTCAGACTTTCGGGCTTCTGACGACTGTCGAAGATCCACGAATGCCAGCCGCGACCAACGGCTTAACGTGCTTTCCGAGCCACGGAGGGCTCTTGGTATGTAAAAATGGTCACCCATCCACGGACCAATCACGCCAAGCGTAGCTTAACCTGATCAATCGAACCGTGCGGCTGTTATTTGCCACAAGCAAAGCTTACTAATAAGTTGATTTCTAATTTTCTACCAACCAAGAGACACTGCAAATTTTATTCCGGGTATTGTGACACTGCTTTATGTAAAATACTGGAATTCAGCTGCATTCAGTTAGACTGGGAAAAGGCAGTGTGCATACACACGAGCGACACTCGTCAAAGCAGAGGCTACTGCAGCCATTGACGTGTCTGCGGCTGCCGTCGATAATGTGCCGCTCGTGGAGTATGGTGTTCAAAAACAAGAGCGACATGGTGTCGACGGCTGCAATCGCCTCTTCCGTTGACGCGGGTCGCTCGTTTGTATCAGCCCTTGCAGATAGTATTGTGCTTCCTAAGCGTACTTTGCCTGTAACTAACAAACATTGATACCCATTCTCCTGTTCTCGTAATAAAATCCAAATAAAAACCCATATTCGTCATTATAATAATATTCATTAAAACGTCAAAACAAAAATTAATCGGAACTCGATCACCCGATCTTCCCATCACTGATATCGTGAACATTGACACTGAATCATTCCTTTAAACATTCCAACAACACGACTGAGACGAAAGTACACCCATCTCTTTCACACCTCTTGTTTCTTACTACACCCATTTATCACTATTTGAATAAATTCAATATGTACATTGAATTGCGTGTAATTAATGGTTTTATTCGTTTAGCACTTAAAACGTTTTAAGGGCGAGGTGTCCAAACATTTGGCGTCCCTTTCTTACGTCTCAGGAAGAAAGGGATGGGCCATCGCGCAAGAACTCCCGCTGGTTTAGATCATTAATATTGATTTGTGGTCAATCAAAGCTCTGGAGGATTTCACTTTTAATGTTATTATTTTTTGTCCTACGGCTTCGATGGTATGGATTTAAGTATCCTTCGTTAGTTGGAGGTAGTTTTTGTTAGTCTCAAGTTTTGTCGCTAAAATTATTTTAAGTATTTCACATGTCAATTGGCTCAATCGCATGCTTCGTGATTAGACTGATATTATACCTACAATCGAATTATTCATTCTATTTTTTTCTTACATATAACGGTGCTTTTGGTTGTCCTTGTTCGGAATTATTAAGAGGAGAAAGGAAGAAGCAAACGTGTTGGGCCGATCCCACGTAGGTCTGCGTTCGCATGGACGTAAAAATATTGCGGCAGGATTTTCAACTCTCGGTGTTGAGCTAAACGTCGAGAATGCAACTAAGCGCATCCCAGCGTGTCAAGAAAACACACTGTTGGATTTTCAGCGTAAAATATTAGGAGTTTGTATTGAAAATCCAGTGTGCGAAAAAAATCGCCGGAAAAATGCGCCCGCGCGAATCTAGGTTCAAAACTCAAACTCAAACTCAAAGCATTTATTTCAATTAAACCATTTACAGGCACTTTTGAATTGTCAAGAAGTCGGTCAGTCAGAAAATATGAAGCTAGTTGCCCATTCCAAAGCGTAGGTACCTATGGAGAAGAACGGGCAAGAAACTCCATGGACACTCTTTTTAAATTATATTTTACAAAAATATTAGTTACATCATTACTTTTGATATTAAAATTATATAATGTGAGAACGATGTAAAAAATTAAGAAAGATTTACGCGTTAAAAGCGTCCAGAGTACAACAAATAGTACCAAACAACAATCCAAAATTAAAATAATTAAAAATAAAAAGGCTAGAATCGGTTAAGGGTAGGAAAATGAACAAGTGTAAATGTTGTCTTTCATCTTGTCTACGTTTATGTAATTTAACTAAATTTTAATATTGCACTAGCTGCGCCTCGCAGTTTTACCCGCATAAGTGTCGATCCCGTGGGAATATCGGGATAAAAACTATCCTATGTCGTTTCCCGGGAATCATACTATCTCTATACCAAATTTCATCTAAATCGGTTCTACGGTTTAAGCGTGATGAGGTAACAGACAGACAGACACACTTTCGCATTTATAATATTAGTATGGATGTGTAATTTTCTACTGATATTGACCTATAACTTGAATGTGTGGTGCAAACTGTAAATATAAGTTGGTTATTCATAAATAAATAAATTAATTAATTCCAGAAGATTCAATAAAGTAATATCCACATATTTACAGTTACAGCCAACGACACTGTTATTTCGAAACTAATAATTACAAACTCATACCTACCTATATAATATTCTGATATGATAAAATTAGCATACCTATTCATCAAATGCAAATGAGCTCAATAATTAATCATTGCACACAACCTGTTTTATTATATTCAAGTTCAATATCAACTTTGAAATATTGGAAACAATTGTACAGACGCTAGCACATCAACCTACCCGAAACTGTCAAATTTTCCCAATCAACTTTGAACCTTATGCTTTAGCGACAAAGTTGCAAATCTATTAAAGAAATTTGACAGATTGTAGTAGCTTGATGTGCTGGCGTCTGTACAATCGAAAACAAAAGTGCTACGAGTACTTGTCAATACAACAATATTAAGTGTGGTGTTCTTATACCCACTTTAACAACAAAGCGTAATGATTCCACTCGACAAATAAAGAAGAGTACAGGCACTAGTGATGGCTGCTTCTCTGTCGGAATTCCGGGATGGAGATTTTGGAAGGGACATTAGTTGTACAAAGCGTAGGTATAAGTCAGTTTTGACTGGTTTACCTTGTAGCAATTTGATAGTTTTCCTGTTTCTGTTAGTCGTAGCGAAGAAGTTGTAGTAATTAACCCCTTTATTTATAAACGTGGCTCAGAGTTAAGTAATGCATACATACATTTTTGACGTTTAAACATCTCATAATTTTAAGCAATGCTTATAAATAAACCTTAATATAATTCTCACATACAAAGTAAGTCATTTGATAAAACAACGTTTACTAATTTACAGAAAACGTTATTAACCAATCAATTTAAATTTATTTTTCATAACTGATGGGTACGTAAAAGGCCAAATACATTGAATAGAAATTAATTAAAAAACGCAAATGATAGTTTTAAATAAAAAAGAAATACCTATCACTCTTATGTAGAAGGGACTGGTCTGTCCCATACCGGGACATAACTGTCCTAATCCCGGGATGTCCGACACACAACCGAACGTCAACAACACTAGTACAGTAATACTCAGTGGTGAGCAATGACCGCGGCCGACAATCATTAACAATGCAGTGTCTTATCTAACTGAATATAATTAATGAAACCACCACTCGCTGTGAAGTATACTTATTGGCACGAGAAGTTCTTTGTGATTGGTGATAATAATTATGGTGATTTGGATTAATGGTTAATTGGCTTTTGCGATTTGTTTTTTTTTTAAACGTTGCCCCACACTAGTAATTTCTCCTGTATTGTGGGTGCGTTTACAAACATTTAAACTCAGATACACAAAAAGCCAGACCCGGAACAACTACTTGTAGGTCATACAAATATTTGTTCCGTGCAGGAATCGAACCCGCGACACGCAGCGTAGCAGTCGATCGCTTAATCACTGCGCCAACCGTGCCATCATATTGACCCTTCTTAATTTGTAAAAGCTTGGGGCTTATAAATACTTTGAGATGTAGTAGTGTCCTTGTCATTGCATGTGAATGAAGTGAGAGGAGAAGACTTTATGAATTCTCATTAAGAGGGATGATAATAATCATATTTAACCGACCTTAAAAAAAGGTGGAGTTTCTCTACAATTTAAACCGTTACTGTAAGAGTAACGATTAGCCTGCATCATCCCACTGCAAGACAAAGTCCTCTCTCCATGACTTCCAGCTCTTACGATCCAGGGCTAAAGTGGACCACTGGTTATTTTGTTTTCTCCAGCTCATCCCGCCTTCTTCTACGGAGCTTTGTTTTATGTATGTTACCTCGTATCCCTGGAATTTCTCTACCGAATTGGAGGATACTTTATTTTAAAAATAAACATCCATAGGCAAATTTTACACAAGTCGTACAAAATAAAATAAAAACGCAAACTTATAAAACTAAAATCAAAATTAAGCTCAATATTAAAAACAAAATTAAAATTAAAAAATGAATACACATATTATATAATAATCGCAGGCGCTGGCATGCAGCCGCAGCCACCACGCCCACAACAGTCTAGCAATTAAGAAATATTTGAAAATAAGTAAGAAAATAATTCATAGTGTCTACCAAAATCCTCTTCAGACGAAAAAAATAACACCAATAAATCCTCTCACCCGACTACCTTTACCTCAAACAGCTACACAAACATTAAAACAATTCATTACTAATATTAATAACAATACACATCCTTGAACTCACGACTGCCTTCATTTAAGGGGCTCACATGACCTAAAGCGCGGTCACTCTCAGACTGCATAGAAAAGAAAGAGAAGCGCGATGACCCAACGCTGGTAATTTATTGCAAAATATGAAGCAATTATTTAATTACAAAAAATCTATTGTTTGGACTAAAAAATTAAAACACTAGAGTTTTAGTATGTTGCTTGTAGAATAATCTGACAAAAGATCATAATGTTGTATGTATATTTTATTGCAAAAAGAAAGTTTTTAGAGGTATCTTCATGATTTTTTCTATCGTATCAAATTAGTTGTACTATCTTTCAACACACTATCTACCTAGCACATATCCTGAAGAATATCATACATTATTCTGATTTTGTTTACTGTAGTCGATCATATACTTTTATTGTTTCTAAAACTTGCGTTTTTTTTTGCGTTTAGGTCCTGTAAGCCCCTTAAAACATTGCCCTTTATAGGCTTAAACCTTGAGCTATGGGGTGCTAACTATTATTTGAAGATGAATAATGGACGAGAATCATTGGAATTATGAGGTTGCACATTCCTTTGACCTTACTGATGGCGATTCGTTGTGTTTACTTATAGTCCTTGATGGATGATCCTAGTTCTGCAGATTTGCGTTTTGAGGAATGGACTCATGTAGATCTTAATAATGTTTGTTTTGTGTGGGAATGAAAAGGGATAAATATAGCTGCAGGCAATGATATTGATGATGGTGTGAATTTCTCTCCCATTGATTTTATGAAATTATTTATACGGGACTGCCTCATTGGTCTAGTGATTCCCGGGTCAGGTAAAAAGCAATTGGATTTTTCCATCTGGAACTTCTCAGTAGTAGCTCGGAGTCTAAATTTGTGCTTGGTTCATGGAAATAGGCCCGCCCGAATGGGACTTGAGAGTAAACTAGTCGCGAGCTCGAACTCCCTGGTGGTCATGGTCAAAAAGCACGCTGTCTCACCTGGCTTCCTGTCCGACAGAGACACCAGTAAGCAGCAGCAGCAGCAGTGTGCAGCAGTGTCTATCAGTGATGAGCAGTTAGACGCTAGTCTACACGAACAACGTCTAGTTCTCACGCACAGAAACACCGTTCCGAACTGATAGGCGAGTAAAAAAATTCCAAAAGTACTTCGGAAAATCCAGTTTTATGAAAAAACCACTGCATAAATCAATTACAAATAAAGTTTATTGAACTCTTCGATAACTGAGCTTTGTCGGTACGGATTTGGTTTTGAAGATTTTACATTAATAGTTTTACAGTAATTTTTTTTTTCATTAATAGTTGTCAAATTTGTACACTAGGCCTCGGCAATTTTGAGGATTCTATGCTTATAAAAATCATGTATCATCAAAAAGGAAAACATAGAGACATATATATAGTATATATCCTTCTTATTCTGCTTATGAAATATCTTTTAAATTGTTCCAACATTGGAGGAGAAAATAGGCGAGGGCCAAACCTCGAATTATGACTTTTTACTTAGACTTTTTTTTAATTCTCTCCGACCGCATTTCCTCTTAATCTAGTCAGGAACCAAAATCATAAAACAATGACTCAGTCCTGAGGATCCTGAACTACTGAGTACAACCTCAAAACTGACCAGTAACTACCACGTACAAAGGTGCTAATTCACACAACAATTACGTCAACGCAATAAATAACTCCTGTCGCAACGATTTTCAACAACGAAACGTATTAATTTATGTTAAATAATGCAACAATACATCAAAGTTTATAGTTTCTAATTGTGTAATGTTCTAAGCTCCATTAATTATATCTGAACGTGATAAGGAACCCGATTCATGTCCATTGTTCGAGCAAACTTCTAAAATGTCGCTTTAATTGATTTAAGCTGTGAAATATTCGTGCTAACTAAATCTTGACGAGTTTATAGTTTGCCTGCGGGTGCGCACGATCTTTTTGCTCTTTCGATGGTTTGGGATTTTGACAAGTTCATTTTGTTTAGTTTTTTATACACTTACCCTTAAATTGAGTTTTAAGTTCCAGGTGTTCTATTCATAATTATTTATCCATAATAGAGTTTTTTCTTTTAATATTAACAGACGCACAGGTCGATCGATCAGGTTAAGCTACACTTGCCGCGGTTGGTCTTTAGATAAGTATGTCTATACCGAGACCCCTCCGTGCCTCGTGCGTTGGTCCCGGCTGTCATCTGTGGATCTTTGACAGTCGTTACGGGTAGTAAGAAGCCCGAAAGTCTGACAACCAGTCTTACCAAGGGGTATCGTATTACCCAGTAACTGGGTTGTGGAGGTCAGATAGGCAGTCGCTCCATGTAACATACTGGTATTCAGCTGCATCCGGTTAGACTGAAAGCTTACCCCAACATAGTTGGGAAAAGGCAAAGCAGATTATGATTAATACAGTTTTTTTTTATTTTTTATATCACTAACTTATTGTACATTATTTTTCTTACTAATGGTGGGTTGTTGGCTTTTGTACGATATATTATATCGTCGATCGATTCTTGTTCATTATGACTATATAGTTTATTTTACTCTTTACTGGCCAGTCTCTTTATCACTTAACTAGCAGTCAGGGTCAACTATAATTTTGCGCAAAAGTCAAAGGATCTTTTTGTGTTTTTGTGAGTTCATCAGTTTCATGATTGCATGATTCTTCCAAAATACTGCTTACATCAAAGTCACATTTAGTCTTAAAATTTAATATCAGTTACTGTCGCGAATTCTCAGTTTGATAAGTATCAGATCTGTCATTGATATCACACTGATTCATATTCATGTCATTGACATTTATAATTACATGTTAAATATTTCATGCTTGCCTTTGATATTCAGAGCACTTTAATTGGTATTGTTGTTCGAGATAAATCTTGTCATTTGTTTCAATAACTTTAAGTTATACGGTACATTACGAGCCACTTGATTGCGAAGAATCGAAATTATTCTTCATTCGATGTCTGATGTTCTCATTAATTTTATCGAGCATCGATTCTCGATTTGCTTTGCTGAAAAGATGTTGAAAAAAGGACTCTTTAGCTTTTGCCAATAATTAAAGTTTAATATTACTTAAGGGGGAAGCGCCAGGGTAGCCCGCGAAATTCAAATTAAATTATGATTCTGTAAATACTTATTTGTTACGGCCGCGAATCATATTCGCGTATTAACCGTACGTGATCTGGGTACTCACTTCGATCCACACCTTACATTTAACCAGCACATAATAGAGACCTGCAACAAATCCCGAAAAAACTTAGGTTTCGTCTTGCGTCAGGCCAAAATTTTTAACAATCGTCAAGCCATAACCATACTGTACAACTCCTTCATTCGCAGTTTGCTAGAGACTAACAGCACAATCTGGAGCCCTCATGAAAAAGTGTATACACTGGCCGTCGAAAAGGTTCAGAAGTCTTTTATCCGCTACCTCTACTTAAAACTTTATGGTTATTACCCGTACATGTACCCAACACCATTTGTGCTGGGTATGGTGGGGTATCAAAGTTTAGAAGTAAGGAGAAATCTTAGTCTGGTAAAATATTTCATCCGCCTGATTCGTGGTACCCATTTTAATTCCTCCTTACTTCAGGACATCTCCTTTAACATCCCACTAGCCATTAGGCGCACACTTCGCCCTCGCCAACGTCCTCTATTCAAAATACCTCAAACCATAACCCTTAAGACCAGTCCATTATACCTAGCCCTCACTCATATCAACAACATTCTACTATACGATGAGTCCATAGATCTCTTCGCGAGTGCTGAACTGAGATTCCTGGACACTGCTACTCGATACCTGGAGTTCATTGCCACTCCCAGTACAATTTCCTTGGAGTAAATAAATTTAATTAATTGTTACTTGTTATTGATAATTCTATTCCAATTTATCCTAATTATATCTAATTTTATCTAAGCTTATGTAATACCTACTATCTAATTTTTATCTAATCTTGACCAATTTTGTTACATTTAATTTAATCTCATCTTTGTCCAGTTGTTATTATGTGGTTTAACCTAATTTTATGATTGTATGACATGTGTAATTACTAATATTGACTAATAACTTGTATGTGTGGTGTAAACTGTAAGTATAAGTTGGTTATTAATAAATAAATAAATAAAAAATAAATAAATATTTTAATCGACGTATAACTTAATACTGACCAGCAAATTGCAAAAAACTTAAGAAAATTTGTTTTTTTCCCTCTTAAGTTGTAAGTTCTTCTATAATTTTTAATTTAACATGTTGCGGGACACTAAACGCCCCCAGTCGTAACAACAATAAAACTTTTGCTTCGTTGTGTCTCGTTCAGTGTCCAGATAGATCTTTATTTCACCTGCATTACTTTTAGTCAGGTATAACATTCAACTGAAGCATTAACAATAATTGAAAAGATATCATTAACCTGCACTTTTATAAGCTTATTTATCAATTTGAGTCCATTCACACAAAAGTCATACACGACTGCCAGCAATTCAAAGAACTGAGTACAACAGTTTGGATATTCTAGATCTTTATCTTTATGAAATTCACTTTTTGCTATAACAATAACACGTTGATAAATTCCCGCATCTGCACATAAGGCCAGGTACCTACCCACTTTTAAAAACATAATTAATCATTATATTTTGTTTGACTACGGTTGACAGCAAAAATTAATTAACATTCCATGTAAAAAATATAAAAAGACCAATCAGGTGTCTCCGTGAAGGTACGCCTACATTCATTCAATTTATTTTGTGCACAGACAAAGAGTATTACACAGAGACACCTATTTTTATTTTGTTGTGCCCAGTATTAAAATGGACCATACCTACCTCTGAAATAAGAAAAGAAAAAAAAAAACATCCGTAACAATTAATCGGCCTAGCCTGTTCCCGACTTTGTTGGGGTCAGGTTCCGGATACAGCTGAATACCAGAATTTTACATGAAGCGACTACCTATCAGTAAAAAACATCACCATCAAAACATCGAAATATCCTCAACAGTAGGCAACTGTGAAATAAATGCTCCTGATAAAAGTTGGAACTTCTCTTGGGTACCTAGCCCAAGAGAAGTTCCAACTTTTTTAGCAGAAAATTAGCAAAATTTATTTTTATGCCAGCACTCACAATAATTTATTGAAATAACTAACTAACAGCTACGTATTGCAGAAAACGCACCTAATACAATTAAAAATCAAATTATTTTCACCTACCTACCTGACGCAGAATTCGTTTCGACACGTACCTGCCTTGAACCAATACTCCTCACAAAAGCATTAGGCAAAAAAGCCCACGAACCGTCAAACAGGTGTCATATCTGCTACCAAAATCTCTGTCCACTTGCATCGGTTATCTACCAACAAGTTCAGTAGCCGATCGGTCGTCCGGCCGTTAGTAATTTGACAGTTCAGATGACAGATTACAACGAGCTTCGGAGACCACCAGGGCTTTGTAGCTTCACTCAATCAAGTATCGTTTTTGTTTATAAGACAACACTGACCCCTAATTGGGGCTCCGGTGCTACCAAGTTAATTATGCGGGATTACTGGATTGTTTAATGAATGAGGTGAATTTTGATAAGGTTTTTTTTAAGTTTTATGGGTGGATCCTCGATCATTTATGACATTTAGATATCGGAGGATGTGATTAAAATGTATTTTTGGCTCAAACTCCGTCGTTTTGAGCACTGCATTATTCCATTTGGGTATCAGCAAAAGCGTGTGTTTATTTAATTTTTATTACACACGCTTTTATGCTTGTAATAACACTGGTCATTGGTCTCGTCTTTATTCATTTCTAGCTGGTCTTCAGGTAATCTAATCTTCGCAAAACAACAATCACGAGAACCGAAATCAGGTCCAACCAGTTTTCAAACCAAAGCTGGTTCAAGTAATTCAATAATTACAATCTCTATGTACCAATAAAACATAACAATATTACTGAAATCTTGATCTTATCTATTACATGAGTAGTTAATTGATGAATGACTAACCCGACACGCCCACAATCACATTCTACGTCCGACTGTTGATTCAATAGGGGTAATTTCGTAATCGTTGTCACTCGCCTATTTGTATGATGAATGTCGTCATTGTTCAGAACTGAGGAGCATATTTTCCAATTTCTTAATTATTTTCTAAATATTAAGTAGTATTATGAAAAGAGTACCTAAGTAAGAAGTTTTTACTTGGATGACCAAGATAGCGTAGCTAATCTACAATATTAGACCTCTGGAACTAAAGAGCTGGATGAAAGTCATGAAGACATGGACTCAGTCAGCAGTGAGATGATACAGGGGGCAGTTAACTCAGCCTATTCCAGTCCACTGCTGTCCAAGCCACCTTTTTGAGTTCGTCGGTACATCTAGCTAAGGGGCGTCCTACTGGTTGGCAGTAACAGTCGCTAATATATTATGTCAAGGCAAATCTTAAAGCTTAGGACTTGAAAGCAGAGTACATCACTCAATCGGCCAATTTGGCGCCACTAAAAAGGTCGAAGTTGTTGATGTTGATGAGTCAGTCTCTGATTGCCTGTTGTCTGCTTATGTGACAACATCTTAGCTGACTCTTAAGACGAAGGCATCGTGGGACCCGAAGGTGCGATCTTGACAATCATGAACTACATAACACTTCTAAGGTACCCAATCAACAAAACATTGAAATCAACATACACAGGTACCCACTCCAAAAACTTTCAAATATTTAATAACGAGAGTACTCACGGGCGGTCTTTCGACAAATACAAAAAAGTACTTGTCTTTCACAATACATTTTTAGTAAACGTCTGGTATTTAAATATAAATCGAAAGAGCGGAACACAATGGTGTAATCGATAATTGAATTCAGCATTGATGAACTTTACACCGCTCGACCTTAAACGTGACAGATTAGAATGGAATCCATGCTGGGATGTATAAAGAGTTGATATAATGCTGTATTAAATTTGACACGGTCACATATTTTGTTCAGTTGGGGGAATCTGATTTATGAAAATTTGGATGGTCATTCTTAGAATTGATTTCGTCAGTATCCGTTTTTTTCTACTTTTAAATATTATTTCATTTGGCTTGCCAGAAGCGAGAAGCATAGGCTCAATTTAGTCTAAATACATGTGACTCTTTCTGTAAATAGTATTCACCGTGTATCAAATAAATGATGTAAGGTCACCTTGCTAGCTTGCGCATCTTCTACTGGCTTGAAGCTGGCTTTAAGTACACGAAACAGAGTGCTCGTTTCATCGCTGATTTTCACTAGTCAGTGAAATACTGTGTCTACCCTTTTTTATTTTATTTATTCTTGGTGCACCACGATTTATGGTATGAATATACAGCTCCATTACTTTAAAATTCAAGGATTTTCTCTGCAGACTAAAAAATAATCATACAGGTTGTATCAACAGCTCTATATCCATATCATTACATGTCAGATTAGGCAAGTCACCGTCTGTCGTCATACTTAATGCCAATTAAAAGATTTAGAATTGTGGATCTTTGTTTGACTCTTACTAATATCGAATGCTTTGTATGACAAGCTATGCTAACGACTTTTTATTTCCTCTTAAGCCGTGATTCATAATCATTATAGGAAAAGTAGGTGCATTGCATTTATTAGTTGAGTTAATTGTTGATTGTCGCGTTTTTATAAGCGATAAGTACCGTTTCTTACTCACCTGTAGAAAGGTGACTAATGAATGATGTCAGCCGGAAGGCCAGCAGGGACTTTCTAGGTACTTATAACAACTGCGTTCCCAAATTGATAATCAAGCTAGCAAGAAATATCTACCTGAAAATATCAATCAATAATATATTTTTTTTTTTTGTGTCTTTATAGTGGTAATTTCTATATCTTAAATCCATATGGTGCACATTATAAAAAGTATTATATTCTATTCTTTATGCTTTTTTACCTTTTTATTTATTTGCTGTCATGTAGGTACAGACGCCAAGCACATCAAGCTACCCGAAACCGTCAAATTTTCCCAATAAACTTTGTACTTTATGCTCTAGCGATAAAGTTGAAAATCTATCAAAGAAATTTGACAGATTGTAGTAGCTTGATTTGCTGGCGCTATTCATCTGACATAATACGTTTATTA
Source organism: Luperina nickerlii (assembly GCA_963855955.1). Classification (NCBI taxonomy): domain Eukaryota; kingdom Metazoa; phylum Arthropoda; class Insecta; order Lepidoptera; family Noctuidae; genus Luperina; species Luperina nickerlii. The sequence goes on from OY979675.1 coordinate 12,995,466, forward strand.
GTAAGAGGGTAAGTACGGTACAGTTTTCGTTCGTTGATCGTACTAAGCCTACGTGATCGTCGACTTAATCTACTGTCATTTGTTTTTTGTCACCCCTCTTATACAATTGTTTGTTAATTATTCCTTTTTTGTCATACCAGTCTCTGACAGTTTAGTTTTACCTTGATCATTGAGTGCTATGCAAATTAGAGGTACCTACCTAATTAGATGTGATGAAACAATTTAAATGTTCTTAATGAGACGGATACTCTTTTTGTCGTAGTAATTGATCGTTTGTTTACCTATGTTTTGTAATACATGCATAATAGTAGCAAGAAAAAACTGGTTCTATGCATAATGTAACGACTGATACAAACGTATAAACCACCCAGTCGTGATGTGTTTCGTACCTACCTATCAAATCGGTAGCAGAAATCAGTTTTGATTTGCAATCTAACCATTGTGTCATCATCGCACTAATAACAATATTTTTTGTGCGATCATCATCATTGTCAGATTCCACCCACTGCTGATTACAGACTTTTGTGCCATGCTTCCCTGAACCCCAATCGCATAACACACTTTCTTTCACAATCCGAAGGATTTTGAAGGAAATTTCAAATTAATGCAACATTTTTTTCATTTGTTCCTTCCAAACCTCGGTTTTGTGCAAAGTATGGCCATGTTGACCCTGCAAACCTCATAAGATCGGCACATCTCCTTCGCCGTGGTCTTCCTCGACGGCGATGTCCTGCATCAGGTGTCCAGTAATGACGATCCTCCGGGTGCATTCGCGTTACCTGCCCGGCCCACTCCTTTTTCACAATTTATTGCCCCCTCACATCTCCTATTAATTTTATTGCTTCATAATAATGTTTTTAAAAAATTCGTCTGCTCGATAACTTAAATAATGCAATGAATGTTGTCTAATTGTCAAAAAAAAGACTGAGGGTTTTCTGAAATGACGTTCGCCAGGTGGCAGCACTGGCACGTCAGGTCCAGACATCTGTCAAAGAGCCTATATTTTCTTTAGTCATGACGGAATGATGAACGAATGAATGAATCGAATGATGAACGTCATCATATTTATTTTGTATTGGGAGACCTCTTGTCACAGTGGTGCCAACTGGTGTCGTAAATTTTCACGAAAACCCTCGCAATGATCCCGCTGGTCTGTGCGATATTGGTATCTATTCTTTTAGGTCATATTTACAGCGAAAGCTGGCTCAGGTTCAGTATTACAAAAGATACAGGCCAGAACACAGGTCATATTTCTTAATCCCAACTTGTTAAACCAAATTTTTCATAAGTTAAATTTGACAGACATAATAGAAACAAATAAATCTAACCAGATCTCAAAAATGTTAATAATAAGGTCGTTAACCCATTGACTGCAAATGGTGTAGTAGTAACGTATGCTTCGAACGAGTCGGGCTACGATTTGCACAGCCAAATGAGTGTTTAATACATTCCATTTTTATTATTATAAGGGATCTATGTACCTTCGTAGGTTAGGTGGAATATCTGTGTACCTACATCTAAGGGCTTAATAGTTTTTATTCGTTTCATAATCCTTTAAACAAATACTAGGATGCATCCACACAGATGGGATAAAGTCGGGCGTGGTCACCAAGACAGGCCTAAGAAATGTTAGCGAGACAATTTGGACTCGTGCCTAAGCGATTGGCCGGAAAAGGCACAGTACAAAAAAAAGTGGAAAAATATGGGGGAGACCTTTGCCCAGCTTATAGGACAGTATAGGTTAAATTGGAAAAAAACAACAAAAAAATCCATGAAACTACATCTAACGCCATTTTGTTAAAATTCAAAAGTTTACCTCTTCTAGCATGGATAATTAATAATTAAACAAAACTAGAATAATGATGTGAACTAAAACGGTAGTTTAACCTTTTGACCGCCACACGTCAAAAAATCAAAAACGTGCCCTCGGCGTCAGTCTGTCATGTAGTCGAACCGTGGCGTGCTGAGCACATTTTGGTTTGTCATCTATACATGACTGTGGCGGTCAAAAGGTTAATATCGAACTCAACCCTAGTTGTTCATCAATCCGTTACCTAGAAATACGCAATTAATATAAACACACAATGGAAGCGAAACATAATATCTTTGGCACGAACTTCAAGGATTAATTGTTGCCCAGTTGCATCAGGAATACAAAAGATGTGTCCTTATTTATGTACAGACGCCAGCACATTAAGCTACCCGACACTGTCAAATTTTTCCAATCAACTTTGAACCTTATGCTTTAGTGATAAAGTTGAAAATCTATTAAAGAAATTTGACAGATTGTAGTATCTTGATGAGCTGGCGTCTGTACTTATTCATTAAATTTAGAGCTTCAAGAGTTTATGGAGGCAGAAACGAGGAAGAACTTGGTATAATAGAAAAATAAATCTATGTAAATAAAAATGAAATGCTGTTCGTTAGTAAGCGCATCACCTGAGAACGGCTGACCGTCTTGGCCATTTTTTTTTATGTTCGAAATAGTCCGAATTAGGGTTTTATATAAAGACAAATTGGAAAGCATTCCCGAAAACAATTCCATTGCGAGATAAGTAATCGTACTTTTTTGTAGGGGATTTTTGTATAAGTACATTATTGTTTGGACAGAACAATGTCTGTCGGGTCAGCTAGTAAATTTATAAAAAACAAGGAAAGCAAGATTTAAATATGGACGATTAAACATTTGTCTATCCTAAGAAGCCGAAACTGAAAGGGATTGCCGAAACTGACTTGGACGTGGAGGACACTTTGTAATAACATGTGTGACTTTACAAAATGACAACGTCTGATAGAAAAATATTAAAAATCTTTTGAACTGTCACACACAGAAAGTTAAAGCTAGTGGTCCATTCCAAAACGTAGATCTATATGGAGATGAACGGGTAAGAAACTCCAAGAACACCCTTTTAAATCAAAATATTACAAAATGCTGGGTATATTATTCTTGTTGCTTCTGTGTTGAAGTAGAGAACAGTAAAAAAACAGTATACAGGGTTGCAAGGCAGCTAATTATAACCGACGAAAAATTTCAACGCAATGGGGTTCAGAATCATGTCCGGAATTCATGGTAACAGTTCAAGCCTCGATTTCCCTGCCACCCTGTATTAAAATTCTAAATATAAGATTAAGGAGAAGCCGTGGCATATAAGAAGAGACGATCAATATCAACTGATCGAAGCAAGCAAACTATAATTAAAATAAGCACAAAATAACAATATAGAGTACGCACCCACGATACAGGAGTAATTCCTAGTGTGGGGCAACGTTTTAAAAAAAAAGAAAAAAGAAAAGAAAAGAAAAGAGAGTAGATTGTATCAAAAACGTTTCGACAACCACGTAAACATCTATATTTATCTAATTACGACTGACGTACGTTGAAAGATTTGTAAATATATTTTTAATTATATTTTCACGTAATATGACGTAAAACGCATTTTTGATGACGCATGTGTCAGTATTACGATTGGCGCAGCCTTGAGACTTTTAGCATTTGCGATCGGCAACTGTAAAGTTGCATCACAAAAGTAGGGCACTGTTAATAGTTGCTGAGCTTAAAAACTTAAACGATACTGTAGGTGTATGCCTGCATTTGCAATAAGCATAATCAACGTATAAAGTTCCCACTGCTGGGACACAGGCCTTTTCTCTTCGGGAGTGGGCTGTAATCTACCACACGGGCCCAGTGCGTGGTTGGTAGATGTCTCACATGTTCGAATTTTTCAAATTGAAATCGAAACACTTAGTCTGAAGTGTTTGTCAAAATTTCGAACATCTTTGAATACAGAATCACAGACATCAATCATGCGTTAATCTCTAGTCGTAGCTGCAATAAAACCCAATTGGATACTGCTCTAGGACACCAAACCGCGAATATACTTTTCTAGTCGATGAAGTCCTACAAACGGTAGTTCTTGCTACAAAAAGAATCGCGTGTGCGTTGTACATTACAATCAGATCATCTGGATTTACTCATTAATTTATTATAATTTATTAAAAGAGATATTTCTGGCTTCCTGCCTGTATTATGTAAGTACGCTATATGCATGTGATTAGCAGTTTTACGTATTTTTGTACAAACATTAATAAAAGTAAGAGACGGCTGTTATTTCTCATCCTGTTTTTTTTCTCTAAATAATCTTGTAATGAATTCGGTGATATATTGAGTTATTTATTCTTGGCGTTAATACAATTTATTGTCAACTCTAGGATTGAATCCAATGAGCTCATTTGCAGACGTTAACGAATTAATCATGTGCTAAAGTGATTCATTGTTTATGCTTTTAACACAGTTTCATGGAAAATGAAATAAGATTATGATATTATTAATCATGTAGGATATTATTAAAAACAACTTGGAACACTTGTCAATTCTAAACAGAAATTAATTCTTCTGGGTTTTTCATAAAGGTATTAAACAAATCGGATAAAAGCGAACCCACAGGCAGTTTGTCCACCGTCACCGTCAACGGGACGTTAACCAAAAACTAGATTATTTGAACCGAACTTGCGGTGGACACCCGGCCATAGAAAATGTACATATGTACCGCTACTTCGGCGCCGTCATCTCTTTCTCGTTGACGTTTTGTTTACGGTGACGGTGGACAAACACCCAGATACAGTATAAACCCGGCGACGAATAAATAAACGAACTTTCTGGTGTTTATTTATAAACGTTGTTTAAAGTTAAGAGGCGTTTAAACATCAAAAATGTACGGTGAAACAGTTGCTAATCACTTCTTAACTTTAAGCAACCATTATAAATAAAGGGGTCTATGTCTACAACGTATCTTTCTACATCTTTCGTGTTAGTAAAGACTAGCAACTAACAAAGGGTCGAATCTGACGTACCAAAATCGCAACCATACCACTGCAGCAAAAATGAGGCCCATGGCTGAGAATCCAGTACCTATAAGCCAAACATATCACAGTATCGTCATTCACGAAGACCACAAATAAGCATAAAAAAACGTTCGAACGTAACAAAGAAACCTCACCACATTGTTCACATCTCATATAACCCTAAAGAATTGTCCAAGCGATCGATTGCGCCGCCAATTAATAAGTCGTGATCATAAATTGATATTAAGATTCTTTGAATTAGTCACTGCCATCTTGATTGTATGTCGTGTATTGTGTCTATGTGTCTGTGTGTGTAATTCTACTTCTCGGTTCATTAGCGTATCGTGTAGATATGGAGCAAGAGTTTTAAAATTAAATAGGTGGATTATCAATAATTAATTTATATTGATTTTTGTGGGTCAATGACTTTGAATAATGACAATTGGTAATCGTGTCATTAAGTGAACCAAAATAACAAGCTGGAATCAGGTTCAGTGCAAACTATAAAATTAAGTATGCATAATAATAATTTAGTTTGGCAATAAATCCAATTATTCGACAACTAGATTCTAAATTCAACGTATGGTATTTGGATGACGGAACCCTAGGAGGTGATGTAGACACAGTCTTAAAAGATTTAACGCTCTTAAAAGAAAATTTCAGTTTCATTGTCCTAGACCTTAACCTTTCAAAATGCCAAATTTATCTTCCCCAAACGACTGACACACAGACTACCATAGCAAAATTTAATACAATAGCTCCAAATATCAAAATTACGGAAAGAAACTCTCTTCACCTACTAGGGTCCCCAATTTTTGACGAATCCTTTCCAATGCTCATTGAGGAGAAGATACAAAATTTTAATTATGTCTCGGAAAGACTTTTCAAAATTAATATTCATTCGGACTTCACACTCATACGGTACTGTTGTTTTAGACCAAAATTTACTTATAGCCTTCGCTCCTCTCATCTATGGAAGCATCCACAACTTTTAGAAAAAGTAGACCAAATTATTAGAAACACACTAACTGCCATCCTAAATGTGGCCCTGGACGACCGTGCGTGGCAGCAAGCCACACTTTCGCTTGGGAGGTCTCGGCGTCCGCAAAATTTCAAGTATAAGTTTACCGGCCTTCCTCTCCTCGGTCCACAGTAGGTACCGATAAATTAACCAGGAACATTTTATCTTCCTTACTGGTCGATTTTGAAGTACCGTTTTTGACCGATGCGTTGAACGCTTGGAAAATGGCTTGTCCTAATACGGTTTTGCCCGATAACCCGTCTTCCCGGAGACGGTGGGATGTGCCGCTCTGCAGTATTATAGGGAATACCCTTGTAAACACGTCACGTAATACTGTTGAGTGTGCCCGTCTGCTAGCTGTGGGAGAGTGGGAGACAGGCTTGTGACTTCAAACGCCGTCATCCACCATAGGCACAATGATGGATGACTCTTCGTTTCGGCTCGCTACGTGTCTCCACTTGGGCGCACCTTGTGTTGCTCCGCATCAATGTCACTGCGGTGAAACTGTCAACATTCTCGGACACCATGGCTTGTCCTGCTGCAGGAGCGCAGGTCGCATAGGACGGCACGCCAGCATCAACGGTATTATTCGTCGAGCCCTTGTCACCACCGGGGTACCAGCGGTGTTAGAACCAAACGACTTGGTACGTGACGGTGGGAAGAATACAGACGGCATGACGTTGTTAGCTTGGAAGGTGTGGGACGCAACGTGTGTCGGCGGCGCAAATACTGTAACCTTATAGGTAACTACAGCTTTGAGCCGTTTGGAGTCGAAACGCTCGGGTCATGGGGCCCGAGTGCGCAATCCTTTTTTAAGGAAATTTCTCGCCGGCTGGTCGATACTTCACGTGACCAGAGGGCTGGTTCGTTGTTTGGCCAAATAATTAGCATTGCCATTCAACGTGCCAAAGCGTCTTCTGGGCACGTTTCCGGATGACAGCGATGCCGACGAGTACTTCGACGCCTAAGTGTCCTTTGTTTATGTATTTATTTGTATAGTAAGTTAGTTAGTCATTTAATTCAGTATCTAGTGTAATTAGTTTGTATTTACTTTTGATTAATATGCATTAAATGAGGAAAAGAGAGACTCTGAAATCTCTGAAGACAAAAAAAACAAGGACAGCTGTCTCCACTACCACGTGGACATGCACAAGGAATAGAGAGAGGTAAAATTGACGAGATGAACGTATCACTAAATGAGGAAATAGGTCAACCAAAAGAAATACAACGTGACAATGTTGGCCGCCTTTTGGGCACTTTTCCTATTGACAGCAATGCGGACGATTTTTTCATGTCTTTGGATTATTTCCCCTGCTTTTTATATACTTGTATACAGGGTGTTTGGTAGAAGGACCGACACAATTTTTTGAGGGATCGGGGATGTCATTTGCTAGCACATACTTGTTTTATTTTTTATTTATATTGTGAATTTTTTAATTTCATTTTTTCGTTTCTTAACACATATTTACGACTTTGGAAGCACCCAAGTAATTTTCTAGAATCAATTGTACATAAATGTAAATTGCAGGTATACTAAACATTATTGCGCTATATTACAACCACAAACAAAATAGTTGTGACGATATTTAGAGTAATTAAAAAGAAACATATTATTATCTCAATTACCTACCGTAACCCTAAAGACGGGTGTTATGGGTGAAAACTAGGACAGTATGATATTTCCTATCCCTATGAAAATTATGTCGGTCTTTCTACGAAACACCCTGTATATTATAACTAGCAGCGTCCCACGGTTTCACCCGCATAAGTGTCAATCCCGTGAGAATATCGGGATAAAAACTATCCTATGTCCTTCCCCGGGATGCAATCTATCTCTCTGCCAAATTTTATCGAAATCGATCGTTCATTGGTTTAGGTGTGAAAGGGTAACATACAGACAGACAGAGTTACTTTTGAATTTATAATATTGGTAAAGATAATTATTTTAAGACTGTTAGCTTTTAAATTATGTAAATATGTCAAATTAGATAAATAAAATATACTAAGAAACTAAATTCGACTTACCAACATGCCAAAATTATCATAACTTTTCTTTTTGACGGTACTTAAAGCTAAAGAAAAGGCGTGTGAAAACCACACCTACAACATAAAAAATCACTGAAACCCAACTAGTAAGTAAAACTTGCAGACCAATCGCACTTCCCCATTAACACTGGATGTTCAATTACCAACACTACACAAACGACTCTATTCATTAATATTTGGAAGCGCAAACTTAACTATTTCCCACGGTCAACGACGAAAGGCCAACATTAGCCGAATGTTAGGATACAGATTAGATGTAGAAGGTTCATACATACATACTTTGTTGAAAATGGTCCATTAAGGAGTTCAATATTAACAATTCATGATTCAAGAAATTGAGATTATTTTGATTAAGATCATGTTTAGAGCAATGGCGGCCTAGTGGTAACGGCCGCGACTTACGACTGTAGATCGTGGGTTCGAACCCAAGCAGAGACTTTACTTTGTGTTAATTATTTCATCACCACTGCTCTCAAAAAGGTGAAGGAAAATATCGAGAGGAAACCAGCATGTCCCAGAACAAAAAATTGTTGATGTGGCATCTACCAACCCGCACTGGGGCCGCTTGATATATAATGGCTCACTCCCTCTCACAGAGTGTGTGTGTCCCAGCAGTGGGAACATTATATGTTGATTATCTAAGAACATGTTTGTAAAATCAAGGGAAATTGGCACAAAGTGACATTATAAGAAAGACGACGCGTGACGGCTATATTAAGGAAATAATTATTATAGTATCTCTATTGACGATGGTACAGTCGAGTTCTGTAATATCTGAGCAGGCTCATGAATCAAAAATATTATATAGGCAATGGTAAGTTTCATAAAACTTTAAACAGCTTGTGTTGCATGTACATTGTACATGCTTACAGTTGTACCAATATTATTAACTTGTTTGACGTTCATATATTGTTGAAGCTTGAAAGGGCCAATATATTAATGAACTCGACTGTACCTACCAATAATACTTGTTAATTGCATCCTCATGATATAATCCATCCATCCTGTTAAAACAGTTGACAGTCTATTCTCTTTAATTTGAAGACACCTACTCCTACTGTGAAAGACTGAATATTTTTGAACTGACACTTAGATTCAGAGAAATGACCCGTGATCGTTATCCATGTGTCTCGAAGTCACAAACATTTACAATACCTACTCAATATGTTTCTTGCATTCCACGTGTACTTAGAGCACCAAAGTTCTCCTTGTGGAATGAAAGAAACTATTAAATAATAGAAGGAGAGAGGAAGGAGGTAGGAGGAAGCTTTAAAAACTTGCCTCACAATGATCAGAAAGGCAAATAGAGGTATTTTTGACAGATTGAAACTAAGATCAGACTTTTTTTTAGGTTTTTATTTTTTTTTAAACGTTGCCCCACGATAGGAATTACTCCTGTATCGTGGGTACGTTTACAAACATTTAAATTCACATACACAAACAGCCAGACCCGGAACAACTACCTGTAGGCAATACAAATATTTGTTCCGTGCGGGAATCGAACCCACGATACGCAGCGCAGCAGTCGATCGCTCAGCCACTGCGCCAACCGTGTCGTCAAGACGAGAAGACGAAGAAGACTATAAACGTTCTTAAGATTACGAAGATTGTCCCCTAGATATAAGCCTTCTATATAAATCTTACCGTGAAAATTTAGGTGAAGTGAGCTGTTATTTCACCTACAGTCCAATAGCGTCAATCCTTAACAAGGATTGACGCTATTGACTTACTCCACTTTAGTTTTCACAGTGAGATGTTGTTGTGTAATAGGGGCTTCTGGCTAAGAAGTAACATCTGCACGGTTCGATCGATCAGTTTAAGCTGCGCCTGCCACGGTTGGTCCATGGACCATCTTTACATACCAGGACCCCTCCGTGCCTCGGAAAGCACGTTAAGCCGTTGGTCCCGGCGAGGTCGTCAGAAGCCCGAAAGCCTGACAGCCAGTCTTACCAAGGGGTATTGTGTTACCCAATGACTGGGTTGTGGAGGTCAGATAGACAGTCGCTTCATGTGAAATACTGCTTAATATTCGGCTGCATCCGGTTAGACTGGAAGACCGACCCCAACATAGTTGGGAAAAGGCTAGGCAGATGGTGATGTTGTTGTGTTGTTGAGGTTATATAGAATAGATCAACAGCCTTTACAACAAACCTTCTGTACCCATCATTTGGTTTGGAAGTTCTCTCTATTTAGATATTTAGCTACCGTTTTGAGATAATAAATCATTTTGTCGGTACAGAAGACTGGTAATTATCGCAATTGAGGTTAAGCAACGATTATCTTTGTTCTTTAAGAGGAAACGTGGGACCGAGGTGCTTCGGTGAATCACTGCTGTCGGAATTTGAGATGTATGAAGAATTTCTGAAGACCATTGTTACTTTGTGTTTGAACATCACTTCTGAGATTTGGTACTTGAGTCGGGTTAAAAAGACGTTAATGTCAGGTATCGCTAACAAGCAATTGATAAATCATTCACATTTTGCCAGTTACAAGATTCTTTCTTTGTGCGTATTTACAAGTAAACAAGTCGGGGATTATGTCTGGTAGCTACAGTGTTCCACGTGGGAATCGAACCGGTCAGCTTACAATTGAAGGCAAATAATCTGCAGTTTCGCCATTTGGAAACTGTTCTAAATATTATTGAATTTAATCCTTTACAAAACAAACAGACTTAGGCATGTGCCCCACCTCCGGCGATTAACAAGAAGCAAGTAGCAACTAAAAAAGATTTGGCGAGCAACGAGCAACGAGTGCGCGATGATTGCGAGCGATTACTCGATTCGCTGGTATGCACAAATACCATGTGTGAGTCTCTCGGCGAGTGTTCTGTCATCTTTGTTAATACGCCGTACGGCATTTCGAACAAACTTTCAAGCCTTTGTTTTTCGAAATGAAAGTACAACGAAAACGAAACGTAATGAAACTTCATACGCTTAAGCAGGATACAAAGGTCTAAAAAGTTACTTAAGAATATTATCAAAAAATATTGCTACAGCCAAATTAGACCGATTTTAAATTTTCCATAGAAACAGAGATTTCCAGTTATCTTTTTTTAAATAAGATATTTCGAAAATGTTCTTAAGCAACTTTTTAGAACTTTGTATCCTGCTTATGCGTATGAAGTTTCATTAAAATCGGTTCATTGATTTCGAAAAACAATGGCTTGAAAGTTTGTATGAAATGCCGAACGTCGTAAATGCTCTTATGTCGTGTCGCTGAGGTACAGACGAGTACTCGCCGTCGTTATGAACGGTCAGCGATCAACTATTAATTTAAATAAGTATCTCTTTTACTTACACGGGACTTACAATCTTTTGCACAGACGCCAGCACATCAAGCTACCCGAAACTGTCAAATTTTCCCAATCATCTTTGAGCTTTATGCGTTAGCAATAAAGTTGAAAATCTATTAAAGAAATTTGACAGATTGTAGTAGCTTGATGTGCGAACCGTTGATAGCTGGTCGTTTCCTCGTCGGCGGTGGGACACAGCTGCCTTAGTGGAATACCTACTTATATTTAGGCAATGTATTTGTTCCAAATGTCAAAACGACATTTCTCTTTTCACAATAGCATCTTAATTTCCAAATTCTATGCGAAAAATGAAATTAAACAGTCAAATTTCGAACAAAATTCAAGGTAACACACGTACGAACCGAGATAAGTATCCAGGGTCGTCGGATATAGTTGAAGTTTAGTAAGAAACCGATGGATTTTTTCGAATGAAATATAATTTAATTTATAGAAAACAAACAGTTCATATATCAAGTAAAATTTTATTTTGAAAAATCCATCGGTTTCTAACTAAACTTTAACTATATGCGACAACCCTAGTTAATTATCTCTTTTGGTGACATTGAAAAACAGAAACTTACACGTGTTTAAGTTTACTTAATTAAAAAATAACAATTTAAAATAAAAATTAATAAAAAATAAATAATAGGTAATAATAATTTAAAAGATAATGCGCGGCTTATTTTTACCAGAAAGTATCTAAAAACGAATGCACGAGAGCATGAAAAGTGTTAGCTTAATCAATTAGATGTAACCTACGCTGTATCTTGACTGCATAATATGTAAACACGAAAATACTTAGTGATTTCTAACGAAAAAACTAAATATTTGATATTTTTGTAGAATGATTTATCTTGTAAGATCTGTTTGCAAATATTTAGTCATCTTGACGATATAAAATGGATCTCGTGATTAAAATATGTTGCTCGGTAGTAAAAGCAGTTTTTGACGCATGAAGTCTGCAAACAATACGTCTCACTGCCATACTATATTATTTGCCTTAAAGATTTTTTTTCACCTATTCAAATCTTACGGGAAATATATTACGTAAGTATCACAATGCGAACATAAAACACCAAAAAACAAACACTAGGCTCTTCCATTTGTCAATCGATAAACCAATAAAAAACTAATTTATTTCACGATAATATTGTTGAAAATTCCCAAGTCATATTTCAAATTGTTAATAATGAGCCCGGTACCTGATGGTTTGAGATCGCGCTAAGACTTCGATCTAAAGAGGCTGCATTTGCATAAAATCATTAGTAAGCACAATGGTGTGCGGGCAGGGACACGGCCCGAGAGACACCTCACAGTTGCTCTTAATAATCCCACCAACATCAACAAACACAAATTATACACTGCCCATTACCTGTTAGCAAAGACTCATCAAAATTTCAACAGTACTAATGCAGTAATGGATAGCCAACAACAGAAAGTTGACGTGTATTGATGCGTCGTAAGAATAGCTTGGCACGGGCTACGAGCCGCCTCTCGAATATGATTTATCATCGTTCATTAGGCGAGTTTGTCCGCAGCGACAACAGATGGAGCTGATAGCACTTGGCAGGGTGGCCGGCTTGTTATTATTTTTATTACCAGTTTTCAAAGAATAATACTTGAGGAATGCATCTCTTAATGAACTTCCACCCTTTTTGGGATCGACATGATGGATAGAATTAATGTCGCCTCCCATTGTTGATTGGAGACACTTTCAATGGCTTGGGACACGTCTACTGTGATTATGTCGCATTGATTTCGGGTTTGATACCTACCTAAAATGGTTTTCTGAGAAGGGCTTAATGGTTGTTTTTGCTACTGTGATGTATGGCTCATTATAAAATAAAATCTCACGAAGGTGTGTGTGACTGATGATGTTTATAACGGTATTCATTTTATCTAATGTTTCAGTAAAGAGAGCACCTTTCCAAAAATAAACCGTCTTTCTTGTCTGAATTATTATTAAAAAAAAATAATCAAAATTTAATTCAAACAGCGACAACCCTAAACAGCAGTAAACATTTTCATAGTCACTCACAATGCTCTCACTAAATCCTCTTACCATTTAAATCTCCCTGCGCACGCGCAGTTCAAACACTGACAATATTCTTAAAACTGCATCTTTAACACCGTCGTCAGTCGTGTTCGGAGCGTAATTAAAGGTCCGAAGGGAATTTGCATTCGTTTCTGAGAGCTCGTAGGGTAGAAAAAAAAAGTTGTTAATTAGCATATTGTATTTTGAAATGTGACGGTTTGCATGCAGAGTTTCATGCCCCTCAGCGGTGGGCTTGAGTCTCGGATTTTTATGAGTCTCACCATGTGTGGACGTGTCTTGATTCAGCTTGTCATGAATAAAATCATGGTTATTGGTTTTAATTAGTTTGTTAATACCTGTGTTCACAGGTTCTGTATTCGCATTCGGAATTTATACTGTTTTAATCTGGTGCAGTGTTTTTTTTACGAAAGAAGTTTCATTGGGTACTTTTTTTGTGAAATGACTCTACCTATTTAATATTTATAGTTGATTGCAAACTATTTCATTCTAATGAACACTCTTGTCTTAAGTTCTGTGATTAAACCATCGCATCATGACTCCCATTCTAAGTCAACTAGGAACTAAACATTGATCTGCCAGTAAATAACAAATTACAAACCCAGTCGTATCCACACTAACCTGCCGTCTAAGTCAATCGTGATAGCTTTAGTTTTGTGTCTCTGTTTTAATTAATTTGGTTCACGAAGTCGCCACTTCGGATGTCACGACAAGATGCTTCGAAAGTACTGACTGACATACTTCAAAATGTCACCAAATCATTGGGATTATCTGCGATCGCTACCGGTAGCCTACCCTTTTGACCGTCATTGTTTCGAGGATTGTGTGTCTAATTCCACATGAGGAATTAGGTCCTGATGCGAAAGATAAACTTAACGAGAAACGTGTTGAAGGTATTAAGTAATGTTTTTAGATGGTTCTCAGTACTGTGTGTGGAAGAGTGGAGTTTAAAATACTTGATTCTACGGAGTGCTGCGAGGACGTATTTTGGGGCCATTGTTATCTTTGTTATTTTGTTTGAATAAATTGCGGTAATAATCTTACGTATTCAACAGATTACACCAATATTGTCTAGCAGCATCCACTTAGAAACCACATGATACTGCAATTACAATTCTACTTGCCATTCATGTTGATTATGATACCCTCCCCTCACCCTTCGGAGGGACCAATGCATAACTAAGCGGGGTTCGATTGCAAATTACTAGACGTTGATTAGGCGGTGGTGAAGCAGTTAATGCCAAATCACACTTACGTCCTTCCTTACATTTGCCCATCTGATGTATTATGGTTTGTTTTGTTCTTGTTCTTCTTGTTATTTTGTAACTGCCTCGTTGTTCTAGTGGTCGCAAGCGCTACTGAGCATTCGAGGATTCGATTCCCAGGTCGGGAAAAATGTTTTTTGGTTTTACCATCAGGAATTTCTCAGTAGCAGCCCAGAGTCTGGGTTTGTGCCCGGTTGGTGGCAATAGGCTCGCCCCCTGTTAGGTACATGGGATTTAACAGTAACTGGTAAAATGTGCTGCCTAATCCTTCCATCCCAGTGTGCCCATGGAGTTTCTTGCCCGTTCTTCTCCATAGGTACCTACGCTTTGGAATGGGCAACTAGCTTCATATTTTCTGACTGACCGACTTCTTGACAGTTCAAAAGTAGCCTGTAAATGGTTTAATTGAAACAAATGCTTTGAGTTTGAGTTTGAGTTCGGGGATTACAGGCGTGAAGATTTTATGTTAATATTATTTAAAAAACCTTATTTTGAATCCTTTCTATTAAAGGTATGATAAGTTTTATTGTGATAGAATATTGTGTCGCAATGTCATCAGCAGCATTGTTCTTTCGCCGACTATACCCATAGGCATGACTTTTGTGGTTACCATAATCAAAATCATCGTGAATACGTAATAACTATTGCAGCACAAATTAAATCGTATCGGAGTGTGAGAACCCCGACTATCACGATTGCACGGATTTGGGTGATGTCGCAATGTTCCAATTAGGTGCTCATTTATGTCAGGCGTGCATTGTTGCCATTCATTGGTGGCGAACAATCGAATCATTGTGAATGTGTTTACCTATTAGTTTTCAAAATCACAAGGTTTTGTTCTGTTTTATGCTTGCTCATTTTATTTTGTGGAATTAGTTTCGATGTGATTCTCTAAAGTCTAGTGATTTTGCCAACAATGCCAAAATAAGGTAATGCTGAATAATTTAGTTAAAAAAATCGGTCATCAACCGTCGACTGTCTTATAGTCTTTAAATAGT
This sequence comes from Luperina nickerlii, assembly GCA_963855955.1. Classification (NCBI taxonomy): domain Eukaryota; kingdom Metazoa; phylum Arthropoda; class Insecta; order Lepidoptera; family Noctuidae; genus Luperina; species Luperina nickerlii. The sequence goes on from OY979675.1 coordinate 13,010,983, forward strand.
CGAACTGAAAGCTTTCGAATCTTAAGTCAAAGTTTAGCTATTGGAGTCTGTCATGTAGTCGAACCGTGGCGTGCTGGGCACATTTTGATTTGTCATCTATACATGACTGTGGCGGTCAATAGGTTAATAGATTTCGCATCCATTCTTCGGGTTCTCGATAGCCTGTTTTGTAAATCTAATTTTGCAATTAACTAGATAGGATTAACTATACTTAGTATATTTGTTCGCACTTTCAGTTTTAGCACATGATAGAATGCATTGTACCCAGAAAGAGAAGATTCGATTTAACAATACAAATAAATTGCAAGTCGTGTCAATCAAAACTGTAAATTATTTTGTCAGTAAAACTAAGAAAGGTTAGAATTTGATAACCTAAAAGAGGATTGACACTGACACACGGGCCATTCTCACTGTCCCAAATATGTATAGGACCATTTAACAAGAGTGCCTCATAATGCACGAGTATTATTTAACTACAGATTCAATAGATTCAATCAGTGATACAACGATTAACATAGTACACACCCATCGTACTAAGCCAGGCGGAGTAGTGACACAATAGACCGTACGCCACAACATCATCAAACAATTTCAAAATCTGATCCTATGCATAACGAATGGAGTTGATAAATAGTTTGAATTAACCGATCTAATACGGGTCACCCACAACACAGTGACTCGACGGAATATCGACTCATAATGATAATTGAACTGGCAAACACCCAGGCTGGACTATCAGAACCATCTATTGAGAAACGACGCTGGAAACTATATGACTTGCACTATTGTATTTATGATTGTTTTTTTATTTTATTTCTTGTCTTCCGACACAATCTTTAGCGTTCTGATTAACTCGGAGCTTTACCGCTGTGAATTGTTTCAAACAGCCCGTTAGAATATTGAATTATGTGCATGTATGAGTAACCTTCGGGGAAATCAATGCCCATTTTGTCTAATAGTTGCCCAATGTCTTACATTTGGGTATTACCGTTTTTTTTTTGTTCTGTGAAAATGATGGGAATTTTCCTTAATCTAAACTTGATAAGAATTTCAATGATACAGGAAGACACAGTAATCTATTAAAAGACACACACTTACGAGGACAATGATTTAAAAATTAAATTGCGATTAATGGAATTTCTTACCCCATTTCTGAATTAATAGGAAGTTTCCTATACTTAAAACGTATGACGTGTTTAACTCACGCGTATCACAATAATAGGGATAATGACATTTCGTAACATTATAGTTGTAGGAGCAGAAAGTGTTAATGTAGGTATATACTCTATGCTAAACGTACTTTCTTTCTAATGTATATTCACTATGGTGAATAGCTAATTTTGTTTAAAAATTCAGGTTTCACTGGGCCTACTATAGTATAATAATTAGTATTAGTTATTATAATTAGTGGCAATAGGAAACAATAGAATAGCAACAGAAACTCGAAACATTTAGAAAGCAAAGCATCTCGTATGGCTGTAACGATTTTTAGGACATAATTGACTTTTCGGTATCATA